>CM033472.1:145274792-145874792 GCA_019447015.1 Hymenochirus boettgeri
TATTTACATTAATGCAAGCAACTGTTAAAAATCATTCTTAACTGGTCCCATCTTCTCTTCAGCAAGAGGGCATCAAGTTGTACTGTGCTTTGAGGTACAGTAAATTTGAGCCACTACCATTGCCACTAATTTCATCCTATACAGACTGTAACGTTAGCTGTGTTGATTAGAGATTGCAGCTTTTCCTTTTGGTTTGACACACGCGTTGAAAACTTTGTTGTGCTCAGTTCCTTGAATGGGACACCCGTAATATAGTAAGATTGCTTTTTACTGTTTAGAACATATCAAGTGTGATCAATCTTTCAAATTTGTTTCATGGTATTGAAAGGTTTTGACCAAAGCATTTATCTAAATGACTCTTGTTGAATTTGCCTAAATAACAGATATAATGTACACTATAAATTTCATCAGACTGCTTTATCAAACATTTATTTTTTGCTGCAGATGTTTTTTAATGGCTAGATTAGACTAGTTAGGCTAGTTAGGGCCCAGCTGAAAGAGTCAACCTTGACATGGTAGAAGGTCTTACAAATCTTTTGGCCAACATCTTATTGTTTGGTAGGTCTTTCTAATGTAACGTACCAGTTGCACTAACATGTTTTTGTTTGTTATAAAAATGGAGAAATGTATAAATAACTGTTTTCAAATACAAAATTATCAGCTTTGCCACGACCACACAAAGCCACACCGACATGCAAAGCCACACCCACTTTGCCGTGCCAGCGGGCAACATTCAAAAGTTGTTTCAGGTGGCAAAAACCCTAGGGACACCCCTGAACATGTAAGACAAAACTTTTACCCCACTATTTTATTGCTGTAATGTGCTGTACATTAGCAATTTGAAACTGGATATTATCTAAAGCAAAATATAGCGGGCTATGTAACCTGCTTTCACAACAGTAGAAGGAAGCCACTTAATATTAATTTGCTTAATATTCATTAGTCTTACAGCAGAACAAACTGAAAACACATTGCTACTGACCTTGAAGATTAACTCTGGAGATCTGGGGCTGACTTGCCATAGGTGACCTCCTGCAATGAAAGCCACAATAAACATTAAAGGCATTGACTTTATTAAACAGTCTATGATGCAAACAAAAGTGCCAAAGTTAATCAATCCTTGAGACTTTTATTTATTAAAACTCATTTAATTAAAGCTACGTACAGATGTGCAATCGTGGGAGTAACCCCAGCCTGGCCAAGGAACTGATGTTATGGACGAAAATCATTGGTGATCGTTGGTGATCCGACCTGCCATATGGAATGATTTTTAATACACAAGCTAATTCTTGCCCATAACGGCTATTAGTCTTCTAATCATGTGTTGCACTGACGATCGCACGTCTGTACATAGATTAGGGCTTGCCATACATGGGATAACCTATTTGAACAATTTCAGCAAAAAACTGACTGGTCTGTAACTCTTATTTTACAGAAACTGAGCAGGGGGCCTAAAAGTTTTAAAATTTCAATGGAAAATAAAGCCATGAGTATATTGTTTATTTTGAAGACTTCAAACACTAGTCCTATTCTGCATTAAATTAAGGCATTGATAGCACTATTGTACATACATTAAGAGTAGGAGTGGCACCAGGTTAGTATTTTACAGACATAGCAGGTACACTTGTGTATGTGGCACTAAAAATTACCACTTAGTAGGAATATTTACAATAGGTGAAAGGTTAAGTCTATTAGCCCTGAAAGGTTAAGTCTATTAGCCCTGAACAAGCGGCACCTACTTGTAAGGCTTGTATTTTTTGTTTGCAGAGGTACCAAAGTGAAATAGGAAGGAAGCGGTAAAAATGATTTGCACAAAAAGGGGGGAGCAAGTCAAATAAATATAACTTTTACAAATATAAAAAGCATTGTTAAAAAAAATAGAGGCAATATTTAAAAATGGTTTTACCCTTATCCAACCCCACCAATGGTGCTAACAGATTTTTATTAAATTATATAAATAAACATACGGTAAGTACTAGTGCCTGGCCACAAGAGGAAAGGAGGTCCCTGCCCAATAGAGCTTACAATCTAATTAGGAGGATAACATAGAGATACAAAGGGTATTAGTGCTGGAGTGAGACTTATGCAGTACAACTAAAACAATCATATACTTATATACTGTGCTGGTTACCAGATAGGTAGCATGTAAGGCTAGAGTTAAACCTGCTAATTGAGGTTTCTTGACGTAGAGAGAGGGGAATAGAATTTCAGAGGATGGGAGCCACAAGAGTGAAAGGTTTAAGGCGAGAGGAAGCAGTACAAGTTAAGACAGGAATGGAATAGCTTGTTTCTGGTTTGACTATTTTGATGTCAGCAGACTTACAACAAATGCAAAATCAATCTTATGCTGGCCATACCACTACTTACACAAGTTTGATATCACAGAATATACCAAACGTCTAAAGTCTGGCATATTCATTTTGCATTCGGAAGTCAATTGGGATTGGGCCAAACTATTCTTTTAAGGATGTGTGAAGGTCAGAAGTTAGGTTCCTAGTGTTTAGGCATGCTTGTGAAGGTTCTCATTTATCCAGGTCATGGTATATCTGTTGTATTCAATTAGATCAACTGGACTTGAAGTTTAGTTCTTGAAGACGTTTCGCTAGTCATCCGACTGGCTTTCTCAATTCAGAATGACTTGTACAAGAATCTGTGGCAATTATGTACCCTGGAAAATCCCAATTAGCATATCACAGCCAAGTGTTAAGGGTGTGATTAGATAGTGGCTAAGAGGTGTTATAGGAACGCCCAGAGTAAGGTGTCAAAACAGCATTGTACATGGCAGACAGATGGTGTCGAACTTGTGCCTGAATACTGGACTTGTGCCTGAATACTGGACTTGTGCCTGAATACCACCTATTTCAAATACAGGGATAAGTTCTATAAGCAAAAACACGGATGTGTTATGGGATCTCCTGTTTCACCAATTGTGGCCAACCTTTACATGGAGGAGGTAGAAAAACTGGCGCTTAATACCTTTAAGGGCATAGCACCCAGCAAATGGTTCAGATATGTGGATGACACCTGGGTTAAAATCCACCAGAAGGAAGTACAAGCTTTCACAGAACACATTAATGCGGTAGATACCAAAAATCAAATTTACAAGGAGAGGTACAAAACAACAACTGGTTTTCTGGACTGCTTGGTAGAAGTCATGGAGAATGGTACAGCTGAAGTAAGTTTACAGAAAACCAACACACACAGATCAGTATTTGATGTTTGACTCCCACGACCCTTTAGATCACAAGCTGGGGGTCATCAGAACCCTGCAACACAGAGCTGAAAACATCCCCACTAGCACAGAGGCGAAGGCTAAAGAAATAAAACATCTCAGAGGGGCCCTTAAAACTTGTGGATATCCATTGTCAAAGAAGCGAGAAAGAAAAAGAACACGAATACCAACGTGAGGGGAAAAGCAAGACAGGAGAAAGAACTGGTCATCCCATATGTTTGCAGGGGTCTCCGAGAACTAAGAAGAGTTTTCAAAAACACACGTATCCGTCTGCTTTAAACCGAGCAACACGCTGAGAGCAACATTGGTACATCCAAGACCCAATACCGAAACACAAGAAAGGACATCATATACGCAGTGCAGTGCAGTGAAGAATGCTCTAATTTGTATGTGGGGTAGACCAACCAGCAACTGCATCAACGTATGGCCCAGCACGAAGAGCCAATCCTCGGGTCAGGACTCAGCCGTGTATGTGCATCTTAAGGATAAAGGACATACCTTTAAAGATTGTAATGTTAACATATTGGCAAAGGACGTGACTGGTTCAAGAGAGGTGTTAAGGAGGCCATTTATGTGAAAAATAAGAAACCAAGCCTGAATGAGGTGGGGGGGGGGTCGACACCATCTGTCTGCCATGTACAATGCTGTTTTGACACCTTACTCTGGGCATTTCTATAACACCACTTAGCCACTATCTAATCACACCCTTAACACTTGGCTGTGATATGCTAATTGGGATTTTCCAGGGTACATAATTGCCACAGATTCTTGTACAAATCATTCTGAATTGAGAAAGCCAGTCGGATGACTAGCGAAACGTCTTCAAGAACTAAACTTCAAGTCCAGTTGATCTAATTGAATACAACAGATATAGTGTTTAGGCACCGTCATACATTACTGCAATACAATGTCTGGGGCAGTTGTCTGTATAGTGAATATCCATGTATCCTCAACACCACCATAAGTTTAGCATGGATCTAAATTTTCATTATCTTAGCAAATAATCAGCTTCCAAAATGCAGCACCACTACACTAACAGGGGATGTAATAAAATTTCTTATTGTTAAAAATGGTGCTAATTTTGCCCCAACCAATACGATTTGTTAGCTTTCAAATGGTAAAGAATTTCTGGTACTATAAGAAATTTTATTACATTGCCCTCTAGTAGGTTGTTTAAAAAACAATTTTGAAATATAAAAATAGCTTTACATTAGAAGAACATGTTAAAGGGCTGTCGTTCCCATTTTTGTTAGGCAAACAGGCAATTCGTCCACTGTTTAATACTGTAAATGCAATTGTTTTGCGTTTTTATTCAGTAATTCAAATCCACTCACTCAATCTAAATCCTAGGTCACAGAGCTCCTTTTGTTAATTCTCTTAAATGTCCTTTTGCAATCCATGCATGTTTCAACAATTCACTGGTGTAGCACAAACATGAAAATATCTTTGCTTACGGCAATGATTTCTTAACAGTGCTCTTATACAGATTATTTGCTTGGTTGCAAATTATATAAAAGCAAGATTTTAGGGTTACCATATCGTCTGATGATTGAAGGACATTTTTAATCAATGTTATCAGGGATGCTCTGGTTGTATTTTAACTGAATTTACTGGGATTCAGCCTCAATGCATGAGTTTTTAATGTATTTTTTAATTGACCTAGCATCCTTTTGTGTGTTTGATTGTGCAGGGATGTGCAGGGATGCATTGTGGGGCATAACAGAATATTTTATTAGAAAATAGTGAATTGTTACCATTTGGCTATACTTCTTTCTTCATTAGAAAATCGGGCAAAAGTGTATCCATTTTTAAAGTATTTTAAGATATGTATGCCTTAATTAGCTATTCAATCTAATACCTATTAACCTGCAATTTACAAGTAGACACATCAATTGCACAATCGAGTGCTTATGAAAACAATGTACTGCTTTATAATTAGGGACACAGCACCCTCTGGTGGTATTTTACTTTGAAAAAATGTTTGGCTTTTGAAGCCTCTTTAAAGGCATTTTACTTAAAGGCTACCATGGTAACATGGAAATGACCCAGAAGTATCCATTCCTTATTTGCATATTTGACACTTGATTTGACATTTGATAACATTATTTATCGGTACTGATAGTTAAAGTATGAAGACACTTTATGATATTGCTTGGTCACCTGTAACTAAAGCTAGTACACACAGTAACGATTTCTGAAAGATGACAGACAGGATCTGCAAGATCCTGTCTGCCATCTTTCAAAGATCTGCATACACACAGTCCCGAGCGTTCTCCCTATAGGGAGAACCTCGGACTGTGTGTTTCCATCGGCCGCGCTAGACTCCCTATAGGAGTCTAGCGCGGCCGATGGAAATTTTCGGCCTTTCCCGAACGAGCGTACGGCCGACCCGATCGCTCGCGGCCGCGCGCTCGTTCGGGAAACGAACGTACACACAGTAACGATAAGCCCCGATACCGTCGGATCCGACGTATCGGGGCTTTATCGTTACTGTGTGTACCCAGCTTAAGGGGGGGTCCCTGAATAGTGTCAAGGCTTAAACACACACAAAACCTTTGCATGCAATTGGGATATAATATACAATTTAATAGGTTTACTTCCTTACAATGGAAGTAAGCCTATTGAGCAATAACAATTCTACTACTATACTCTAAAATATGGAATATAGGGATCCTTAAAATGCATCCCCCTTGCAGAAAATTAACTCAATATTGAACCAAATGCTGGGGCCCCATGAATGCGCCCTGGATTCATCTATCTCAGTCAGTTTGCAGTACCTGCAAAAAGATTCAGTGGTACTTTTGATTTGATGGCCCAGTTTGCAGATCCGACGACCGGATTTACCTTTTTGCGAAAGGCAGATATCGAAGATTTTCCAGTTTTCCGCCTTCCGAACTTTTCCGAACCGCGTTTTCGAAAAATTTCGAAATTACGAGGATTTTTCGTATTTCCGAAAATACGAAAATCCTCATAAAATTCTAAATTTTGCGAATTTTTCAACTTTTTGGACAGAGCAACCACATTTTTTCGGGTCCATATTTTCGAAGAATCCTCGTATTTTCGAAGAACGGATTTTCCCTAACTTTCATTTTAATAGGTTTTAATGGGTCTGCTCGCGGATTTTCGATTTTTTTCGAAAATTCACGGATCCTCAAGCAGACCAGATTTTGTTCGGACATCTCTACTTTTGATATGTGAGCAGGAATTTTCTTATGTAATGAAAACTTCAAGGAAGGCTGTACAGGATACATATTGTTGAATAACTTGAGATAGAAATTAAAATATACAAACTTACTTATTTGGCGCTCCATGAAGATTAGTTAGTACAGAAAAATTATTTCTCACACTACGCAAACTTGCCAGCACCTAGAAAACAGGAAAAAATTATTTATTTCTATCAGAGAATACAGTGAGATGGGAATGTAATGGTGCTAAAACACAAGGTAGTGTTATAAATTTACAGGAATACTATAAGAGTGAGAGCAATTTGGAGTTTACCTGCGCAAACGGGGTTACAATTAAGTCGTCTCCATGCCTACAACAGAAAAAAGGATTAAATGATTACAAAGCAAGTTCCAGACACCTACTTTACTAACATATGATTTATTTAATTTAATTGTACTTCCTGTTATTTTATGATGACCTTCAAGCCAAAATATATTATTAAATGTTAGCTAAAACCAAACAAAGCATTAAGGTTCATACACACGTGCGATCACGGGTCCAGACCGTCTATGGGCACTTTATCGGACGAAACGGTTGTTCTTTCGGCAAAAGTTGCCCGATTCGTTGGGCGGATCACTGAACGAGTGGCCGTTTCGGCCGATAAAATGCCCATACATGGGCCGTTTATCGCCCAAAATGCTCATTCATACACATCGTGCGTCGCTGGTCGGGACCCACGATCAAACGTGTGTACGAACCTTTAGACTATGTGAAAAACTAAAGCTAGGGGCACACATACATCAATTGTCTTTTGAAAAGAATTGCTCCATAGACCATTATCTAACATTATCTATATTGCTTCTAGCTGACAACCAGTCTTTAATTAAAAAAATATTTAAAGCTGTACTTCAATTGATTGGGGTTAAAGCCCCCTACTATAGCTTCTAATAGTAAGTTCAACATGATCTTATTACCTAGTTTCATTGGTGGCTTGGGGACTTAATCTACTATATAAAGTAGAAATTTTGTGAGTATGTATTTATGTATGTATGTGCTCACCTCACAGCCACACCCCCAAATTCATGCACATAATGGCGACGCCCTCTGAAAGTGCCGATGCCTATAAAGTCCAAGTTCTACAATAAAAATCCTGCATGTCATTAGCAGAGTGTGATTCCCCAATACAGTAACTCAGATGAAGGGCCTGGGCTCTGTGTTCTGCCCGACTTCAACAACACAGTTCAGTGACACAACAACAGCGTAATGTACAGCTACACAACTCAGAGAGCTGCACACACAGAACAACAGCTTCTATAACAGAGGGAACCAGACATTTCCCTTAAGGTCTGTAAGACATTACAATTTGCTTCTGGAAGGTTTCAAATATAAACCCTGGAAGACTATGTTACTATTGGTGATATAATCACATTTATATACAAATATAAACCCTGGAAAGACTATGTTACTATTGGTGATATGAACCACATTTATATACAAATATTAACCCTGGAAAGACTGTTACTATTGGTGATATGAATCACATTTATATACAAATATAAACCCTGGAAAGACTATGTTACTTATTGGTGATATGAACCACATTTATATACAAATATTAACCCTGGAAAGACTATGTTACTATTGGTGATATGAATGACATTTATATACAAATATAAACCCTGGAAAGACTATGTTACTATTGGTGATATGAATCACATTTATATACAAATATAAACCCTGGCAAGACTATGTTACTATTGGTGATATGAATCACATTTATATACAAATATTAACCCTGGAAAGACTATGTTACTATTGGTGATATGAATGACATTTATATACAAATATAAACCCTGGAAAGACTATGTTACTATTGATGATATAAATTAAATTTATATACAAATATAAACCCTGGAAAGACTATGTTACTATTGGTGATATGAACTACATTTGCGGTTATTGTCATGCTAAGAAATTTAAAGCAGATCCTCCTGGAATGTGCTGTAGCAATGGAAAGCAACCTCAGACATCATGACCATACCCCCTAAGGCACAGCTACATCACCAAACATCATTGGCACCTATCAAAATGTCATAGCCATGCCCAAGCCCCCAAACATCACGGTCACAGCCATACCCCAACCATCAAGGCCACGCCCACAAAGAAAGCTGCACCCCAAAAATCACAACAACGCTCCACAATGGTGCTGTCACAGCCACAGTCATACCCCAACCATCACAAACATCACAACCATGCCCCCTAATGTTGTGACCATGCCCCCAGATTTTGTGGTCACCCCAAAAAACAAAAACATTATGGCCCATCCCATACATCAGGCCCACACCCCCAAACATACACATGTTCACAAATATTATGTCTATGCCCCCAACATCACAGGCACCCCCCAAACTTGACACTCACACCCCAAAACATCATACCCACACCCCCAAATATCACGGCCAAGCCCACCCTTTCATACAGCATGGCCATGCCCACAAACATTGCAACCACAACACCAAATGTTACATCCATGCCTCCTGGACACCGCAACATCACAGACATGCTCCCATTCGCCTAATCAAACCGGGATGGTTGGGGAGTATGGACAACATAGGAGTTACCTGCATTACCTGGACTTAAGCACCAGACACACATTGCCCGCATGTCACACACTTCACAGACAGTTACAACTAAAATAACAAAGACATCATGGCACTTTCAATTATGATCAGAAACTTACTTTATCGATTGGGATCTAATAGTCAATATAAAGTGGTCCTTGAGCAAGGATAAAGCGCAAACAAAGTTGCATACTGCTAACTAATGTACAAAAAATAGAGCATGCTTAATAAAAACACACAAAGCACACAGATAGAGCAACAGAATGTAGCCTGACTTTAACAATACAGACAAAGAGCCTGCACGTCACATGCTTCAGAGACACAAGAACAGTGTGACGCCTGTCCCTCATTTAAGTGCTGCGGTATACAGTTGCAATCAACATGTTCTTTCCAAAGGCCAATTACATGTAGCATGTTCAGCACGCTTAATAAATCCCAAAAGGGATAAAATCATGCGCTAAAAGTAGCGCAAACGTGATATTGAATCGCGAATGCCGAATTCGCTGGTGTCTTTTACAGACATCCGGCATTAATACGGAGTTAGGAACCAGTTAGCGCAACTTTAACTCCATATAATTGCCCAGCACTACTGGGTAAATTGCCCTGTATGAATGCTTACATGCAGAAAAGGAGCTCACAGGTGTATTTAAATTGGCTGGGGTTTAAATAGCTCCTAGCTGCCACACCAGAGCCTCTATGTTAAATGATAAGTGCATCACGGCAGACTTTATGCTAGTAAGCAGATTAGGCTCGCATTAAATGAGGTAGCACGCAAACTTACATATTTTGGCCAAGGTGTGGCAAAAATATGTAATTGTTGTTTAAATTATTTTTAAAGGCAAACTGAGTACTGGAAATTTTCCCTTTTTTGTGTGTACAAATAATGGATTTTTTTTAGTTTCTAGCAGCTGGTCAACTCCAGAATGTGGGTTAGACCGTGGCACCCACACAGGATGGGTCAAACTGAAAGCTGGCAATTTCTTTCTGCATTATCTAACAATGCCTGTGCAGACAAGCTTCTTAACAGTGGGAAAGCATTATATTCTGTTTAAATAAGTAGGGGAGCTACCAGGAGAACCCTAGCAGACCGATAGAACAAAGGCGGCCTTCCTCCACAACTTTAAGTAATCAGCCTGGAAAGATCAAAAAATTATATTGGTAAAGACTGCATACTAGACTATCAGCCAAAGCAGTAATTTAAAGGATGATTGGCCTAACAAATGGCTAATGTACATTATATAATGTTTGTAAGGGTTACTATACACAAAAAACAACTTTCCTTCCCTAGGTAGGATTACTTGCTCCTCTTGTAGAATTATAGATTTTGGGATAGGAAAGTTTTTTTAGTGACCTTTATGTCAAAGCTTATTCTGCCACCTCCTGCCTATATTAATCTCCAAAGTCTACTGTACACTGACACTATACCAAATCTGCAATATATCCAAGGTGCAGGAGGATAACATAAAATATGACACAAAATTGTAGATTTAATTGCTTCAGTGTGTCATTTGATATAGTCTCCTAAAACAAGTAGGGGGAAATTTACCCAGAGAAGCTATCCCTCCGAGTAAATCTTCCTCCCTTCCCTTCCCTCCTTTGATAATAGCCAGAATTAAAATCTTGTGATATAAACAACACAAACGCAATATTAAATCACAAGCGATGGATGCACGGATGTTTTTTGCAAAACCTGTGCATCCGGCAATAAAATGGAGTTAAAGTCACATTAACCAATAGCGAATCCATAACTCCATAAAACTGCCCAGTGCCTCTGGGTAAATGAGCCATGTAGTATCCAGCACAATTACTGTATGCTAGAAAATACATTTGTGTTGCACTTTTTTTACCCTCCAGACCCCCATAGATATACTGTAAAGCATTACCTACTATTAATATTCGTGGTGTGGCTATAAACATCCAGTCCTTCATATTGGTTTTCAACAGCTTAATTTTATCATAAAGTCTATGATCGCTATGTTCTCCTGATGGGAATGCTTAGAAATAATTGAATACTACTTATATTTGCCCAATAAAAACCTTGGGCAGCCAAGAGTCCCCCGAGAATTTGCAGTACAGTCAACACCTGGGCTTCGTACATAAGCAATATAATGGCGGCAAGTAAAATCAATCTTACCTGTGCAGCGGCTCCCAACATTGTATTTTGTGACCTGCCCTGCCAGATCAATGAAAAAAATTAGCTGCTACACATGTAAGATTGTCGGTAAAGTGGTTGGCTGTTTGTTGGATGATACCTGCTGACTGTAATCTTATGGGTGTAAGGGGCTTTAGATCAAGGCCAGTAAAGATCAGAAAGACCAAGAACCAGGAAGGACAAGTATCTCCATTGTCATACAGGTCTGCTATAAAGGTCCATACAGACTGTAGAATGAACGGCCCTTTAAGGCCGGGTATCAGTAAGTCTATGGACCAGGGCCGCCATCAGGGGGGTACAGAGGGTACTCCTGTATGGGGCCCGGACTTGAAAGGGGCCCAGAGAGTGAAAGGAAGATTTTTTTCTGCAATACTGAATTCAGCCACTCCTAGATAGAGAAGACAAACAGGGTGTTTCTGTCTATGTGGCTCCACCCCCTCCCGCCCCTCCCCTGAACTTGTATCTTGCTGTGATCTCCATAGAGAGCAGGAGGGAGTAACTGTAAGCTATACTGAACCCATTTCTGATTGTGAGAGTCCATGGGGGGCATTGTTACCCTCTGTCTCACTGCTGTGTACAGGGACTGCTAAACTCCCTCTATGGGGCTGCTGAGGCCAAAACCTATATAGCAGTGATGGTAAACCTTGTAACTTCCCATGTTAAGAAAATACAACTCCCAGCATGCCTTGTTTGCATTCTGCTACTAAGGCATGCACTGCACATGGGGTAGGTAATAGCCTAATAGGGCTACTGGGCTATATTACCTACCCCATGGGGGCAGCATGGCAGCTCCACGGCATCTCTATCCTGCCTATATACATATCTCCATCTCTGTCACATAGCACTATGGCAGCTCCACACTGAGATGGAGATATGGATATAAGCAGGATAGAGATTGTGTCTTATATAGCAGTATGGCAACTTCACACCATCCCTATCCTGCCCATATCCAAATTTCTATCTATGTGTCTGTCACATTGCAGCACACCATCTCTATTATCAGGATATAGACAGGATAGAGATGGTGTGTGGAAGTGCAATCTGAGATAGAAATATGGATATAGGCAGGACAGAGTGTGGAGCTGCCATGCTGTGTGGCAATAGTGGCAGCCTTTTTCCAGACAGTGCACAAGTGGGTAGGTGTAAAAATTTGAGCATGAAGAAAGGGGTGAATATATCAATAGAAATACGTTTTAAGCAACACTAATGTAGAATATTATATGGGGTCTAATATGGGATCCAGTCTGTGTGGGCTTGGCTTAAAGGAACCGTATATACTCAAGTATAAATTGAGATTTTCAGGCTAAAAAAATAGCCTAAAAAAGAGTCTTGGTTTATACTCGAGTCAAACACTTACCTGCTCCGGCGGCCGCTCACTCCGCATCCTCTGCTGGCTGACGTCATTATTCGGCGCCGGGAAGTGAGGCCGGTGCTGAGTAGTGACGTCAGCCAGCAGAGGAAAATGGAGCATGTGGCCGCCGGAGCAGAGAAGAGGATCCAGAGCAGCCTGCAGGGGAACATGTGGAGCAGGTAGCAGAAGGCAACTGTGGGGACTCAGAAGGGGGGGAAGTAGAGTAATTCCTGCAGTGGCTATTCCTTGCCACTGCAGATGTTTGGAAACTATAACTCCCAGCAACTAAAGCAAGCTGGGAGGTGTAGTTTCCAAACATCTGGGGTGCCAAGGAATGAGGCTTTAGTTGCCTTTTAAATGGACATAAGAATTCCCATACAGTAATAGCCAAATCCAGTATGGTTATTACTGTATAGGACTTCTGATGTTCATTTAAAGGGCAACTAAAGCCTAAAAACAATACAGAATCAGAAGGAGGATGATATATATTGCTGCCTTCTGATTCTGTATTGTTTTGAGGCTTTAAATGGCCCTTTGAGGCTTTAAAGGCCCTTTAAATGGACAGCAGCATTCCCATACATTAGTCCCATACAGTAATAAACGTACTGGATTTGGCTATTACTGTATGTGACTACTGTATGGAATTTCTGCTGTCCATTTAAAGGGCAACTAAAGCCTTAAAACAATACAGAATCAGAAGGCAGTTGCGGTCCTATTTTCTACCCTTGGTTTATACTCGAGTCAATCACTTTTACGCCTTTTTAGAGGTAAAAAGTAGGTGCCTCGGTTTATACTCGTGTCGGTTTATACTCAAGTATATATGGGTATGTTATATTTACCAGTCTGTGCCCATTGGGCATGAGGGTATCTTAAGTGTGTGTGCGGGACACGGGTACATTTTATATTTACCGGTCTGTGTGTGCGTCGGGGAGGTAGAGCATGTCTCGCGCCTGTTAATTTAACGGGCTTAATGTCTAGTTGACATATAATATTGCAGGCAACAATGTAAAACCCGAATAATGGTCTTTAAATGTGTGTAACCTTAACAAAGTGGGAGTGGTCTTAAAGTGATTGTGGGGGAAAAAGCGCATTTGCCGCTTCTCTTCTCCCCATGGGTCCCTCTTTTGCGTTTTAAAATATTGGGAGGTATGGACTGTGAGTTGGTTCTTGCTATGGGGGGCCCAGAAATGTACCCAGTATGGGGCCCAGGAAAGTCTGATGGCGGCCCTGCTATGGACACTTGGTCAGGCTGTTTTGATGGGTGTCATTGATGATCTGACCCAGCAGGTCATCCAAGACACCTGACCAAACGTCCAAAGACTTACCGATACTCAGCCCGAAACAGATGCTCGCCGTATAACTGCGAGTCATCCCCGGGATCACACATCTGTACAAAGCTTTACATTGGTCATATACAATATGCATTAATGATAATGTACATTAGTGTTATCCTGATTCTTTAGAAATTTATAAAAAACAAAACAATAAACCAATATATTTTTCCCTCTTCTGAACCTTATCAGTTTGCTTCCCATGACATCTGTCAGTTCCCCTCCTGGCTATTTTCTGGTTTGTTCAGTGTTTCTTTTTTAGTTTCTTGACCTTACATTTAGCTGTATAGACATGGTAATTCAAATATCCTAATGCACTTTCCTAAGTGAAAAGTATTTTCCTCTTGTTCCCTCTGGTCTGTTAGTCCTTTTTCTGCTTGTTTGTTAAATTTTCAAGAAATTTTGATATAGAAAATACTTCAGTTCTTGTTATGATCTTGAATCTCTCATGAACTAACATTAACAGTGTGTAAGTTTTGAATAAAATGTATAACCCATAAGTTTTGTGAGGTGAAGGATTTCACCACTTTCAGAATATTAAAGGGCATGTCCACCCCTTTTGAAAACTTTTGATATGCGGTATGGCATGCTCCCCCAGCCCCAACCGCATTAATATTATTGTTAGAAAGGCTTGTTTTAAACTTCTTAATGTGGCCGTAATGCCCTTTAACTAAAACTTGCAACATAAAGAATACAACAAATCTGTAAAGTTGCAATTCTTCTTAGAAATGCTTCCTCCCAACAGAATGCATATGTAGAACAATTCTTCTATTTATATGCAACTCTTATGTTCACTCACTGCTCGCTTGCTGCAGAGGAATTCCTGGACATGGTCTTTGGTGATAGATCATAGTCACTGTCTGACCTGTAGAGGAAGGACTCCCTACGTTGGTTGTGACTTGGGAAGTTGGTGTGTAGCACAAGCCCAGAGCCCGGACTGGCTTGGTGGTCCAGAGGGCTTCGTCCTGGAGTTGGTCCATTTTCAACATCAAAGCTGTTAGAAACAAAAAGACCTCAAGTTAACCAAAAGATTGCTTTATTTACAGAATACACAAGGTTAATTAGTTCACAATAAAAAACATTTTTGAAGAGTCTTTCTTTATTTCTTCCCATTCAATTGAACTGGTTTTAAAGGACAACTCCACCCTCATAAGAACATATTTTAGAAAGAATGGCCTCTTTAAAATATATTGATATATCATAGTTTGTCCTATGAACTCATTACTGTATGTCTACTGTATGTCTGGATGCCTCATGGAAACTGAGCAATTTAGTAACCTGTACTGAGCATTTACTGAGCCTGGGCATGCTCAGAAGAGGCAGACAGGGGATTAACATTCAGTCATTGGCTGTGATGTCAAGTGTCAAATCCATAACTGACAGTTACTAACTGGAAGAACCAGGAAGTAGAAACAGGGGAAACAGGACATTGTGCAGGATTTCAGGTTAGACTTATATATTTCAGATTTCAAACTATTACCGTTTAGGGTTTTGGGGGCTTATTTACCTGTATGTAAGTTTTCATTTTGGGGCTGGACTTGCCCTTTAAATAAATGTAATTCTCAGAATTTTTAAACACCAGACACAGTGAGTTAAACTGCTCATGCTCTTGCTAATTTAATTCAAAGAGAAAGAGTGGTAAACCCAGTATCTGATCACTGCACTAAAAATAAAGACAACATCAAGAAGCTATTCTGGCAGTCACCACATTAAACCAGTTCTTCCTTTTGAAACTTGTTCTCCCCTAGGTCTACTCCAGACAACACTAAGCTCTGCTATTGACTTACAGCAAAAATATTTTCCATCAATCAAACTTCCCATTAGGCCAGTCCAACTATATCAAGTTGTATTACACTGATGGAAGATAAGGGCATTCTGTAAAATAAATCCTATTTGAATCCGTTAACCTGCAGTACTAATCTTCCAAACCGATAGATTGCTGGTCCATGAGATCAGGCAAAATTTATTGACATGTCTGGTCCATTTTCTTTCTGAATTTTTAGCAAAAAATGGATGGGAAAATGCACTGAATTTTTTTGCAGATATTTTCACCTAATGGACCTTAATATCAATATTGCCCCATGGGTTCCTAGCCTATACTATTATGTAAGAGGGAGCAGGGAGGCATGGTATAGTATAGTTAGAGAGATAAGACACTCCTAAGCAGTAAAACCCCTCCCATAATTTATACAGTCAGTGTGCACTTTCTTTTGGACTATAAGAGCATCCTTAGAAAAGCTGGCTGGACCCAAGGGGGTGGGGGGAAAAGAGGAAGGAAAAAAACAAGGGAGTATGTGAAGGTCTGCATGTGAGTAGGACTCCTTGGACCAGTTCTAAAGCAACAGGCTGATCAACTCTTTAATGCCATAGATAGTAAAGGGGAATACAAGTGGGAGTTTACAAAGTCTCTTCTGTTAATGTTTTGTGTATGTAAGTTGGACTGATCAAGTTTATCCTGTTAACAAACTGTGTATGTAACTGGGACTTACCAAGTTTCTTCTGTTAAAAATTGCAACACCCAGGATCCCTGCCATTTATAGTTAGACTACAACACTACTACCCAGTACTAGCCATCTTAAGTTGGACATTTTCTGTGCACATTAGATTGGTTTGTTTCTGCAAGAAAAAAACTTTTTCCTTATTTGCCACAGTTACATATTTTAGTGTAGTCGGCAGGATCCTGGGTGTTGCAATTTTTAACAGAAGAAACTTGGTAAGTCCCAGTTACATACACAGTTTGTTAACAGGATAAACTTGATCAGTCCAACTTACATACACAAAACATTAACAGAAGTGACTTTGTAAACTCCCACTTGTATTCCCCTTTACTATCTTTGGCATTAAAGGGTTGATTAGCCTGTTGCTTTAGAACTGGTCCAAGGAGTCCTACTCACATGCAGACCTTCACATACTCCCTTGTTTTTTCCTTCCTCTTTTTCCCCCACCCCCTTGGGTCCAGCCAGCTTTTCTAAGGATGCTCTTATAGTCCAAAAGAAAGTGCACACTGACTGTATAAATTATGGGAGGGGTTTTACTGCTTAGGAGTGTCTTATCTCTCTAACTATACTATACCATGCCTCCCTGCTCCCTCTTACAGGTCCCTGCATTTATGGTAAACAAACTTGACTTGACTTCCCAGGGAAAACCATCACACACAATTTTGTTAGATTTTCTAATATTGACTATGCAACTGTGCTGAATCATTTTCTTTAGGGCTCGTTCACACTACATCAGTTTGTATCCGTTTTTCAAAGCAGGAAAAACCCCATAGGATTTCATAATATCATTCACACCTGCTGCGTTATATTCCTTTCCATTCCGTTTAAAAAATGCACTGCATGCAGCATTTCTGTCCTTTTTTTCATGCGTTTTCTATAGAAATCTATGGAATACACATTGTTAAATGGATACAAATGTATGAAAAAATGGATACAAACTGACAGAAACACATGCTGTTCTAGTGTGAACGAGCCCTTAGAAAAATCTTTTAATATTTAGTATTGTTAAATAGGTTCAGCTTTACTGTTAAATAACTTATTCTTACACTCCAAACACGAGTAAAGGATAAGTAAAGGACAAATCAAAATTATGTGCTGATGGTTGCACAAAACAGATTCAGAAACACTTTAACCCCAACAAAACTCTTGACACAGGATAATTTGCTACTGGTAGAAATAGGATAATTGACTTTTAATATTCAGCAATGGAAACATAGTGATTTAGGTTTGGACCAGGAATAATGCACACAAGCACCAGGAGATGGCGTTCAAGAATTAAAAACAGATCCACCACAGATTTCACATTTGCTTTGAGTCAACATGACTCTTATTGGATTTAATTCTATTGACATACGGCTGTTTAAAATCCAGGTTTATTTCATGAAATGCAAAAGACGTCAACAAGCAGCATACAAACAATGGCAGAACATAATTTACACATATTTACATATGTTATGTTGAGAAAGCTGATAGCAAATTTAAGCGTTAATATTGTTTAAGCCCCACCTGGCAATTCATTATCAACAACATAAGAGGTACTAACATAATATAGGGACTCCATGAAAACATTTTACACTGCAACCAATATTTATGACTTCAATCATGAATATCCACCCTGGGGCCCTTTTGCTGCTGGTAATATTTTTAAATAAAACTGCAGAAATACCTATGTTATATCTATGAGAATTAATGCAAAATAATGTATAGTTTGGCACAACTGATCACTTTGGGTGATTATTTGCGATCAATAGGCCACATGATTGGTCAGGCCAAAATATCAGTAGTGTAGGTATTCTTAAACGGTGTACCTCCAGATGATTGAAAACTACAACTCCCAGCATTCCTCAATTACAGAGTGAAGACAGGGAATCTTGGGAGTTGTAGTTTTCAATCATCTGGAAGCACACTGCTTGAGAATCCCTGCGAGTAGTGTCTCCCCAACTGGTATTTTGATTGGTAAATCTGTTCCTTTGGAAAATAGGGTGAAGTCTGCCCATGTGTAATAATAAAATATTTTTTTGTTTATTTGAACTAAGAATGTGTGCACTTTACAATGTCTTGTTTTGATCTGTGAGTGAAGACTCAACGAGCCATGTGTGTACACATGCATAGCTAAGAAGGAACAGAGTTGACCACTAAATAAAGCAGCACTACCAACAGAATACCATCCATTGTCTGTGGCAATCGCAGGATTTTTACGTGGGGGGAGGTTGGGGTGTGTGTGTGTGTTCCTAAATGGGTTACCCCTGAACAAGCCCAGAATTAACTTATTAACTTATTAAGGCTGGGTACACACAAACCAACAGATATTTCCGTGTATTGGTTGGTCGGGCTGAAAAATCTGAAGTGATTTCGGCGGCAGTAAACGCTGTGGTCCATAGGAGATATTTGCTGTGGCGACCACTATATAGCGGCGAAAGGTCGGGATGAAAAATTCGTTCATGTGTACCCAGCCTAACGTTCTGTTTTACTGATCAATCAACATTTGCACTACATCATCATTTAAAGTCAGAGTTATGACACTGTGGTGGATCTGACAGAATTTGCAGTAGAAGCCGATAACATCGGACCATGTACAGGCACATTGAACAATCATTCTTTATAAAGAATATATGGAACAATCACTCCTGTGTATGTGTGCAGTTTCTGACAAAAGTCTTGCCGCTTGTGTACAAATAGACCTGAAGTGCCGCTTAACAATAATTCTAATGCAGATTTTGTTTCAAGAAATGGTTCATTTTACCCCAAACAGCTTTTGTAATAATGTTTCAATGCAAAACGAAACTAACAAAAAGTATTCTAATATTCACAGCTTGGTAAAGCCCATTGAGTCAATTTGTGCAAAGACATAAGTGTTGTCGCCTTGTCATATGGGCTTCACCTGTGACTAATAATGGATCAATTAGGTGTCAGGTGTGTATATAAAGAATCCCAGTACACTAGACCTTCACATCAACTGCAAATAGACCTCTGCAAACATGCCTAAGGTTCACCCTGAGACTCAAGTGTTGATTATCAAGAGGCTGAAGACCATATCCACTGCTAGTGTGGCGCACACCTTCAATGTCTCTCAGTGTCAAGTTCAGAGGATAAAGAAAAGATTTGAAGAGACTGGATAAGTTTTTGACAAGCCCAGGTCAGGCAGACCCCACAAGACAAATGCTCGAGAGGACCATTTGTTGGCTCGAAAATCCAAGGAAAGCCCATTTTCAACTGCAGCAGAGATCCAGGAGACCTGGTCACCTGAAATCCCTGTGTCAACCAGAACTGTTTATCGGATTCTGTCTCGAAATGTCCTCCATGGTTGAATTATATATATATATATATACTGTATATAATACAATATTGACAATTGGCTACACAACCATCGCCAGGATTTCTTAATGTCCCTATTCCTGCTCACTAAGCTCCATCACAGTGTAGTAAGTACAGTAAGTAATGTATATAAACCCAGTCTCAGCAATCACCTCAGGCAGCTGCAGGGTTAATATTGATAAAGATCTCTATGCTTCTGTCAATCACAGGGCAGACTGGATACATTTGAAACATACAAATACTGCTTCCCACTCACAGCTCCAATACAATGTAACAATCTATGTAGCAAACAATCAGTCTATGTAACAATTTATGTAACAAACTATCTAACAGTCTATGGACACCAGGAGAGGTAGAATAGCAGACAGCACTGAGCGGACAGAAAGGGGGGATCCCAGGCACCAGTAACCCCTGACATATCGCAGACAAATATTTCTTTGTAATGTCCACTGGAAAACCACATTAAAAGTATGTATAACAGAGTTTAGCCATTCCTGAACAATATACTAAACAAATATGTCCAAAACTAAAGTCCATTACATTAAATGGGATCAATCAGCCTAATACATTTTATGGTTACCACTCTTAGAAAAACACGGAAATAAATGGGGCAATAATTCTGCAATGCAACATTTTGCAAAATGCTCTTTTCTTCTAGGAATGTGCTGAATTGCAAATACCAAGTTTCATTGCCAACACCAGTATTTCATGTTACCATTTTCCTTGGTAGCTTGTTGGTCAAATATTTTGTCCTAACCAATCATGCAGACTATTGTACACTGTAAAACTGCCTGTGGTTTACTAACATGTACAATTGTCAAGCTGCTGAAAGATCAGTTGCAATACATCAGTAAGAAACATTGGTCTGTGTGTACCACGCCTTAAAGGGCATGTCCACCCCCAAAACTATAATTTAACCCACTGCTGGCCCCACTGTATAGTTTTAAAAATCCTTACCTTACATCTCTGCTCCAAATGGTTCTCTTGCAGTGCCTAGTTTAAGTCCCAGAAAGTGATAGGATCTATGTCACCAATAGATTAAATAGGATAGGGAGAGAATAAAGGCTTTGAAACCCCTTTCAGAAATATGCAGATCAGGAACAAGAGTAGGATCTGTATCTGCGTGAAAAGGTTTCTTCCCCTTAACTGTCCTTCGGGAGGTATTCAGGCATGTGCAGTGGGCCCCTTCCCCCCTCCCTCCATGCTGCCATGTCAATTCATACATATAAAACCATTTCCAACCCCTCTCCCAACCCTAACCACCTTATTCATAATGCAAAAAAGCCTCCAGAATCTTACTTACCAGCCTTGTTACTTCCTTCGTGCAAGCTGGGAGGGAGGGGGGTTCCCTACACTATGGAAACAGTTTTATTTTAGGGTGGACATGCCCTCTAAGCACGCAATGCCCACCCCCCTGCTGTTTCAGCTGAGGATTCATTGGGGGGTCAGACAGGCATCATGATAACATTTAAAGAAAAATAGTTTTTTGTTCCAGAATGCAAAAACTGTTTTATTTTGCAAAGTTATGTGGATAAAGTTTATTTTTCCTTATAGTTTTAAGACTGTCTCCTGCTTTTAAACAAATCCTCAAGAACTGATCTTTATCACCTTTGGATAAATAGGTTCACAGCCTATTATTGTCTTTACATATTGCTGTCTACTTTCTTGCAGGATTAGTTGGAATTCATTTTACTTTGCAGAGTTTTAAAACATTTTAAAGAATTCTCTTCTGGTTTTTGATAATAAATTATTTATTTTTCTTCAACATCCCAACTTGATATCCTGAACAAGGAAATCTTACACGATAAAGTCACCAAGGGAATCGAGGCTCTAAAGAAAAATAAAATACCAGGTATTGATAGATTTCCAAGTGAATTCTACAAAACTTTCAAAAAGGAGCTATCCCCCTTCCTTCTTAGAACCTTTATAGAAGCTGCAAAAAAGGGATACTTCCAAAAAGAAAAGATAACTGCACAAATAAGTACCTTACCCAGAGCTGGCAAAGAACTGACAACTCCAGGAAACTGGTCAAACTATATGCATAATCCTATCAAACAGAATGAAAACTGTTCTTCCTTTGACAAGCGTCTGACAACACACGTAGATTGATAAATTTATTGCAAATAGCAGAACATAAAACAATCCCACTATTGTTGCTTTCTATCAATGCTGAAAAAGCGTTCAATAGGATAAAATGGGAATAAATGAAAGGAGTTCTACATAAATTCAGTATCATAGGCAATATATATACAGCAATACCAGCACTGTATTCCAGCCCAGCAGCAACTGTCTCAACTGCAGGCCTGCAATCAACACCCTTTGCTCTCACAAATGGAACGAGACAGGGATTCCCGCTGTCACCCCTAATATTTGCGCTAATGATGGAACCGATAGCACAAACTATTAGAACCCACACACAGATAAAAGGTATAACTTGGAGCAACAAACACCACAAACTGTGTCTCTTTGCAGACGACGTGATAATGATACTGACAAACCCTGAGAGTTCCCTCCCCAAGACAATAGAAATTTTAAAATGCGCAAACCTAATATCATACTACAAACTAAATGAAAATAAATCCACAATTTTAGCAATAAATATCAAACCGGAGACCAAAAAAAAACATTCAAAAACAAATTTCATTCCAATGGCGTGAAACATCCCTACCATATCTGGGAATATATCTAACGACACTGATCAATCAACTATACAACCAAAACTATATACCACTGCTAAAACTAACGCTAACGAAAAAGTAGAAAAAAGAGAATCTCTCATGGTTTGGCAAGATTTCTGTAATCAAAATGACACTTCTCCCAAAAATTATATATATATTTAGAACAACCATATTACAACCAACTAAACAATATTTCCAGAGACTGCAATCTATAGTAGAAAAAATTATTTGGTCTGGTGGCAGAGCCAGAACAAACAAAAAATTACTATAACAAAACAAACTAACAAGGCGTCTGGGAATTCCCAACATAGCAAAATATCATAAAGCAGCAGTGTTAGACCAACTAAAACAATGCTGGTCAGACATGGAAGAAAGATATTGAGTAGAAGATGAACAATATCTACTAGGAAACAACTCTCTCAGAGAAATCTTAGGTGCAGCTTTGATTACAAAAGGGAAAAATTTAAATCCCAACATAAAAATTCCCAACTACCAATCAATAACGACAACTATCCAAGTCTGGGGACAAGTGTGCAAATCCTATAGCAGATACTCAGATCTGAGAGGAGAAATACCAATCGCTTCAATAGACCATTTAATCACGGATATAAATCTAACCTCTTGGCAGACACTTGGCCTAACTCAACTAAAACAAATATATAATGAACAAGATATTAGATTATTTGAAGATCTGAGAACAGAATACCAGATTCCCAAAAGAGATTTTTTACAAATATCTACAATTAAAGGGGAACTGTGGTCTCCAAACAAGAGGAGTTTAAATGAAAGGCCAGTTTCCTACCTTTAAAACGAGCCATCAACCACCTGTCTACGTGCTCCACAACCCAAGATAAAAAGAAATTACTGACCAGAAAGTTAATAGGTGGGAGGCTGACATATGACATTCCTAAGGCTGCTCCTCCACCTTGCCGCCAGCGAGCACAGCCTCAGACTTCAGTGACAAGACAGGTGACAGGAAGTCCCTCCCCCTCATTACTGTGTGAAGTGAAGATTCCCACAGTGAAGGTAAGGGAATCTTTAGCTCTACTCTCTCACTAGACTGAAAAGGCTGCTTTCACAGTTTTCTGCAGGGGGAGGGGTTCTGAGTGGACAGGGCCAAGGCACCCACAAGTGGGCAGGGCACCCGTGGGTGGGCTTGCAAGAGGAGGGGGCTGCAAGGGGAGGAGGAGATACAGAGCAGATTGACTGTCATCCACTGACATGGTTTCAAAGCAGGAAGCAGGGCATCTGGTAATGCTGCTGCCATATCACACACAAAAATGTAAATATCTTCAAATCTATGCAAAATAAACTATGACAATAAATGGCAAAAATTCTCAGGAGAGCAACTCCTGTCAGTTTACCTAAAGTCATTTTGGACCACAGTTCCCCTTTAAGACATGCATCTTAACAATCTCCACAACCCAGTATTCATAACTCCTCTCCATATAAAATGGAGAAAAGACTTACAAATACAAATTACAGAAGAACAATCAGGGAGATTCAATAATAGTTCTTTTCGTATAAAATGGCACCATTTTATACGATAAGAACTTTTATTGAATAACCCTGAATGTGTCAAACATTGGAAAGCCAACGTAAAAATCCACTCACGGTGGTATAAAACTCCAGCTCTACTAAACAAATATAACCCAAGAATAAGCAACAAATGCTGGAGACAATGTGGCCATAAAGGCCAGTATTAATTATTATTACATATTTTTTGGCACTGTCCTAAAATACTGGGGCTCTGGGAGAAAGCCTTCAAATTACCATCAACAGTCCTAGCCTGGCACATACCTCCTAATCCAGCCCAAGCTTGGTTAATATAGACATCTACAAATACCCAAAACATATGACCACAATAATTTCCCATCTATTTACTGTAATATGAATGAAACTAGCCAAAATTGGAGATCCACAGAAATCCCCTTATGGTCAAAAATAATAAACACAAACAGGGCGATGCACCAACGGACGCACCGCTCCTGATTTGGAGTTTAAGTCACGCTAACCGATGTTATATTGGTTAGCGTGACTTTAACTCCTTCCTTGCAGCGGCTGCGTGGCTAACGCAAAAGTAAACAGCGCAGCTGCCGCAAGCGATGTTATATGCCGAAATCGGCATTTTATTGTGGCACTTTTAACGGCAGGTAATAGCTGGTGTTGAAAGTGCCGAAATAGAACAGTGCCAGGTAGCGATGTTCCGAGCGCCGCTATCGGCATATAACATCGCCCCGGGTTGCCGATAGCGGCGCTCGGTGCATCCCCCTACATTAATTAAAATATAAAATACGAGCTAACATTCGCCACCTCAAAAGGTTACTATGAAAAAGTGTCGTATGGATGGATGTTATGGTTAGATAACTGAAATAGTATTCCAAAAATTATTAATCCAGAAAACTGTGATGAAAAGTAATTCACCCAGATTACCACTGCAATATATTGTAAGATATCTTTCTAACAAAACCTTATATAAGATACTAAATAAAAAGAAAATTTAACTACAAATCAAAACCATATATACTGTAGGTCAACCCCGTTTTGTTCATGTTTTAACCATGTTTTAGACTGTTGTTCCTTCTTTTTTTTTTAAATTATTTTTCTATATAAAGATAAAAATAATATATTGAGCAAATGAACAGCAATTTATATTACTCAAGCAAATTATTTACCAATGTTTTGTACAGTACAAACTTAGAATATGTGTAACAAATGTTATTTAGGAAAGTTTGCAGACCCCAAAAGAGCAAGTCTAACCCAAAAAGTGATGGTAAGTGATTTTGTGACATGATCTGGAGAGTGGGGAAAGTCCCTTTTTAAAAAAATCAATGCATATCCCTCAACTTTTGCGTGTGGCATTGTTCATTGGTTTTGTGTTTCTGGTAAAAGATGTTATAATATATATGATGCCGCTATAGAATGTTGCCTTGCAACACCAGGAGTTATAGTCTTCATTTCTCTTTAATTAAATACACAAATAACAGATTTAAACAAGAATTGTAATCTAAATTGGTATCTATCTCACATGAATGTATACCACAAAGAATACATTTTTTTTGTAATTTAGACTTTTGCACTGAAAATGGGAATAAATGAAAGCACCCAATCAGATGATGTGTGCAGTCTTTATTCTCATCAAAGTGCCAGAGGAACATTAGGGTATGTAAAGCTTTGTATAGATGTAACTGGATATAAAATGTACACAAACTAATCAATGACAAGCAGGGGAACCTACACAGTAACAAAGTAAATGTCCGTGTGAAGGAGGCATGACAGCCGTGTGAAGTACGGTAACTTTGGCCAACTGTCGCATATGTGTGGCTGATTGGTCACCTTACATTTTTTAACATACAATCACATCTGCCACTCTGCTGCCCATTTTAAAGGACAACAATACCCCAAAAAACATCTCCACCCATTACATGTCCACACTTCCAGCAGCTGAAATCGCTTACTCTCATTTACAACCGTGCTGCCTTCCCTTAGATATCACACAGCAAAGATGAGTGCTAAAAGCCCGCCTCCTAGATAGCCCAGGGCCATGATTAACATATCACTTGTCATTGGCTGGTGGGAATGTCTGTTACAACCTCTCTCCTCCTCCTCTGCCAGTCAAACAAACTTGAACTGTTCGGTTGCTAGTATACAGCATACATAATCAAGCTGATCAAGGATGGGTGGAGGAGTGTTTTCTCACTGCTAGTTTGAGTGACAGTTACAGGCAGACAGAATTGTTACACCCACTTCACAGTGTGGCTAATTAAAGGCAGAGAGAAGCTTGAAATCAGGAAAAAAACATATAGTGAGGGCTGCATACCTTTACTCTTTTGAAAGCAGTTTTAAAAAAAATGCATTGAGGCAATACAGTTATCCTTTAATATTCTGTTTATGTCTGCTTGCTGCAATTGTACATTTTTTGAAGTTTCCAAAGCTCTGCCATCAGCAAACACATAGACCATGCTGTCAATGCCCCCTTCTAAAGCATTTATAAACAGATTAAAAAGAAGTGACCTCAGTACAGAACCCTAAGGCACTCCACTTTAGCCCACATAGATGTAGCTCCATTTACTTTCTGTTTGGGATCTAACAACCAATTCTCTATCTATGTACAAATGTTTTTTTCTGGGCCAACAGACCTCAGTTTAATACATTAACCGCCTAAGTGGCACAGTATCAAAAGCTTTAGCAAAATACCAAGCATACTACATGAATATTCTGGGGTTTCGGAGTCATGTGATCAAATCAAATCACATGACTTGATTGAGGAACTTGAAGAGGAACTTTACAAACAAGTTTATTTGAAATGAAAGGCCAGGTTCCTATCTTTAAAACAAGCCATCAACCACCTCTCTACGTGCTGCACAGCCCAAAATATAAAGAAATCACCTATCAGAAAGTTAGGTGGTGGGAGGTTCTGATTCTGCAGTCAGAAATACTACTTCCACCTCTAATCTGCAGTTGGCACATGCTCAGTGCATGACTGAAGGGTGGGAGGGGGTGGGGAGAACAGCACAGCCAACAGCAATGCTTTTTTTAAATGCCTCCCACTTGCTGGCCCTTCCCACTCGCGGCCCTGTGTCCTCTCCCCTTACAGACCCAACCTGGCCCCTTCCCTTGCAGCCCCCTGTGGCCCTGCCTACTCACGGGTCCTGTGGCCCCTCCCCCACTTGCCCCTCAGACCAATACCCTCCTACCCCCTACAGATGATTGTGTAAAAGCATCTTTTTCAGCAGAGAAAGAATCAGACAAAGTTTAAAACTGCTGATTCTTTCTCTGCTAAAAAGGCTGCTTTTACAGTTTTCTTTAAAGGGGGAGGTATTGGTATGAGGTGCAAGTGGGGTAGGGGCAATGGGGAGCCCACAAGGGGGAGGGGTCATTGGGGCCTGTGAGTGGGAGGGGCCACAGGAGGCTGCAAGGGAAAGGCCCAAGGGGGCTGCAAGGGAAGGAGCCAGGATGGGTCTGCAAGGGGATGGGCCACCAGACCCATGAGTGGGAGGGGCCATGAAGCCCACGAGTGGGAGGGACCATGGGGCCTGTGAGTGGGAGGAGCCATGGGGCCCATGAGTGGGAGGGGCCACAGGAGGCTGCAAGGGAAAGACCCAAGGGGGCTGCAAGGGCAGGGGCCAGGGTGGGTCTGCAAAGAGAGGGGCCATGGGAGCCCACTAGGAGGAGGAGACACAGGGAAGAGGGATTGTCACATGGTTTCAGAGCTGGAAACAGGAAGTGCAGGGGATCTGGTGATGCTGCTCCCATGTCACACATATAAATGTAAATATCTTCAAAACTATGTAAAATAAATAATGAAAGAAAAATTGCAAAAATCCTCAGGAAAGCAATTCCTGTTAATTTACCTAAAGTCATTTTTGGACCACAGTTACCCTTTAACCCCAAAGACACACAGTTACACACATTTTCAGGTACACCTTCAAAACCTAACCTACCATTCCAAGATGAAATTGTAATTAAATTTAATTAATTTGTGCCACAATATTTTATATGGTCTATTTTAAGATTTTTATGTTCCATATTTAATGAATTAAGTATTGATTTATGTGATTCAGTATTAATAAATTAAATTTAAAGGGCAAAAGTTATTGAGTGCTATTTAACGGGATCTGGGAGATCACTCAGTATGTTTTTGTGTGTAGTTTTCCATGGCAACCATACACACAATAATAAAAATATATGTATTTCATCAGAATATTGAATGTTTATGTCCCCTTTCATTGCCATAGAAAGGTTATCGCATTTTAAAACCTGCAGCACAGACACACACATTCCCTTTTAAAATTCTGTATATATTTAAACTTTGTTATATTGTGATTTTTACTTTATAAATTCCTATTTCTATTTCTTCTTTCTTATTTTGGACTGAATCTCCTCCCACAGTTTTCAAGCTAGAGACACAAAACTCGGAACAGATGTGCAGGACACAGAGGAGAACATGAATATTTCTAAATGCCAACTGTCACTTTTCTGTATGAAATACATCTGGGTCTATCTGGGTCTAACTACTACTGTGGCTCTCTGACACAACTACTATAGATAACTACACACACACACACACACACACACTACTACACAAACAAAACACACAATTTCAAAATAAGTCCTAAAATGTGTACAGTAAACACACAATAATAAACATATTTAAAGCAAAATGTATGTTTTATGTATTTTGCATGGAGTCTAACATTTTGGGACATATTTATAAATGAGCGGCATCGCTATTTTGCGATACCATGCCTTAATCGAACCTAACTGCATTTGTAGATGTATGTTCACAGGCATACAATTGCAATCACAGGAGTATAATTACAATCACAGGCGTACAAATATGATCGCGGTCGTACAATTACTATAGCAGATTTATGATTACGAGCGTCATTGTACGAACGCCAATACCATTGCTGTAGTCCACTACCGCATGGTATTGCACAAACGTTCGTAAATGTGCAGCCTTGTAATTAGGACCACAGTCGTACTTCTACAATAACTTGTGGTTTTGGAAGTTGCAGATTCCATGAGTTATTAAATATGGCAGGGATGCCCATCCTGTGGTCCTTCAGGTGTTTACTAACTACAACTCCCAGTGTTCCTGGCTGCCATCTACTGTTGAAGAATGCTGAGAGTTGTAGTTTTTAAACATCTGCAGGGCCCCTCACAACCCAACCTAGTCTTCCCTTTCCATGGCAATCATACCATAATCATCAAATAGTTAGTTTTAAGGTCTGAAATGCAAAAACATACCTGATTACAACACACAGACGCTGATACACCCTCAAACCCCAAACTTTCAATGGTAACCTTACCTAAACCATCAAAAAACAGGTCATAAACAGGTCGTAAAAGCTAAAGTGATTAAAATTCCTGTAAAAGGTGATCTTTGCGTACATGGGGAAAAGGGGACCAAATGGAAGGGGGGGGGGTGGAGAGGTTGGGGGGTTGTGTGTGGAAGTAGTTGGCAGAGGAAATAGGGGGGAGTGGGGATTTATGTTTGACTAATGGATTGTAAATGAAATGGTTCAAACTGGGGTCAGGGTGAGGGTCGTGTGATAAAGAAGAAGTTGGCGGAGGAAACCTTTAGGGGGGACAAGGGGGAAGGGAGGATTTATGGATGTGAAATGGGTTCTAAATGAAATAGCTGAAACTGAGGGGTTATTTAGGGGGATATTTGGTGGGGAATAACAACACAATAGAATTATGGAATGGGATTAAAGATGTAAATGGTTATTATGGAAACAAATGCTTCATATGGGATTATGGATGAGGAATGCCTGCATATGGGATTGTGGATGTATAATGCCTGCATATGTGATTATGGATGTACAGTGGCTACATATGGGATTATGGATGTACAAGGGCTACATATAGGATTATGAATGTATAGTGGCTGCATATGGGATTATGGATGTACAAGGGCTACATATGGGATTATGGATGTACAATGGCTACATATGGGATTATGGATATATAATGGCAGCATATGGGATTATGGATGTATAATGTCTGCATATGGGATAATGGATCTATAATGGCTACAATATGGGATTATGGGTGGGGAATGACTGGAAATGGGGGGTTATGGATGGAAATGAATTTATTGGTTGCAATCTGCAATTGCAATTAGAGGGCATGTCCAGCCTCAAAACTTTAACCCCATTATGACTCCACTGTGTAGTATTTAAAAATCCTTACCTTACATCCCTGCTCCTTGTGGTTCTCCTGTTATGCCTCTTCTAAATCAGGAAACTGCTGGGTAGGAGCTGTCAGTGACTCATCAGGTGCCTGTATCTTAGCTAACCTCATCAAGTTCTGAGGCATGCTCAGTAGAGCCCTTTCCCCCCTCTCCGTCCCTCCCTCCCAATCCCTCCGTGGCTGGCAGTCTTCTAGCTATTAAAGCTTTTGGCACCATGCAGGGCATATCCTCCCACCCCAACCGCTATATTCACAACTGTAAAAGCACTTTCACTCTGTACTTACAGCTCCTCATTCCTGCGCTGTTCTACAGTGAAGGCAGCCAAGGCTGTGATTGGCTGCCTTTTAGCCAATCACAGCTGTGGCTGCTGGTCCGGCCCCCTGCTTGCAGTTCCGGGCAGGTGAGTCGGACCAGAACAGCGCAGGAACGAGGAGGCATAAGTACAGTGACAGCGATTTTATAGTTATGAATATAGCTGTTGGGGGTGGGAGGGTATGCCCTGCATGGTGCCAACATTTTTTAAAAGGGTGCCCTTTAAACAAATTTTTTTTGCTAATTGATCATAATTAGTTTGGATATGCAACTCACATCACTAAGTCAGTGGGTGGGGTTCTGCATATCATTACCAAAGGCTTGAATGCCAGCCCCGCCCACTGTAATCACAGATGATTTTAGAAGGAGAATGCAGACACGGGGCCAAATTTAAGAGAAAAAACTATGCAGACTAGGTAAGGGTAAATTATAGGGTTGTATATTGTAATCAGTTTGAAAACTGACTTCAATATTTTGTAGGGACTTTACATGCCCTTTAAGAGTTGTTTCGGTATACCTTACTCAGACAAACATGATACCAACCCCGCTCTTTTGTTTCCATGGCAACCATACACACAATAATCAAATCTATGTATTTAATCAGAATGAATTTCCTGTTTTATTGACTTAGCATAGTTATTGCATTTAACCTGCCACACAGATACTCCCTTCCAAAATGCAGCCTTTTAAGCCAAATTCTATAAAGTTTATACTTTCTCTCTTGTTATTATTTTGCTTTTATTTTATAACTTTAAAAACCTTTGAAGGGACCGTTCATTGGAAATTATCAATATGTAAATTGTTAGTTTGTGTAATGCATACTTATTCTATATATTCTCTCCCATTTTGAAAAATCTGTTGATTTCATACCCTTTGCTGTTCCCTGCTGTTGATATTAGTGAGCTGACATTTCAGGTTCTAACGGTCCTTCTCCTTCCCAGAATGCACCACTTCCTTGGAATGTTGCTAACAGTAATTTCTACTGATTGGCTGTTGGATGGGTCAAAGATGCTCAGATCTCTACTGAGCAACTGAATCAACCCAGGCGCTGGGTCAAGGGCAAGACCATAGCGGTCTCTGCTAGGGGTCCTGCAAACAAAGTCAGAATTTTGGTTGTATTTATTTATACACAGACAAAATGCTGAATTGGCAGATTAAGGTCATTAGGATGAAAAAATACTGCTCTTTTTTCTGAAAAGCATATGTATTTGCACTGAACTTCCCCTTTAAAGCTTCGGACCCAAGTGCACTTCATTAAGAAAGAGTCAGTTGGGATTTGATCACATGAACCTGAAACCCCCTGAATGGACCCTTTAAATTCAATGGGGGAAAAAAGTCCCGAAAATCGCCAATAATGCGGTAATGCTTACAGATTCCTTAGATAAATAAAAGCACACTTCTTCTATATATCCGGCATGTCTTTACTAAATTTAGATTTTTCCAGCTCAAAAACTGTGGGAGAAGATATAGTCCAAACAACAGGAAGAATAACATTAAAGAAGAATAAATAGAAAGAACAGGAATTTGGCTCTTTCAAGCCAAATTAAAAAAAATCTTTAATCAATTATATTTCAAAAACAAATAAAAATTTGCATCACTTATCTGTGTAACTAATACCTAACCTAAATTATTTTAGCACAGAAAGGCCTGCAAGATTCATGTGACAGGGATTGATGATTATATGTGTATGGTCCCCCCCACTGTCGCATTTGAAATCGCACATTTATATAGATATATGAATTTTTTTTGGGCTACAGATTTCTAGCTATTGTCATTATTTTGTTTTAAGGTCAACAGCTGCAGGGATCTTTATTTCCTTAAATACACTTAAATATGGATTTTATTAGTTCAAGATTTTTCAAGGAAATCAAGTTCTGTTCACTCTTAACATATACCACTGCTATTAGATAATGTGCATCATACTATATTTATTCACTGAAAGACTATTCTAGGTACAATAACACTGCAGTTAACTGAAAGCAGTGGATAAAGGATAAACACTGCTTGATAAACAAGTTATACTTTCTTTCATTGTGATGATACATAATAATGAAGAAAAAAAATCAACATTATATACTGAAAGCAAATATTCTTTTGAGACAGTTTCTTCTTCCTACTTACGTGTTAAAAAGATAAATAGTGGGAAGGCCATGTGTAATTTTCAAGGTAATTATCCTGGCACAAAGAATCGATGAAAGAATAAAAATGATCTTGAACAGTGAACAGTGGGCGTTTATGGCTGGAATATATTGTATGTGTTCTAAGTGAAAACCATGGACCATTTTACTGGAAGGAAATATTTGCTTCATTCATAACCAATATTGGCATACATGTGTATGTTGCTTTGTTTGCATCTACCTTGTGATAGTTACTAGCTTTTTACCCATGATGTTTAAATGATGTTGTACAATGCACTTAAATGCTATCAGATTCAGCTAATTATACATAGCACATATCTGTTGTATTCAATTAGATCAACTGGACTTGAAGTATAGTTCTTGAAGACGTTTCGCTAGTCATCCAACTGGCTTTCTCAATTCAGAATGACTTGTACAAGAATCTGTGGCAATTATGTACCCTGGAAAATCCCAATTAGCATATCACAGCCAAGTGTTAAGGGCGTGATTAGATAGTGGCTAAGAGGTGTTATAGGAACGCCCAGAGTAAGGTGTCAAAACAGCATTGTACATGGCAGACAGATGGTGTCGAACCCCCCCACCTCTATTCAGGCTTGGTTTCTTTATTTTTCACATAAATGAAACACCTAAATTTTCACATAAATAACACCTCTCTTGAACCAGTCACGTTCCTTTGCCAATATGTTAACATTACAATCTTCAAAGGTATGTCCTTTATCCTTAAGATGCAGGTACACGGCTGAGTCCTGACCCGAGGAATTGGCTCTTCTGTGCTGGGCCATACGTTGATGCAGTTGCTGTTTGGTCTCCCCCACATACAAATCAGAGCATTCTTCACTGCACTGCACTGCGTATATGATGTCGCTTTTCTTGTGTTTCGGTATTGGGTCTTTCGGATGTACCAATTGTTGCCTCAGCGTGTTGCTCGGTTTAAAGCAGACAGGGATACGGTGTTTTTTGAAAACTTATCTTAGTTTCTCGGAGACGCCCTTAACACTTGGCTGTGATATGCTAATTGGGATTTTCCAGGGTACATAATTGCCACAGATACTTGTACAAGTCATTCTGAATTGAGAAAGCCAGTCGGATGACTAGCAAAACGTCTTCAAGAACTAAACTTCAAGTCCAGTTGATCTAATTGAATACAACAGATATACCATGACCTGGATGAATGAGAACCTTCACAAGCATATACATAGCACAATGCTGTGTTCAGGTTTTACCAGTGAATTTGTTTTTTTTATGATAGTGATATAAAGGAGGACAACAATGTTATTCTGGAGAGGATTACACTGTGGTAAATAATGGCAAAAAAAAAACAATAGCACCCAATCAAACATTTGCTCTCATTATTCAAAACTTAGCTCTGATTGATAGTTCCAATTCTTACCGTAAAAGTACCATATAAAAATATACTTTCAAATATTTTGTTAACTTATATATTTATATTAAAGGGCATAATTTTGGTTGCACCCCCTACCTTTAGCACATGCTTAGAGAGGAATCCCTAGAAAGACCCTGCAGTCATTGGTCGTGACATCATCTGTCATGGCGATAACTGACTACTACCCAGAAGAGATGGAAAATCTATTGAATTTTCTACTTATTTTTATTACAATCTTGATGTTTCGTGTTTTTTTTTTAAAAAAAGAAGAAACGGCACTGCATCAACCAGGAAAAGAACAAGAGAACTCCGGATACAACATGAATGAATGAAATCACAGCTTTATTAACAATACGCCTGAAGCGTTTCAGACCTCCAGGTCCTTAATCATAGGCCATTATAAGATTCACATTTCATGAGATTGGATTCCTATTTTTTGTTTTTTTTTTTACTTGGGGGTGAACATATCCTTTAAATAAGAGAGATTTACTTTTTTTAGGCTAGAATATATACAAATGGCAGTAGTATTTACCTACTTTTTCATGTTAAAACAAGCTACGCTTAACCTGTGACACTGAATCTAAACTTGTAATGGTCACTTTAACCCAGAAACCATTTAGATATGCAGAATAGCTGGAAACAATGTAATAGTTTAAAAAATATTCACAGGCAGCTCTATAGTTTGACAGCATATAACAATTTTACAGCAAATTTAAGGTCTGTCTGCAGTAGAAGAAAACTCGGATTGATTTTTTGTTAGTTTATGGTTTTTGCATATTTGTTGTAGAATATTTTACGCCCACCAGATATCTTTAGCACTCTATCCTGCACACAAATTATGCTTGTCTAGAAATACAAGTCTTAAGGTGCCCATTAGAGATGGCCGAAACTCACTAGTTTCGTTCCGTTTTCGGATTCCCGGATCTCAGGAAAATCCTGAAAATCTGAAAACATTTTCAATAATTTTCGAATGTATGGAGCTATTTTCGATAATACGATCAGGGACCATTTTCGAGTTTGCATTTGTATTTTCGAACTTTTGATGCTATTATCAAAAATAGCTCCATACATTCGAAAATTATGGAAAATTTGTTCCCGAAGACCCGAAATTTGGACAATGCGGATTCGGACAGATCATTCGGATTTCAGAACCGAGGAGTTTTGTGTCAGATCTGGGTTCCATCTTTAGTGCCCATACATTAGAATGCACCTCCCAACCAATCCCAAGACACGCAATCTATTTTTCTGGAACTGCCTTTCCCGTTCTTCGGAAACACAAAAGACAGGCTACAGGGTATTAAGTTTGCCCCCATGGGCATAGGTGCATGTGTATGATAAATATAATATCAAAGAACAAATAGAGAGATATACACAGCACACAATTTAGATATAAAAATGTATATACACACCCTTTATTAAGGCAGTACCCTGGGTATAGACAGTGATAGCAACATTAAAAACGTTAAAAACACATATATACAAAACCATCCATAGTGTGGAAAAATGTTGTAAGTACAACACTTTCTAAACCTGAAAATCCCCTCTAGTATCCTAAATAAAGTCACCAACGTATCTGTCCAGTCGGCAGTTCAGTCAAGGTAACACCATGGGGGTACATATCATTGCTGTATATTCAGGAAAGTAGGTTCCACATGGAGGAAAAACAGCCATAAGAAACGCTATACACGTTACGCCCCCACACAAGGCTTTCTCAATAGTGTGACGCTCGTGTATAGCCATCTTCCAGAATATAATGAAATTGCCAGTTTGCTACCAGTATACAATAAAATTGCCAGTTTGCTACCAGTAAATACTGAAATTGACGGTTTGCTACCAGTATATAATGAAAATGATAGTTTGTTAGCAATATATACTGAAATTTCTAGTTTTGTCTATTTCTCTGTCTTTCTATTTATATCTGGCTGTGTATTTATCTCTATGTTTGTCTGTCTGTTTGTCTGTCTCTATTAAGTACCTAGTGGGTGTGGCTTAATTGGGGCAGCGAAGGTGGCATGACTTTAAAATTTTCACATGGTACATAAAGTGCCCAAAAGTGCCCCATATCTGCTTAGACCCTAGAGACTCCCCTTTATATGTCAGAGGCACAATATTGGTTTGCATTTTTTCAGTGACAGCTGGTCTTTTTTTAGGGAAGCTAAATCCCTTAATCCTGATTTATTCTCTGCTGAACAATCTAAATATGAAAAGTTTGATAGTAATTAATCTAAGAGGAGATTTAAAAAAAAAAAAAAATCAAACAAATTACAAACTGTTGTGGTTCTCCCCTCCTTATGGGTAGACATAGACAATTTATATGTCCATCCAAAGTGTGGATTCCTGCACAACAAAGGAAAAAATATTGAACTTTGAATTCACAAGATAAATTGTATAGACTTAACATGTTATTGGAATTGTGGTATGAGAGCTGACAAGAAGCATTGCTGTTGGTTGTGCCCACAAGTTAGCAGAATATTTAATCTTGGACCTATTGGCTACCCCAATAACTTTAAAGGGGAAGTTCAGTGCAAATATATGTGCTTTTAAGAAAAAAGAGCAGTCATTTTCAGTCCTAATGATCTTAACATGCTCATTCAACATTTTGTCTGTGTAAAAATAAATGCAACCGAAATACTGACTTCCTGTTTCCTGACCCCTAATAGAGACTGTTATGGCCTTGCCCTTGGCCCAGTGCCTGGGTTGATTCAGTGCTCAGTAGAGATCTGAGCATCTTTGATGCATCCAACAGCCAATCAGTAGAAATGACTGTTAGGAACATTCCAAGGAAGTGGTGCATCCTGGGAAGAAGGACTGTTGGAACCTGAAATGGCAACTCACTACTGTCAACAGCAGGGAACAACTAAGGGTATGAAATCAACTAATTTTTCAAAACGGGAGAAATATGTAGAATATAATATAAGGTATGCATAATACAAACCAAGAATTTTTAAAATATTGATATTTTACACTGAACTTTCCCTTTAAATCCCTCCCTTTAAAGCCTTATTCAACCAACATGAACAGGAGCTTAAAAGGAGGGCACAATACCTACTTAGATTTTTTTGTGTTTAAACAAGGGCTCTAAAATCATAAAAACATGGCGTATATTCCGCACTGAAACCAATATATACTCTCTTTATGTTGCCTTGGTGATAGAAATGTTACATTGAAACCATGAATATTAAATATGAGGGGATCAGAAAGGAGTAGTTGTAGATGCCTAGCCCATGTCTGACTTGGAAGCAAAAGAGTAGAACAAGCTTAGGAACATTTACAGCAAAAAACAATAGAAGGAACCATGCAGATACAATTTCTGCTCTTTACTGTTTTTCTATAAAGAAAAAATAAATTTACAAGACAATGTATATTTTTTCGGAATTTTATGTTATACCTTCATTTAAAAAAAAACAAAAAAACCCCCCAATCATTCCTTATTTTTGGCAGTTAGTTTCGATGTATGAATGTGTGCACATATCATTTTATTTATAGTGCCACTTGGAATGCAGCACTGTAAATAATACAATACACAAATACCAGACATAAAAAATATGAAATATATTCATAAGAATCTAAATACATAAATCAAAATATAGATATGTTAAGAAAAGTGCTTTAAACCTTAAACCATGTGAAGTAAGTCAGCAGCCAGGTGTTCATATCCATATTTGATATTATTTATTTTCCTACACTTACCATTAAAGGGTAACTGTGGTCTCCAATTTTTTTAAAATGTTGGGGTTATATAAAAGCCTTCTGTCGTACCTTCAAAATGAACCCTAAGGGCTAGGGCTAGTCTGCTTTTAAGCGCAATCTGATTGTGTTTTCGTTCCAATCGCGCTTTTAAAGCGTACACTAGTGTGGCCAATTGACGTGGCCACACTAGTGCACTGGTGTTTGTTGACACAAGAGATCCGTTAATCGGAGCCCATGCGCTCTGCATTTTTCACATTCGCGTGCACTCTGATCTCGCAACATTGCTTGATTGCAGCGCACTCACACGGCAACACGCATGATCACGTGCACAATCGCATGCACTGGTGGCCTGCTTCAGTGTGGCATCAGCCTAAATCTCTAGGTAAAATATATTAGAAGTTTTTATCTGTTGTATTCAATTAGATCAACTGGACTTGAAATGTAGTTCTTGAAGACGTTTCGCTAGTCATCCGACTGGCTTTCTCAATTCAGAATGACTTGTACAAGAATCTGTGGCAATTATCTACCCTGGAAAATCCCAATTAGCATATCACAGCCAGGTGTTAAGGGTGTGATTAGATAGTGGCTAAGAGGTGTTATAGGAACGCCCAGAGTAAGGTGTTAAAACAGCATTGTACATGGCAGACAGTTGGTGTCGAACCCCCCTACCTCTATTTAGGCTTGGTTTCTTTATTTTCACATAAATGGCCTCCTTAACACCTCTCTTGAACCAGTCACGTTCTTTCGCCAATATGTTAACATTACAATCTTCAAAGGTATGTCCTTTATCCTTAAGATGCAGGTACACGGCTGAGTCCTGACCCGAGGAATTGGCTCTTCTGTGCTGGGCCATACGTTGATGCAGTTGCTGTTTGGTCTCCCCCACATACAAATCAGAGCATTCTTCATTGCACTGCACTGCATATATGATGTCGCTTTTCTTGTGTTTTGGTATTGGGTCTTTCAGATGTACCAATTGCTGTCTCAGTGTGTTGTTCGGTTTAAAGCAGACAGGGATACGATGTTTTTTAAAAATTCTTCTTAATTTCTCGGAGACCCCTGCTACATATGGGATGACCATGTTCTTCCTCCTGTCTTGCTTTTCCCCTTCACTGTTGGTATTTGTGTTCTTTTCTTTCCTTCTACTTCTTTTGACAAAGGCCCAGTCTGGATATCCACAAGTTTTAAGGGCTCCTCTGAGATGTTTCATTTCTTTAGCCTTCGCCTCTGTGCTAGTGGGGATGTTCTCAGCTCTGTGTTGCAGGGTTCTGATGACACCAGAACCATCATGTTCTTTTGCCAATATGTAATGTTAACATATTGGCGAAAGAACGTGACTGGTTCAAGAGAGGTGTTAAGGAGGCCATTTATGTGAAAATAAAGAAACCAAGCCTAAATAGAGGTGGGGGGGTTCGACACCAACTGTCTGCCATGTACAATGCTGTTTTAACACCTTACTCTGGGCGTTCCTATAACACCTTTTAGCCACTATCCAATCACACCCTTAACACCTGGCTGTGATATGCTAATTGGGATTTTCCAGGGTACATAATTGCCACAGATTCTTGTACAAGTCATTCTGAATTGAGAAAGCCAGTCGGATGACTAGCGAAACGTCTTCAAGAACTACATTTCAAGTCCAGTTGATCTAATTGAATACAACAGATATACCATGACCTGGATGAATGAGAACCTTCACAAGCATTAGAAGTTTTTGCTGAAAAGGTTCAGCCTTTGTCTATGCAGGTACTTTCTGTTTTTCCCAAAATTAAACGGTATCTCCACCCTCTATATAATCTTTTTTATAAAATGTAGTGCATCCCTTCCCACCCCTTATATTAAAACTCTAAAAAAAGAATATTACTTACAGCCCCTCGTTCCATCGGCGCTCTGATTCAGCTCCCTGCTTGCCGGAACTAGCAAACAGGGATTGGCTGAGGATTGGCTGAGAGGCAGCCAATAACAGCCACAGCTGCCAGCGAAGGGCTGTAAGTAGAGTTTGGATTCTTTTTTAGAAATCTAATATAGCAGTTGGGGGTGGGAAGGCATGCCCTACTTTATATAAAAAACATTTTACGCTAGGTGAAGGGAAGCAATAGAGGGATCGGGAGAGAGGAAGGGAGGGGGGAAAGGGCACCCCTGCACTAGCCACTGCCCTCTAAGAGGATAAGAAGGAGGCAGAAACCTTTCATACAGGAAGACAGCTCCTACTGTTCAGTTACCTGAAATTTGAACAAGCACTGCAGGAGAACCATAAGGTGGGTGCAAAGATGTAAGGTAAGTATTTTTTAAACTACACAGTGGGCCAGTAGTGGGTTAAATTTTAGTTTTGTGGGGTGGACATGCCCTTTAAAGAAGAACGAAACCTAAATTTCTATACTCCAGAATTTGAAAATATCCCCTCTTAAAACTGTATAATAAAGTTTAATAATATACCACCCCATTAAATAGCATTAAGGGATAAATATAATTAAAAAATTAATTTACCTGGGGCAGTGAGGTAGGATTAATAATTCCCAATTCACATTATTGTTTTGCTAAGGAGCTTCAGCACATATAATTTTTATTTGCCAGGTAAGTTAGGCTTAGTACAGGTCAGCTCAGTTTTCATGAGGCATCCAGAAGCATACCAGACATACAGTAATGAATTCAGAGTACAAAGTAGGATATATCAAAAAATGTTGAGAGCCATTCTGACTAAAACATGTATTATGAGGGTGGAGTTGTCCTCTAAGTCTTAAGTAAGCATGCTTGTAGCCAGGAGAGGATCAGGAGATGTCACTCAGCTGGAAGCAGGAAATTTGAACATTCACTGCAATGTGATCCAGGGCTCATTTTAAAGGGCAACTGTGGTCCCCAAACATGAAAGGTCAAGCCTACCTTTAAAGTGAGCCATCACTGACCTCTCCACGTGCTGCATAGCCCAAGATATGAAGAAATAACTGATCAGAAAGTTAGGTGGTGGGAGGTTCTGAATCTGCAGTCACAAATACTAGTTCTTCCTTCTAGTCTGCGGTTGGCAAATTCTTGGAGAAAGCAGAACAAACAAGGAAGTGATTGAGTTACAGTGACTGATGGGGAGGGGAGAGAACAGCACAGCCTACAGCAGGGAGTATGTAAGGGGTGTACATTTTTGCCATTTTTAATGCCTCCTACACAGGGAGGGACTGTCGCACGGTTTCAGACCAGGAAGTGCAGGGGATCTGGTGATGCTGCTACCATATCACACATAAAAATGTAAACATCTTCAAAACTATGTAAACAAAATAATGACCGTAAATTGCAAAAATGTATATAATAAATTAATAATAATTTATGTCAATTTACCTAAAGTCATTTTTGGACCACAGCTTTCATTCAAAGTTAACTTGTTCGGAGACCACAGTTGTCATTTAAACAAAGCTCATTGGTAATTCCAGAATGTTCAAGGGCACATTAGCTAGTTCTGTATGATAAAACATTTTCTTCTAGAGTTGACTAAATGCATATAAACTATTATCAATAGTTGGCCAAAATATCAAACATGTAGATTAATCCCAGTGTCAAATACGTATGTCACATTACATTATTCAGGATTATGTACAGTATGTCCCATTACAGTATTCGGGATTTATATTTGAATGCCCCACCCACTGTTAAAAAATGTGCTTCCAAGTAGTTATTTTGCATTCTTTTATATTCTTTTCACATCCGGACAGGCAATGTTGTTGGATTTTTAAACCTGACTTAATTTTGCTCTTCCATTCAAGTGAACCAATGCCCATAGGATTTTCTGCCAAGCGCACATTAGTGAGCAGATGCTCGGTTACAATCCCTGAATCATTGAGATGTAGCATTGGCAGTGTTCCAGGGGGGTTTCATTCATATGGCACAGTGAATGGCTTGTCTTGGTTGGCTCCAATGCTGGGCAGAGCTAGAACTGACTGGGACAGAGAGGTAGAATAAATAGCACTGTCTCAGATAGTTTAATTATTGTCATTACTGTTGGATTTTGTCTTGTAATAAGAATTACAATTCCTAGAATACCTAATGGGCTGTTCATAAAGCATGACATTTTTAACAAATTTCTCTAATTAATATGTTACACTGTTTGTATTTTAAAGAATATGTTTATAGGGAGGAAATTGTGGCAATAATCTTTAATCAAGTGTAGTTTAAGCTAAAAGAGAAGCATCTCTTATCATCCATATTACTGTATTAAATCTTAATGTACACATTAAAAGGCTTGCAATTTTTTGAGTTATTCTTATGAGGACAATATTATTATACAAATAGAACAAACTTGATAATTATAAGTTCTTTCTTTATTTCTTGGATATGTTCCCAGAGTTAGCAGTGTGTCTGCAGCTCACATTATTATAGAGCCCAATAACCTCCATTTAGCCGCTGCAATCTCTTATGCTGGCCATACAGCATTTTTACAACTGCCTGGGCCAATCATTTTGTGCATTCATTATGCCATTAAGTTGAAACACAAGTAATGATCACAGGAACATCAGCAGGTAATGATAAAGCTCATGGTAACACGTTAATATCATGGTGCAGCCCGGGGAACAAAACCAAACAAAAATCAATTTAACTACATACAAGCATAGGCACTTTGTAAAAGCATTCCCTAAAAGGTACACTGATGCAAATATCAAAATTAAGTTACTAGGGTAAAAAGATATACTTTATTGTTTGAATTTTTTTTTTACAAGAGTCTAAGTTAATATCCCCTCCCTACATACTCCACATCATGCAAAACCCTAAAAATAACACACATTAATAGACACAAATACACAATATCAATAGTAAGTGTATACAGATGGAATGCAATCTGTGTCAGATTTAAATCAATTTTTAGGAAAATTTGTTGTGTAGACTACTGGGACACAGTAGTAGATTAAAAGCAATCTTGTGACACATTAGGCCTCAACACATATACAATATGCAAATTTAAAGGGCATCTCCTCCCTGCAAGAAATCTTTTTATACTGTATAATGTAGGGCATCCCTGCCTACTCCCAACCCCTGTGTCAGATTGGGCTGACTGCTGATCAGAGAGACCCACAACAATTAACATTCCAACTCAACCACCAGTTTCTAGGTAAAACAAGCAAATTACAAAGACAAAATGCCTGACAAATTATAGCAAGGCAGTATAATTAGATTTATAAATTGATCTTATCATTTCTGAACTCAAGGCCCAATTATTTTCCTTTTTATTAAGCCACAGAAGCTATAAACAATTAAATTATTCTCCAGAATCTATTACACATATTTTTTTATTTGAGAACCCAACAGTTCTAAATTTAGATTTCCTGTGCTGTAAAATAATATTCATTGTAATGGAGGAAAAGTTCCACTTACAGCAGCCGTGATAAAACGATGACAATAAAGCATTTCATCCTTTGGTCTACAAAGATTTCATTTCACTCTAAGAGACATTTCTTTTGATAAATTAACACCAATTATTAGCTAATTTAATAGCATTAAATATAAAGTTATACTTTTGCTGTATATTTATATTTTTGCAATTTCTGTGTGAATAATTAACTTGTATAATAATTGACTAATGTTTTACAATACTTTGTTTCCATCACTGTTTTCTTTCAGCCGCATGCAAAATCTGGCAGAATAAAGGCATTTTTTATGTAGTGTGCACAAAGTAATTTTGCACAATATGCACAAATTATATACAATATGTCTTTGCACATAGCTGACAAAAATTGAACCAGAATATTTTTTTCATAAGCAATATCATTATAGAATACTAAAAAGCAATTCCCGTGGAATTCATGCAGCTAAGATAATGACTTTACCAATAATTCCACTTGTATTCACATTACCATTAAATGCAGTGATTAAGGATTTCGAATCACTATAATCATAGATTATGCAAATTTATATGGCAAGTATTACATCATGTACAACCAGAGAAAGCAGCTACTTTATAAAATGTTATTAGCATCGGTTGGCTAGTAGATGTTGTCTTTTGGCATAACAGCAAAAGACAACAGGAAATTAAGTTTTTATTTTTAGGTGTACAAAGTGTTCTGTTAGAGTGGGAAAAAAGAGAATTCTTCCATGGAAGGCTGTATAGTAGTTTTAAGATGACCAGGGGCGAATTTTCCATTAGGCACAGTAGGCATGCGCTTAGGGGTGCCTGAGGTTGGAGGGACGGCTGTCAATCTCCTCCCACCAATCCAACCCCTTTGTAGTCTATTTTCTTCCCCAAAAAAGAGAATATGGGTGTGGTCTGTGTTTATGGGTGGGGCTAAGGGCTCCTGAGGTGTAAATCCGGCCCTGAAGATGACTAATGAATTAAAGGGGGAACTGTCACCTTAAATACAAAGGGCTTCACATGGGGGCTTCACATGGAAGCCCTTTGTCTTACCTCTTAATTGAACCATTGACGACCATTTTTCATGCAGCAGCAACAAATATCTGAAGGTCTGAACCAGCACTAACTCAGGATGCCGACATCAATCCTTTGTTTGCTCCACCTCTGTACCAATAGTTGAGTCAGGAGTCGATGTTACTTCATGATGGGAAAGAATGCCTTGATATCATCAAAATTGCACACCTAGGATGGATGTCAGCATCCTGGGGTATTGTTGGTTTCTTCAAAATTAAAAGGTATAGATCTTTGTTGCTGCTGCTGCTGCAGGAAGAATAATCACAGAGGGACACCCATTAACTATAAAGACCATCAGTGTTACTAAGGCCGATGGCCTTGGGAATGATTGGAACTGGCTGAAAAATTAGTTATGGTTATCCCCCTATACTAAAGTACAAGGAGCCAGCCTCGATCATAGTTTGGGACTGCCACACAAAATTGTCCATTTTTCATTAATATGTGTACCCAGCTTTACAGATTTTGTCTGTTAGCTTAAAGGTAAGACACAGTGCATGTGAAAACCCTTTGTTTTTAAATATTTTAGAAAAGACAAACTAAACTACATACAGATGGAATCAACTTATATAGACGTGAATGCCTCAGCTAATGGGGAACTGAATCTCCATATATAGAATTACAAAAACCCTTGTGTTTATCTGAACCAACAATCTGATTGTTACCATACCCCTCCTTTACTTGATCCTTCTTTACAGCTGGATTTTCTTTGAGAAGAAGAGGAGGGGGATGATCACAAGGGGTTTGTATTGTTTTAAGTACAACAGTTCAGAACTTTATAATTCTGCAGTGTTTATTTGTATTTTAAATACATTTTACATTGACATTTTTTCCACTTTTTTAGAAGAATTGGTGGGTGAAACCACATTTTATATTAACACTGTATTATTATATCTATTGTTTTATTGAAAATAAAAAGTCACCCAATTCCCATGATAATGTTAGACCACGTACAATATGCAAGCTGATAGGCAATATTTTGATCCGATTGTTACTGCTATTAACCTGTCAGCCAGGTCAAAATATGGTTGGTTAAAGCGAAACTAGCCACCACCGATATTTTGCGCAACTGATTTGCTATTGAGATTTACGACATGTCCAATCGAATTTACAAAAAAGTAAAGCTGATATTTCGACCCTATAATCCAAACCTAGCCATACATAGCCATACACTTTTAAATAAATAAGTATCACTGTGGGATCTATTTGTATGACTGCAGAATTCATTTAAAAATACCACTACCTGATATAACAGTGACACCCATGGAAAACCCTTAATTGGTTGAAAATCCTCTAGAACACTTCAGAATCTAAACCAGAATAAACCTTGATTGTCTGTTTGACAACTTGATAATTGCTTCTCAGTGCTCTGCTTCCAAAAAAGCAGCCAGCTGTCATTTGCAGTCACAATGGCATTTAATATATCTAAAAGATGAAGAGTTAAAGAATATCTCTATTATATAGGAGGGAACAAATCAACACCCTCCACCTCTCCATGAACCCTACACTGTGAATCAGAGTCTCTATTTCTTCCTTTATTTCATCTCTGTGCAAGTTTACTAGGCACACTGGCCTGATTTGAAACCTCACAATGACGTCAATAGGACAGAGAAATTAGAACTGAGTGAGACAGCTGCAATGCACCCAGTCTACTGAGGTTTTTATTCTTTTCTCTCAGGGTGACATATGAGACAGATACTATCAATCAGAGCCAGGACAGACCAACGTTATCATTCAAACTGCAAATATGCAATTAGGTGCTTTGCTCCACTTACTGCCCCAAAGTACAACTGAAAATACAATTAAAATATTAAGTAAATTTACACTACAGAAGTGCAAAAAGCCCTTTTCTTTTCTGCTTTTTTTTCTGACTACATTGTGTGGTGTACGATGACTAATATTTAAAAACCTCTTTCAGATTAGTTCTATGCCATCACTCCTTCAAAGTTTGTATTTGTAAGAGAGTGGATTATCTCACCTAAAAGCTTTAAAGGCTCTCCAAGCTAAAACCACGGTCAGTTTAATGCCAGCCATACCACTGGCTGATGTTTCATTGATTCGACATTAGATCCGTCACGAACATCAATGGTAACGTTGGCCACAAACTAATCAGGGTGTTTGTCTAATAAATGTATAGGCACCCTAGCACCCTATGTGGCAGTTGCCTCGAGATCTCAGAGAGCCCAAAATAAAAATGTTAAAATAAAATTAAAATCCATGTTATTACATCATGAATTTCCAATATGCAGCTCTATAGCTGTTCCTGACCTAATATTCCTTACTTATCCACTAGTAATCGAGGGATGATTGGAATTGTAGTTTAACAGCAGCTGCTTGATCTCATTCTGACATGACTGATAAAATTTTTTCTGAAATAGGTGTTCCCTTTTTATGTGTTTTAACAAGATATTCAGTGTGTCCCTCTAAGTGTGCAGAAATTCCCCTTAATAGGAGGGATTAGTAACTGTAGTAGTGTGCTGAGCAGTGGCAAGCGCAGGATTTTCAAGGGGGGGATTCCTAAATGGGTTACCACTGAACAAGCCCAGAAGGAGGTTCACAACCGAATACATTCATGCGTTCTATTATATAAGAATTATATAAGGGATAATGCGCCCCTTACAGTGTAATATAAGGATATTACGCCACCGAGGAGTTCCCTGACCATATAGAAGCACAAGGCCGTAGGCCGAGTGCTTTTATACAGGACAGGAAACTCTGAGGTGTGAAGGGGCGCATTATTTCTTATAATACACAAGTATTGGATTCCTTCACCCCATTCAGATTTTAAATTCTAGCCTTGTCCCTATTTCCACCTTAACTCCCCCAAGCTACCTTCTGTAACTTAAACCCAGCATCTATGTGGTTAAACAAATCTTTGTGGAGGAGGAGAGAGACATTGGTTATGAAGTGACAGGAAGCAGCTCCAGCAGGTTCCGTTAGTGAAGTTAAACACTGCAAAAAATGCTGAGTCATTGTCCAGGCATGAACACTGGAATGGGCAGAGTAGTGGGATATAAGAAATATAAGAAATGAGTCACTTAGTGACATAGCTGAGTGATTGTTATAAGGATATATACCACTGCAGCTCCCATTATAAAATATCACACTTATGTATTATATAATATTATATATATTCTCTAATTGCCATGATCATCATCACAGTATGTATCACATATTCCCTTTTCATTTGTTATTAAGTATATACTTATTAAGGCTGGGTACACACAAATCAACAGATATTTCCGCGTATTGGACGGAAAAGAATCTGAGGTGATTTCGGCAGTGGCAGTGACAGCTGTGGTCCATAGGAGACATTTGCTGCGGCTGACCACTTTATAGTGGTGAAAGGTCAGGACAGAAAATTTGCCCGTGTGTACCCAGCCTAACGTTCTGTTTTACTGATAAATCCACATTTACACTACATTATCATTAGTGTCTTTCATAGTCAGAACTGTGACACTGACTGTAGATCTGAAAGAATCAGTAGGAGCCGATAACATTGGACCATGTATGGGCACATTGGACAATCATTCTTTATAAAGAATATATGGAACAATCATTCCTGTGTATGTATATGTGTATATATATAAATATAAATATATATATATATATATATATATATATATAATAATGCATTATTGACAATCAGCTACACAACCACCTCCAGGATTTCCTAATGTCCCTATTCCTGCTCACTAAGCTCCATCACAGTGGGATAAGTTCAGTAAGTAATGTATATAAACCCAGTCTCAGCAATCACCTCAGGCAGCTGCAGGGTTAATGTTGATACAGAATTGTATCAATTATGATTAGTTATGCTGCTGTCAATCACAATACAGACTGGGTACATTTGTGAAACATACAAATGCTGCTTCTCACTCACAGCTTAATTGACAATGTAACAATCCATGTAACAGTCTATGGACACCAGGAGAAGTAGAACAGCAGACTGCACTGACTGAGCAGACCGAAAGGGGGGATTCCAGGCACCAGGAATCCCCCCATAAACACGCCCCTGCTGAGCATCAGACAATTGGACACTTTAGGACTGGAGTAGGCTGCACTAACCCTCCCACGTTCTCCTACCCTGGCAATCATGGCCATAATGCTGATGTCACAGACAATAATTGACTGGGCTTTTTCAAATCCCACCACCCTGTGCATACTTGAGCAGAGGAGGGAACAAATTTAAACACACAGTACAGAATTTTAAAAGATGACAGACAGGATCTTGCAGATCCTGTCTTTCCTTTTTCAAAGATCTGCATACACACAGTCCCGGGCCTTTCTTCCTATAGGAGAACACTCGGGACTTTGTGTTTTCCTCGGCCATGGCAGACTCCTTCTATAGGAAGATACTGTGGCAGAGGGAAATTTACTGACTTTTCCGAATGTTTGGCGGCCGTGCACTCATTCGAAAAAGCGCTCCACACACAGTGCTGATAAAGCCCCGATACATATGGATCCGACGGTATCAGGGCTTTATCAGTACTGTGTGTACCTAGCGTTATACACTACTTAGACATTAGCATGTCCTTTCTGTATATATTGTGTATGCACTAGGACATAAAAAGGATAATTTAACTTTTAAATCCAAAGTTGTTTACTCAAAGTTTTCACAAGAACAATTTAAACTTCACATTTATATATTTATTTATTTCTCTATGGTCTGCAATAAGAAATTCTGCTTAAAGGCTTAAATGATTGTGCAGCAGGACAGACATCTGGTGTTGAACTTAAACATATTATGGTGCAGGATAAGAGAACCATTAGCATGTGGCATTTGTTTCAGATCTACAGCTTTATATTGTACTGCTATAAGTTGTACTTCATAAATATCCATCTGCCTTGGCTCATAAAATAATATTACAATGCACACAGGTGAACAGAGAATTATATTTAATTGTGTAGTTTCTTACCCCTGCTTGTGCATTAGTAGTGCAATTATAATGCAGTAAATAGGAACTTGAGGAAGCTAATGTTGAACCAGAAACTCCTAAAAATGAAGTTTTAGTATAAGGTAGGTAGCCAATGCTCACCCCAACTTCTGATTTATTTCTTTAAAAATATTTTTAAATTGATAATTACAGTCTCTTCTCTCCGGCATTGTCTGTAATACGACTCCCTGCTTGCGAAAGTTGCAAGCAGGGGCTGGACCGGCAGTCGCGTCGGTCATTGGCTAATGGTTCAGGATTGGCAGGGGGTACCTACCTTATAGGGATTCAAGCTAGGTGCCACGGCTTCAGAGGATGGATGGATCCGGATGGTGGGAGGGAGGGGGGGGGAAGGGCATGTCACAGTCCTTGTTGAGGTTAGGGAAGCAGCAGGAATCGGGATGACTCACTGACAGCTTCTACTCTTCACTTTCCTGGATTTTGAAAGAGCACTGCAGGAGAACCATAAGGAGCAGAGATATAAGGTAAGGATTTTTTTTAAACTACATAGTGGGGCCAGTATGGGGTTAAATTTCTTCTGGGGGTGGACATGTCCTTTAAATGATTGGTTAGTAACAAGTTTGTTTTAAAATTGGGACTAGTTATTACTAGGGATGAGTCACAATTTTAAAACAAACCTGGTTTGGATTCGTTACTGCTGGTATGAAATTCAGTAGATCTGACAAAAATTTTTGAATTTTTTTGAAACTAGGAATTTATTATTATTATGAGAACTGAAATTAAAAAATAGAGAAGTTTTATTCAGTTGGGCTTGAAACGGATTTTCAGAACTTTAATAGCATGTTTTTTCAGAACTTTAATAGCAAGTTTTTCAGTCAAACTGGATGGTTTCAGTTGGCTGAAAAATATGTGGAATTTTCATTGGCACCCTGAGCAGACATGTTGGTAAATCACCGCTGATCATGCAGTCATGGACCGCATGATCAGTTTCAGTGACATTTGTCATTGCCAACCGCTTGTGAACCCAGCCTAAAATAAACATTTTATTAAGCAGTTCATATTAGGCCTCTAATTAGTTTCCAATTTATTCTTTTTTGGGTTGCTGTATACCCCACTGCTTACTCATACTCATGACTTTTTTAGTATCCAAAGTTAGTCTGTAACCTACTGCATTATTTGGACCATGCTGTTTTCCATTTATCATTGACAGTAAATTTACAAAGCACTGCTTGTTGTCTACAATTCCTCATTCCATTTCCTCAGCAACCCTATTTCAAAAGTCTCTATTTTCTTTTCTGATGCCTTATCTCTAAATACTGTGCAACCATGAACAAAAAATGTCTGTATTGCTAATACATAAATGGCCCCAATTATCGCTCTAGTAATACTGTAAGCTGTTGGTACATCTTAAGAATTATTAGGAAAATAGAGAATACAATTTAGCAGCATTGTGGCTGTGTTTATGTAGTTGAAAATCTAATTCTATTCCTTTTAAAACTGTGTGCACTATAAAAACATTAGAAGCAACTTTTGCAAAATTATTGCATTAAAACAAATGGCTGATATAGATTAGAATATACTAATATACTGTACATTAAAACAGTGAACTGAAGATCATTAGTCAGATCTGGTAAACTGTAATGCACCCTACTCCCGCGCTTGATATTTGGATATAACGGATTGCTCAAAATGTCAAAACCGTTTTCCTGATTGATCGCTCGACAATGTCAAGTAGTATATCCGAAAAACAAAAATCGGAAAAGGCGACTCCCATCTTTTGTCCTAATCACTCCTCAGGTTTCAAGCTGAAATCTGCAGAAGGCCTCAAGGTAGGGAATGTCGAGATGTTTGATCGGATTGGATTTCCGACTGTTGTGAGTGATCGTAAATCCAATCGGAAGAAAGTCTGCTTAAGCTCTGGTACGAATGATAAATTGACCCATGAAATTGTCTCAACAATGGCAGGTAAGTGAATAGTGTATAAGATGCATAAGGCAAATGGAACAAGGTAATTTTTTCAGATCATGTGACCTTTACTTCTATTGATTTCAATTGTAGCCAGAAAAGAGTTATGATCCAAAGAAATCTGATATATAAATGCAACTTCAGCCTTGTTGACCATAATTTATCCCACAAGGAGAAATGAATAGAATGAATATAGCAGTGACGGCTCTGTTACCCTTTGCGCGAATCTTTGCACAAAAAATCGTTGTGCTGGCTGCACAGGTGTCTTTTGCAAACCCACATAGCCAGCACCAAGAAAGGGGTTAAATCGTAACTTTAAAAAATAGCCCAGCACCCCTGGATAAATGAGCCCGCAAATTTTCTATCAAATACTTTCCTTCTGCACAACCAGTGCAGATATAGCAGAGACAATTTTGATTACAACAAAAATTTGGTCTACATGCAAGAGATTACCAGGAAATAATAGTGGGAGCTCTAACTGAAACCAATGCAAAATATATGGTTTGCATTTTTGACAACAGAGCAGTATTTAAGATGTCACCCTATTTACTATTTAGCAAATTTATCTTAAATTGGCCCAGTAATTAAGTAAAAGCCATAAAGAAGGGTGTTCTTTTTTGTTTTACATCTCATCTCACACGTTACAATTCTTCCTCCTGACCGACCATTCGAGACTTTCGACCGGTCGGGCAGGATGAAGGACTGTCGGCAAAAGCAGCCGTGTCTGACAGCTAGCCGCGACTGATTGTGCGGTCCATAGAGGGCCACACGATCTGTCATTGTTTTCCGACCCGTACGATCGTGTTTTCGTCTGATTCAGACGAAGGAACAGTCGTCGATCGGTCAGTCGGTCGGACTGAATTATTGTATGGTGTGTACCCAGTTTTAGTTTTTTTCTGTATTCTCTTATTGGCTTTAATTAGTTTTACTTTGATTGGTTTATAACACTGCAATACAACCAGCCTTTCATACTTCTTTACATTTTATAATATCAAATCTTTTGAAAACATTAATTTGCTATGAAACAGTTAATTACATTTTCAGTAACTATAGCTATGTCATTTTACAAAATCAATTGAAAAGGTCACTCACAAAGGGCTGCTGATTGCTACAAAGTTTCTATCAAAAGCTTTACTGATCTTTATAGGTGCACTGCCGTGCTTTGACTTCTTAATGTAAAGAAAAGGCTGAATATTTCATAAATGAAAAAAAGAATAAAAGTAATTTTAGATATAAGTAAAACAAACCAAGGCTATTAGGGTATGTGATTCTTTTTTGCTCTTTCTTTTTGAAATCACACTGCTGCGGTACAGTGCCCTCTGTTTTAATTCTCTCCTTCCTTCCAAACCACAGGTCTCCCTATGTTCTGCAAACTGCTCCACTGCTCTCCTACCTCATTCCACTGCTCTCCTGTTACTAACAGGAGAGCAGTGGAATGAGGTAGGTGTTACTGTACTTCTGATCCACTTTCATTTCCTCCTCCACTCAAAGCTGCCTCACAAGCTTCTGCTTCACTTCATGCCTTCTGTTTGACTATTTTCCAAACTTAATTTTGCTCCATTACTATTCAGTTTAGCTTCTACTCATTCCTCCAATTTGCTTTAGTTCATTACTTTCTTCCCCTCCATATACTTCCTCTGCCCAATACCACAACCTTTATTCCAAGTGCAGTGTTACTGGAGTAAATACAAAATAGTTTATCAAAAACATACTGTTGCCTGTACAATATGTACATTATGTTTTATATATAAAGCTGGATGCCCGTATCATTATTTTGTGCAGTATGTTTTACTACCTGTGTAAGCATTACCTGAAGCAGTACTAAAATATTATTGAGACATCCTCCTAGATTTTGTTATGGCAGAGATTAAAAGCTAACATAAACTAAACGTTTTATTATTTGTATGAAACAGTCTGTTACCTTTAAAGGGACGCTAAACTGAAAAAAATGACTTGCCTTTATCCATTTTTATATTTTTAGTGCTTCCTGTCACTAGATCTTCTCATGTCCTGTTCAGCTCACTCCTAGTTAGTATGCATGTCTCCTCTCTATGTATCCACCCCCTCCCAAAACTGAGACACTAATGGAGTGTGGAGCATGTGCAGTGGAGATGAGCTGTGCCCCACTACAGCCAATAGCATTCACCCAGTGATTTTGTGTTATAGTAAAAGTGAAACTGCTATGCTATGGGAAGTTAATCAGCACTGGGAGCTGTAATAACTGCTTGAATCAGCTTGTAATGCTGTAATTCATTTCTTTAGGTACAGTGCTACATTGGGCAAACAGATAATGCTTATTCCTTAGTCCTAAAATTTAACTCCATACTGGCCCCACTATGCAGTTTAGGAAAGTCCAGGAAACTGAAGAATTATTCAGGAAAATTTTCAGGATGGACATGAACTTTAATGCTGAATCAATTAGCAATGCAGTGATAGAGAAATAAGCTTTACTTTTATAGAATGGATAGTTTTTATATGTCGTGTGCCAGGGGGAGGACTTGGGGGATTGACAGTTCTTTACTGACTAGATGTGTCACACCCTCTTTAAAAAGTAAAATTCCCAGAGCTAAAAAACAAAGGATAGGAAGGTCAGAGAAGAAAACAAAAAACAAATAGATTTAAGATTGGTGGTAATTAATACTAATTACTGTGTGATTAGTTAAAAATTGATTCGGCATAGTTTACATGTCCTTTAACTAAGGCTATGTACACATAGGGTAATATTTTAACCCAATAGACTAGTAGGCCGGGTCGAAATATTGTTGGTCGAACACAAAACGGCCACAGCCGCAGAATCTGCCAGAATTGACCAGCCTGTGTGATCGAACAATCATATGATTTGTATGACCATTCAACCGACACCTGGCCATGACAGATAAAAATTACTGCCAGAATTTTAGTCACACAGCCAGTCTGGCCAAAACATCGGACTATGTGTACACAGCCTTACATCAACACGAGGCATCTCAAGTTCCTAACAGGCATTTGGAACCTAGTGCTACGTGTGTCACTTTAAATGCTCCTGTATAAAAGCAAAATAAGATTTAAAAGGCAATATATAATCTGAAATAAAATGAATTTTAAAAAAATTCTATAAGCAAATACAAATACTAGATTACTTAACACAATGCAAACATGTCAAATGTATTGTCTTTAAATCACACAGGGTTACTCAATATCTATCATAATGCCTATGTTATTTGTAAAGATCCTTGATGTTAATGTCATACTTCAACAATCAATTTATTATCCGAGTCATGAAGAGCTCTCAAATTGAGAGGATCACACTTACAAAAATCTCACTGAATATAAACTATTTAAGGCAAGCATCCAAATATGAAACCCTATCAGAGCAAGGAAACATTAATGCCCTTTATATTATCACTTGAAACTCTTGTCTTGCGGATATAAAATAAATTATATTCTCAAGGTATTCACTGCTCTGAATTTGTTCCTAGACTCCACTGATGCTGGTTACACCAACTATCGTATTTCTTCCCACAGCTTTCAATGTGGCTTACATCTGTCAGGACCATGCAACCCAGAGGAGATCAATAAAGATCACAATATCTTTAAAGGAGAACTAAACCCAATTTTGTATACTCCTGAATCTGAAAACAACCCCCCTATAAACACCAATAAACTATAAAATGCCACTTTCGTAAACTCTCTTAAAGTAAGTCAAAGCCTGTTAAGAACTGGATGAAGTATATGTATATATGTGCAGTGTCAGACCACACCTCCTGTCCTCAGTCACATGCTTCCTTACTTTATCTGTCCTGTAAAAGGATTGGCTAGAGATTATTAATGGGTGTGACCAACTGTAACAAGTTTGTGCCATAGCAAAGGACTGAGCATGTGCAGAAGATAATGGTCGTTGACCAAACTGTCTGATACTAGAATGCTGAGAAATAAAGCACAAACCATATGTTATTTAGGTAAATTTCCCAGCGCCTGTATCAAAATGAGAGGTAAGACACAGATTACTGGTTTTATATCAAGATGTCCTGACTTCTGGTTCAGTTTTGTTCTGTGGCTTTAGTTGTCCTTTAAGGTATGTATTGAATTAGCATTTTAAAGGGCAACTTAAGCCACTGAACAAAACTGAACCAGTTTACCTTGATATAAAACCAGTAATCTGTGTCTTAAGCTAGGTACACACAGTACAGATTTCTGAAAGATGACAGACAGGATCTGCAAGATCCTGTCTGCCATCTTTCAAAGATCTGCATACACACAGTCCCGAGCGTTCTCCCTATAGGGAGAACGCTCGGGACTGTGTGTTTCCATCGGCCGCGCTAGACTCCCTATAGGAGTCTAGCGCGGCCGATGGAAATTTTCGGCCTTTCCCGAACGAGCGTACGGCCGACCCGATCGTTCGGCGGCCGCGCGCTCGTTCGGGAAACGAACGTACACACAGTAACGATAAAGCCCCGACGGTATCGGGGCTTTATCGTTACTGTGTGTACCCAGCATTACCTCTCATTTTGATGTGGGCGCTGGGAAATTTACCTAAATAACATATGGTTTGTGCTTTACTTCTCAGTATTCTAGTATCACACAGTTTGGTCAACGACCATTATGTTCTGCACATGCTCAGTCCTTAGCTATGGCACAAACTTGTTACAGTTGGTCACACCCATTAATAATCTCTAGCCAATCCTTTTACAGGACAGATAAAGCAAGGAAGCATGTGACTGAGGTCAGGAGGTGTGGTCTGACACTGCACTACACACAGATACTTCATCCAGTTCTTAACAGGCTTTGATTTACTTTAACAGAGTTTACTAAAGTGGCATTTTATAGTTTATTGGTGTTTTTAGGGGAGTTGTTTTCAGATTCTGGAGTATAAAAAATTGGGTTTAGTTCTCCTTTAAAGCTAAAAATAGTGCAGATCTGGACCCCATTAAATTAAATTAGGTATTTAACTACACCCCTATATAAATTAGGGGTGTAGTGATTGTAAGACATGTTGGCTTGCTACATACAAATAACTGCATCATGGACACTTGTACATGTTTAATTTTCTTGGGAAGTGGTGGTTCGAAAACCACTAAAAACTAGAGAATCCAGTCCAAAACCAAACAAATTTGAAATCAAGCACCGCATGAATCTTTTCTACTGTGAAACTATAGTCGGGAAACGTATATTTAAATATTTGCACACCCTTATAGGCTAACAGAGCTTTAGATGTCTGTAACCTATTAATATTAAACCAGCAGAAGAAAAAATATAGTAATATTCTGTGCAAAAACAGCAGGTAGCAAGAGGAAATCTTATAATCTGATGTTTAAAGATTAATATAGATGTTGCATAGATTTATCGCTGTGAAAATTTTACTGTAAATATTTACTCTTTTTAAGACCAGAGATAAAATCTAAAAACTTAAACAACTCTTGCTAATAACAGGCAAATTACTGGAACCCTTAACAAGCCTACATCATGCTATTTCCTTTTACAGACCATACCATTGGTAAAAGCAAGATAAGCCATTAAGCCTCAGTACCTTTTGCTAAATACATGTATCAGGGCTGAGAGAAACAATCTTTATCTCCATAATTACATCCTGGTGGGGTTTTAATTACTGATGTGACAGGCAGTGTAACTGCTTCAATCTGATTCTGGCCATACAATATTATGTAGATTCAATATTTATAGCAGTCATTGGCCAACTGGATTAAAGTTATACCAACCAATTAACTAAGCATTATCATCATTTTATTATTTAAGGTTTCAGAAAAGACACCCGCACAGCTGCCCCATTGCACCAACTTTTTGTGAGAATGTTAACACTTGCAGGGTTATTCAATAAAAGTCCTTAAAATGGTGCTAATTTTGCCCCAACCAATCAGATGTTAGCTTTCAAATGTTATATAAGTTCTGATTAGTTGGTGCAAAATTAGCACCATTTTAAACGATAAGAACTTTTATTGACTCTCCCTGAAGAACTTTTATTGAATCTTCCTGTCGGAATATTAATTAAATTAAATTAATTAATTAAATAACTAAAGCCTCAGAACACAACCGAATCAGAAGGCAGAGCACCTTGATATAAGCAGTAATAGGTGTTTCACCTCTGATTTTTATGTGGGTGCTGGGACATTTAAACATAGAAGAAAAGTGGAAGAGTACAAATGTGTTTCAATGATTTATTGTGAAAACAGTGTTTCGGGAACACTGTGTCTCTTCCTCAGGTATGTCAGATGAGCAGCCAACATCAGTGTGCTAGAGTGGCTCTGGATTATAGTGCAAAGTGACCTTCCTAACATGGGTTTTTTTCCTCCCAGCATTCTAGTATAATACAGTGTGGTCACTCACCATTGTATTCTTTGCAAATAGCAAATCCTAATTAACTGCTGGAACTTATTACTGCAGGTCACACCTACTAGTAGTATCTTGCCAATCCTCTTACAGAACTTATTAGGCAGGGGAGCATGTGAAGTAAGTAGGTGTGGCCAGACAGTGCACATACATTTACTGAAGCGGTAATTTACTGTTTATTGGTGTTCTTGGGGGGATGCTTTCTGATCATGGAGTATAACTGCAAGGGCACAGGAGAAAGTGATTTTTACTCTTCCCAAATAATCCTTGAAATTTTAAACTTTTAATGAGTCTAATTAAGATGGAAATAGTAGAAGTTTTGTAACAAGTTCATAACTGCAACATGTCTAATGCAATTTATCAGGCTGATCGGATCAGACAAGCGGACGATATGACATGCTGGTAAATCATGTCTGATCATGCAGTCTTTTTTGGGACCACATGATAGGTCATTGTATACCATCAGCCGCGGCTACTTTTGCTGCAACCAACAACAGATATATTTTCCATGATACATCTTTAAACTACTTTTTTCTTTTATGTGATATCATCATATTAAATGAGTTTTTTAATCAATGATCATGCCTTTTTTCAATTGTGTTCTAAATATTTATGCAGTGAAACTAACTACAATTTTTTAATTGTGTTCTAAATATTTATGCAGTGAAACTAACTGCTATGTCTGATCAGACGTTTATTGATCCGGACGGTTGACATTGGCCACCCGCTAAAATTAAGCAGATTTTTCATCCTGAAAGACCCATATGCGGAAATATAATTTGTGTTGACAAACCTTTCTATTGCTTTGCAATCAGATCAATACAGTACATTTGAATGCCTCTATAAGCAGGACCTATACAGCAAGCAGATTGATCTTTCTACTGACAGTTAAAGAGATGGTAACAAAACATACATTCTTTCTGGTGAGCACAGTTATATAAAGGGTACCTGCTAGACATCCAGTCACCTTTTGGCCACCTCTCCGACAAATAAACAAATGTTTAGAAAAGGAAGAATAGGGCTGTCCAGTCAAGGGGTAATCAATCCCCTTAAAAGAAACTAAGGACTGGACAGCCTTATTCCTTCTAAAAAAAATTCTGGTGAGCATACTCTGAAAAATGCATTATTTTTATCTGTTGAAACCGCTGAAATTATTTTCAGTGTGTGTGCTTAGAAGGATGAATTCAGAATACTTTGTATTCCTCTTAAAAATACTCTTAGAAGTCAACAGTCATATTTCAAAGTGTAGGGGCATTTTGTAGAAAGCATCAATACACGTTTTTAACATGTAAAGCCATCTAGGGAGAAAGGGAATTATATCCTGCTTGCTTTTCTATTTTGTGCAGGGTTATGCTCTGGTGTTTAATGAAATGTAAGCTAGTAAGAAAAAAATGCACATTTATGGGCTAGTTTGTATACATTTAAATTGATCATTTATACTTAGATACAACAGAGCAATAATAAAGTTAGCAAGTTTGTAAATCCAAAACATATTTAAAGGGTTCATGAAGTCAGTGAATTTATGATGCAATCTAGATAATACTAGTGTTTTGTATGATTACAAAATATAAAAAGAAACCCTCCAAAGCAAAAAGCAAATAAGAAATCAAAAAGCTCCTGTACATGTTGGGGATTTTTCAATTCTTTTCTACCCATGAATATTGTTAATATTTCCTGCATACAGAAATTTACCGCAACCTACCATATCCACGAGTGACGTCGGTTTGGGAATTCTTTAACACTCAACATGACTGCTCTGCTTATACGGTATTAACTTGGAGAAGACTTTAGTTCCATAAGAAGATGATATTTTCCTTTAGATCTGATAAGCGATAGTGATTATTTTTTCCATTCAAAAAAAATAATCTATATTTAATCTTTACTGAAACAGCTGTTTTTTCTAACAAATGTCAGACAAGGACCGAAATTCCTGCTTTTCCCATACATTTACTTGGAGCAGAAAGTTTCCCAGACACAATTCTAATCTGTTCAGCACAAATCCTTTCACGTTGACTGCTAAGTAGTTTTAGAAGGATTCTGTGTTTCCCAAGCAGAGCTTTTGTGTCTTTTTTCCAGGTACAAGCCTTAAAAGTAAAGAACAGACATATTTGGCGATCATCTGCCAAAATCCACATCAGTAAGGTTAATCAAGTTAAATTCCATTTCTGTACTTCATTTCTTGTTTCTAGCACTAGTGGCTCCTGTTTGACTTGTTCTGCATTGTTTAACCTATTGAATGCAAGCTCGGGAACACCTTACACGTGAGATCAAATTTCCCCTACGACACAAATGTATAACACAACAAAAATATAAATGCCATTGTTATGTGGCAATACAAAACAGATTTATTTCAAAATACCTTCATTTAACTCGATAGCAGCTGTTTAGAAAATAAAATAATAACACAAGTTTTTCCAACTGAAGATTCAGTAAAGAATTTTCTATTTGTTTCATTTTTTAAATGTGTTTATGAAAAATGCCCTGTTCGGGGTTAAACCAGAAATGTCACATCCCCTTTAAAGAGATAGAACATTAAACCAACTGATGTCATATTGTGTTCATTACCATTTGCATTACACAGTGTAAGTACTGCCTAAATCAGTTACAGTACTACTGATGAAAGTGTCAAATAGACAAGTGCATAACTATGTAGAGAAATATCTCACTGACTATGATTGCAATAATAACTGACCACTATAACAGCTTTATTTTATTCATTTACCTTTTAGCACCTTAAAAGAACTTAAAACGTATAAGCTCAAGCCAATATATTAAAGCTGAGTGGCTACATAATCTGTTAAAAAGACATTTCTCAATTGATTGCAGCATTGCCTCCTTTGCAGGTGACAATTGAACCCATAGGTAAAACTTAAGAGACAGTCATGAAAATCCTTTCACAATGGGGTAAATTATTCTTTATATACTATTCAAGTATGTACTTTTATTATGGAGTGTGACATACTTTTAGGCTGATACAATGAGAGACAACATTTTTTCTGTGCTATTAATCTACAGCAACCAATCAGATGTTATCTAACAGCAGTAACTCAGTTAAAAAAGGTTTGATTATTTGTTGCAAATTAATAGCATGGCCAAATAGCAGCCTTTGTGCAGTTTTGGAATCTCATATATAAAAGGGATGTCCTGTAAATGTTAAGAGTTCAGAGAAGGGCAAATAAATTAATAAGGGGAATGGATGGGCTTGACTATACTATACTTGACTATACAAGTTAGGGCTGTTAATACTGCATAAGCAGCATGGACATCCTTTAAGATTAAGAAAAGAAGTTTCATCTTCAAGTTAGAACATGTTTCTGTGAAACGGACTCTGCTGTGAACAAAGCAGCAGTAGTCCCAAATTAGGGATAGCTGGCCAAACCCCCGAGCAGCCAAAAGCACTAAGCAGCATGTATCTGCACAGATTTTATTAGACATGTACTTTTCTCCATAATCACTCAAATAATACTTGAATGATTCCTGAATGAATGAACTGACACAGTATTTGTTATTTTTGAAAATTAATGGTATTAATACATATACTGTAGTTCTGGTTGATCCAGGCTTCCTTTCTGATTGCCATTTGGAGTTAGTGAGGATTTTTTTTACCCTTTTTCGCTGTTCTTTTTTTTTGCCTTCCTTTGGATCAATTGTTAGGTAGCGTTAATGAGTAGGCTATAAAGTTTGGACTGGATGGAGTTATGTCTTTATTCAATCTCCATTACTATGTAACCATAAAACTATGTACTAGGAAATACAATAATTTGTGCTATCAGAAAAATAAGTGCAAAATCAATGCTACCTGATGTGTTGGCTTGATAAAGGCGCCAGAAACAGGGCCAAAATGTTGCTGATTGCACTATAATAACATTCATAACTTGGATGTTCTTGTGTATATATAAGCACACAAACATAAAAAAATATTCCATGGTTTGTTCAAAAGAACTTAGCTTCATGCTTTATATGGCCATAGAACTACTTATATTTTACAATATGGGGTACATAATTTACTTTATAAAAGCTAGGTTTTCTTACTCAAAACGTTAACAGTTACGAGTGGCATAAGCTGGCACCCACTTAGCAGTAATGTTAAAAGCCAGTGCAGATTATTCTATAAATAAATGATTAGTTCTAAATGATAAATCCAAAAGTGCCACAATAGTATAGCTATGTTTGTATGTATCTGTTTCAGAGACAAATATCAAACATATATTCTGAAAGGAAAGCCACAATAACATATCTTACTATATGCAATATTTAATATTTTAATTGGATCTACACCTCTTAGCACAGAGAAAAGTACCACTTAGCCACTTAAATTTAATTGGCACCTACAAGCAATGTGCTCAGTCATAACCCAGTTCAAACTCCAAAAATAATGAGCAGCTCGGACTGTGCACACTACAAAAAGGCACAATATTAAAAGAGATGCTGCGGCAAATTGATAATACAATTGGTCCAAAGTGGGTGGGAGAATCTCACATAACATTTATGCCCCCATACATGGCATTGGTATATCGAATAATTTGTTGCATTCAATCAAATAGATTGGAATATCAAAGACAGTTTCCACACATTTTCGATAAGCCAGAAATAAACAAAGATTTCAAGCTGAAATGTACAGAAGATTGTCAGCACTAGGTCAGGAATTAAATTCTGATCTGTTCTTCCGATCGAATTTTTATCAGTTTTGGATGATCTAAAATAAAATCTGCCTGTCTATGGCTAGCTTTAGTCTGCTTAAGAAACTAACAATGCTCCAAGAGTTGCTATCACTTTTCTGATGCAATAAAGCTGATACCATCACATATTAAGGGTAATATTTATAAACGAGTGGTAACTTTTCACGGGCCGTTTTTCCCAACGTTTTCTCCAAAATCGGCATTAACGTAATTTATAAAATGGCGAAAACCAGCCGTAAAAAGTTAATGACTCGTTAACCTTTAGCGCCTCAATGACCGCGTGCTTCTATTTATAAAGCGGCGGTAACTGATGCGCCGTGTTAATATGGGCCATTTCACTTCGTCACCTTGAAGGTGCCGAAAACGGCCGAGATCGGCCGGGGTCAGGGTGGGGGTGTGCGCCCAATCCGCGGCGACCTCCCGCCGCCCCTTGCTCCATATGCTCGTGGGGAGGGGAAGGGCCCACAGGGGGGGTGGAGGGACCCTCCAGTGGAGGCACTGAAAAGTGCCTTTTGGGGCTTAGGTGGTCCCGCAGCTCATACCGGGACCCCCCCTCCCCTATCAGGGCCTTTGTGGCACTGACAAGTGCCCTTGAGGCTCTTGTAAGGGTCGTTTTGGGCTTAAGGGGTCCCGCAGCTTGTACCAGGACCCCTCTTCCCCGGCCCTATCAGGGCCTTTGTGGCACTGACAAGTGCCCATTGCGTGCCGGGCCCCCTCCCCTTGTAAGGGCCCTTCCGGCACTGATAAGTTCCCTTGTTGGGGGTCCTGCAGCTTGAACCGGGGCCCACCACCGACCCCGAGAAGTACCCCTGCAGCCGCCAGGGGTACCTCCAGCACCGGTGGTACCCCTGGCCGGTGTTAATGGCATCTTGATCCGACGCAACGTCTTCGGGCTAGCGACACCAACACCACTGAAGTCGCCAATGCCAGGAAGGCTCACTGCGGCCGCCAATGAGCCCGCAGGCACCGCTGTCAGTGCCGCAAATGCCCTGATAGGGCCGGGAAAGAGGGGTCCTGGTACACTGTATGGGGCAGGGGGCTGGGAGGGGCTGCTGGGAAGGGGGCAGCGACCACCTGCCGCGGGGGGTGAGGGCAGGGTGGGCGTACCCCCATGCTCTTGCCGCGCCTGATGCGACCACCTGCCGCGACCCCTTCCCAGTAGCCCCTCCCAGCCCCCTGCTTAGTAATGCCGTGAATGGATTTCGACTCCCTTTGCAGCGATATTGTACATAGCTCATTGCGGCAATGCCGCTTGCCATTATAAATATGGCGAAAGCATTATTTTCACCTCGACAATGTGCTGCGGTAATTTTAGGCCGTTATTTTCGTCCCTTTATAACTATGTTTTGTGACTTTCTTTCTAGCTCACCCTGAGAGTAGCAGGATGTGACATCACAGTAGGTAACACTTTTTGTGGGGAAAATGGACCAAAAATGCAAAACATATTTTTGTAACATGTAACATAAATGTAACATAAAAAGATAAAAAATTCATTTAGATGTTAACAGTAGACCAGTAAAAAGAAAACATTTGATTGGTGCTGCAGATTAAGAGAACAGGCACATTTTTGCACCTCATATAAAATAAGCCCCAATGCGTTTGTATGTGTTGGAATCCGCATAGACCTGTATTGTAGTTCATTGTGGGCTGAAACAGACCAAAAATGGTTATCCACAAAGTAAGCTAGGCATCAGTCTAGGGTATAGTAATCATCAGCTTTAGCATTATAGGCCATACAATAGAAGTATATGGAGCAAGGGGGCCACAAACGATAGCCCTGCCTAGGTCCTCATTTGATCTTAAGCCATGCATTTGAAAACTTAATCGGATTGCAGAACACACAGTTGGGCCTGGTTCCATTTCAATTATAATTGCTTTATCACTGTGGATAAACAAACTTGTGTGATCTAAAAAATGGACAAAATTGCATGCAGTGTGACCCTTAACCTCCTTTAAAGGGTATCTATACTCTAAATAATCAAATTTTTAAAAATTATACATTTAAATACAGCAAGATCTCACTGCTTCAAAACTTTTTTCAGATTTTAAATCTGGAATGTAGATCCTGAGAAATCATCAATTTAATCACAGCATTTACAGGGAAAGACCTGTCACTCCAGGAGCAGAGATTGTAATATGTATGTATGTATGTTTATTTATATAGCGCCACTTGGGGACGCAGCACTGTACAGTATGTGACCCATTAATGACCTCTTACTATGATCTTTAGCTGCCTGCCAGCATACTGTCTGCAACAATTATGAGAATCAGCAGAGAAAAGAAGGCAGGGGGAGGGAGATGTGTAAGCAGAGCAGGGTCTATGGGGAGGCTGTGCAGAACTTAAAAGTGTTGCAGACCCTAGAAGAAGGCAGTGAGTAAGGGAGGTGGGGGCAATTAGGAGCACTCACTAAACATTAATAATTTAATAACAAAGCAAGCACAGATAAATATGTGAGTAACACCATTTTACTTTTACTACTCAAATTGTAGTTTCAGATAATGTAAAGTTGTTTGAGTGAGTATAGTGACCCTTAACATTACCTCCTTCATAGTACTCTGCACAAAAGTAGCTATAAAGATTAAATGTACAGCATATCCAACAAGCAGACTAATTTAGGTTTTCGAGTGATACAAGCCTTCTTGCCAGAAACACAACTGTGTTCATAGAGTTCTAATTCTACACATCATAACAGCCCCTATCTAGAAGGCATGTCTTTATAGTTACTTTGAAACGCTCAATGAAAATACCCCTGGTGCATAAGCCCTCAAGAAACAAAGAAGAACAGCATGCTCTTAGGCTGAGGCCACACTGTACCACACTCTCAATGCAGCGCCCCCTAGCGCACTAGTGTGGCCACATCAACTGGGCCACACTAATGTGCGCTTTTAAAAGCGTGATCGGATCGCGCTTAAAAAAGCACTTCAGTGTGGCCTAGCCCTTACTTACTCTTAAAGGGCATGTCCACCCCCAAAACTATAATCCCCCCCACTACTGGCCCCATCATGTTGTGTAGCTTAATCCTTACCTCACATCCCACCTCCATCTGGTTCTCCTGTAGTCCCCCCCCAAAGTCCCAAAAACTGCCCACCAGGAGTCCATATAGGACTCTGCCTCCTAACTGGCCTCTGGGAGAGTTTGGTATGCGTACTGCGTCCTTCTCCCCCTCCCTCTCTCTTAGGATTCCCTCCCCCTAGTGTAAATCCCTTTTGCTAAACCAATCCCCCTGTCCCTCCAGCCCCAACCACTATGTTTATTTTATAGAAAGCTCCCCAAACATTACTTACCTCCCCTCTTTCCTCCGCCGCACTGAATGACCAGCAGCCGCGTCCGTGATTGGCTGCCGCTCAGCCAATCACAGACCGACTGCTGGTCCCATCCCTCTGCTTGCATTTTCTCGCAAGCGAGGGCTGGCAGTGCGGCGGGGAAAGAGGGGAGGTAAGTAAGTTTGGGAACTTTCTAATGAAATAAATATAGCGGTTGGGGCTGGGGGGGACAGGGGATTAATATAACAAAAATTCATTTTCAGGGTGGACATACCCTTTAAAATACAGATGCTTACTGCAATGATAGTTTTGCATTCCCATTTCAATACTTTAGGGCACGACCACACTGGGGCGCACACGGAATCGCAAATGATTCCTGTGTGTTTGTGCATGCGATTTCTCCTTTTGAGATATGAAATTGCATGCGATTGTGCATAAAAATGGTGATTACATGCGATTGCATATCACAAATGGATGCGCAATCACATTGCACCCGAAAATTCGTGTTTTCGGTGTGTTGTCGCAATTCCTATGTTAGAAAATAATTTTTTTAGGCTAGTGTGGCCTAGCCTTTAGTGGAATTGTGAACCAGTTTACAAACAAAAAAATAATTCACAAGTAACAAGATAAGATTTTTACCAAAAATAAACCGCATCCTTAAATTTGGTGACATACATTATCTGCCACAAAATATTATCAGACTAGCAAAAAGTAATTTTATCCAAGTTGGAAAGCCAAACATCTAAAAGGGCTTCTCACTGCCGTCCACTAAAGTGAAATTATGCACTGGGATGATAAGTCTTTCAGTTCAGCCGCATCAAAATCTGGCAGAATAAAGGCATTTTTATGTAGTGTGCACAACTTATTTTGCACAATATCACATTATATACAATATGTCTTTGCACATATCTGACAAAAATTGAACCATTATTTTTTCAAGCAATATCATTATAATAACTAAAAAGCAATTCCCGTGGAATCCATGCGCTAATAAGCCTTTACCAATAATCCACTTGTATTCACATTACCATTAATGCAGTGATTAAGGATTTTCGAATCACTATAATCATAGATTATGCAAATTTATATGGCAAGGTTACATCATGTACAACCAGAGAAAGCAGCATTGTATAAAATGTTATTAGCATCGGTTGGCTAGTAGATGTTGTCTTTGGCATAAAGCAAAGACAACAGGAAATTAAGTTTTATTTTTAGGTGTACAAAGGGTTCTGTTAGAGTGGAAAAAAGAGATTCTTCCATGAAGGCTGTATAGTAGTTTTAAGATACCAGGGGCGAATTTTCCATTAGGCACAGTAGGCATGCGCTTAGGGTGCCTAGGTTGGAGGGAACGGCTGTCAATCTCTCCCACCAATCCACCCCTTTGTAGTCTATTTTCTTCCCCAAAAAGAGAATATGGTGTGGTCTGTGTTTATGGGTGGGCTAAGGGCTCTGAGGTGTAAATCCGGCCCTGAAGATACTAATGAATTAAAGGGGGAACTGTCACCTTAATACAAAGGGCTTCACATGGGGGCTTTCACATGGAAGCCCTTGTCTTACCTCTTAATTGAACCATTGACGACCATTTTTCATGCAGCAGCAACAAATATCTGAAGGTCTGAACCAGCACTAACTCAGGATGCCGACATCAATCCTTTGTTTGCTCCACCTCTGTACCAATAGTTGAGTCAGGAGTCGATTCTTCATGATGGGAAAGAATGCCTTGATATCATCAAAATTGCACACCCTAGGATGATGTCAGCATCCTGGGGTATTGTTGGTTTCTTCAAATTAAGGTATAGATCTTTGTTGCTGCTGCTGCTGCAGGAAGAATAATCACAGAGGGACACCCATTACCTATAAGACCATCAGTGTTACTAAGGCCGATGGCCTTGGGAATGATTGGATGGCTGAAAATTAGTTAGGTTATCCCCCTATACTAAAGTACAAGGAGCCAGCCTCGATTCATAGTTTGGGACTGCCACACAAAATTCGCATTTTTCATTAATATGTGTACCCAGCTTTACAGATTTGTCTGTTAGCTTAAGGTAAGACACAGTGCATGTGAAAACCCTTTGTTTTTAAATATTTTAGAAAAGACAAACTAAACTACATACGAATGGAATCAACTTATATAGACGTGAATGCTCACGCTAATGGGAATGAATCTCCATATATAGAATTACAAAAAACCCTTGTGTTTATCTGAACCAACAATCTGATTGTTACCATACCCCTCCTTTACTTGATCCTTCTTTACAGCTGGATTTTCTTTGAAAAAGAGGAGGGGGATGATCACAGGGGTTTGTATTGTTTTAAGTACAACAGTTCAGAACTTTATAATTCGCACGTGTTTATATTGTATTTAAATACATTTTACTTACATTTTTCCACTTTTTAGAAGAATTGGTGGTGTAAACCACATTTTATATTACACTGTATATTATATCTATTGTTTTATTGAAAATAAAAAGTCACCCAATTCCCATGATAATGTTAGACCACGTACATATGCAAAGCTGATAGGCAATATTTTTGATCCGATTGTTCTGCTATTAACCTGTCAGCCAGGTCAAAATATGGTTGGTTAAAGCGAACTAGCCACCACCATATTTTGCGCAACTGATTTGCTATTGAGATTTACGAATGTCCAATCGAATTTACAAAAAGTAAAGCTGATATTTCGACCCTATAATCCAAACCTAGCCATACATAGCCATACCCTTTTAAATAAATAAGTATCACTGTGGGATCTATTTGTATGACTGCAGAATTCATTTAAAAATACCACTACCTGATATACAGTGACACCCATGGAAAACCCTTAATTGGTTGAAAATCCTCTAGAACACTTCAGAATCTAAACCAGAATAACCTTGATTGTCTGTTTGACAACTTGATAATTGCTTCTCAGTGCTCTGCTTCCAAAAAAGCAGCCAGCTGTTCATTTGCAGTCACAATGGCATTTAATATATCTAAAAAGATAGAGTTAAAATTATCTCATTATATAGGAGGGAACAAATCAACACCCTCCACCTCTCCATGAACCCTACACGTGAATCAGAGTCTCTATTTCTTCCTTTATTTCATCTCTGTGCAAGTTTACTAGGCACACTGGCCTGATTTGAAACCTCACAATGACGTCAATAGACAGAGAAATTAGAACTGAGTGAGACAGCTGCAAGCACCCCAGTCTACTGAGGTTTTTATTCTGTTTCTCTCAGGGTGTAACATATGAGACAGAACTATCAATCAAGCCAGACAGACCAACGTTATCATTCAAACTGCAATATGCAATTAGGTGCTTTGCTCCCTTACTGCCCCCAAGTACAACTGAAAATACAATTAAAATATTAAGTAAATTTACACTACAGAAGTGCAAAAGCCCTTTTCTTTTCTGCTTTTTTTCTGACTACTTGTGTGGTGTACGATGACTAATATTTAAAAACCTCTTTCAGATAGTTCTATGCCACACTCCTTCAAAGTTTTGTATTTGTAAGAGAGTGGATTATCTCACCTAAAGCTTTAAAGCTCTCCAAGCTAAAACACACGGTCATTTTATGCCAGCCATACCACTGGCTGATGTTTCATTGATTCGACATTAAATCCGTCACGAACATCAATGGTAACGTTGGCCACAACTAATCAGGGTGTTTGTCTAATAAATGTATAGGCACCCTAGCACCCTATGTGGCAGTTGCCTCGGATCTCAGAGAGCCCAAAATAAAAATGTTAAATAAAATTAAAATCCATGTTATTACATCATGAATTTCCAATATGCAGCTCTAATCTGTTCCTGACCTAATATTCCTTACTTATCCACTAGTAATCGAGGGATGATTGGAATTGTAGTTTAAACAGCAGCTGCTTGATCCATTCGACATGGAACTGATAATTTTTTTGAAATAGGTGTTCCCTTTTTATGTTTTTAACAAGATATTCAGTGTGTCCCTCTAAGTGTGGCAGAAATTCCCCTTAATAGGAGGGATTAATTAACTGTAGTAGTGTTGCTGAGCAGTGCAAGCGCAGGATTTCAAGGGGGGATTCCTAAATGGGTTACCACTGAACAAGCCCAGAAGGAGGTTCACAACCGAATACATTCATGCGTTCTATTTATAAGAATTATTAAGGGATAATGCGCCCCTTACAGTGTAATATAAGGATATTACGCCACCGGAGAGTTCCCTGACCATATAGAAGCACAAGGCCGTAGGCCGAGTGCTTTATTACAGGACGGAAACTCTGAGTGTGAAGGGGCGCTATTTCTTATAATACACAAGTATTGGATTCCTTTCACCCCATTCAGATGTTTAAATTCTAGCCTTGTCCCTATTTCCACCTTAACTCCCCCAGCTACCTTCTGTAACTTAAACCCATCATTATGTGGTTAAACAAATCTTTGTGGAGGAGGGAGAGACATTGGTTATGAGTGACAGGAGCAGTCCCGCAGGTTCCGTTAGTGCGTTAAACACTGCAAAAATGCTGCATCTTGTCCAGGCATGAACACTGGAATGGCAGAGTAGTGGGATATAAGAAATAAGAAATGAGTCACTTATTGACATAGCTGAGTGATTGTTATAAGGATATATACCACTGCAGCTCCATTATAAAATATCACACTTATGTATTTATAATATTTATATATATTCTCTAATTGCCATGATCATCATCACAGTATTGTATCACATATTCCCTTTCATTTGTTATTAGTAATACTTATTAAGGCTGGGTACACCACATCACAGATATTTCCCGCGTATTGGACGGAAAGAATCTGAGGTGATTTCGGCAGTGGCAGTGACAGCTGTGGTCCATAGGAGACATTTGCTGCGGCTGACCACTTTATAGTGGTGAAAGGTCAGGACAAAAATTTGCCCGTGTGTACCCAGCCTAACGTTCTGTTTTACTGATAAATCCACATTACACTACATTATCATTAGTGTCTTTCATAGTCAGAACTGTGACACTGACTGTAGATCTGAAAGAATCAGTAGGAGCCGATAACATTGGACCATGTATGGGCACATGGACAATCATTCTTTATAAATATAGGAACATCATTCCTGTGTATGTATATGTGTATATATATAAATATAAATATATATATATAATATTAGATATATATAATAATGCATTATTGACATCACTACACAACCACCCTCCAGGATTTCCTAATGTCCCTATTCCTCGCTCACTAAGCTCCATCACAGTGGGATAAGTTCAGTAAGTAATGTATATAAACCAGTCTCACACAATCACCTCAGGCAGCTGCAGGGTTAATTTTGATACAGAATTGTATCAATTATGATATTTTTATGCTGCTGTCAATCACAATACAGACTGGGTACATTTGTGAAACATACAAATGCTGCTCTTCTCACTCACAGCTTAATTGACAATGTACATCCATGTAACAGTCTATGGACACCAGAGAAGTTAGAACAGCAGACTGCACTGACTGAGCAACCTAAAGGGGGGATTCCAGGCACCAGGAATCCCCCCCATAAACACGGCCCCTGCTGAGCATCAGACAATTGACACTTTAGGACTGGGTAGGCTTGCACTAACCCTCTCCCACGTTCTCCTACCCTGGCAATCATGGCCATAATGCTGATGTCACAGACAATAATTGACTGGGCTTTTTCAAATCCCACCACCCTGTGCATACTTGAGCAGAGGAGGGAACAAATTTAAACACACAGTACAGAATTTTAAAAGATGACAGACAGGATCTTGCAGATCCTGTCTTTCCTTTTTCAAAGATCTGCATACACACAGTCCCGGGCCTTTCTCCTATAGGAGAACACTCGGACTTTGTTTTTTCCTCGGCCATGGCGACTCCTTCTATAGGAAGATACTGTGGCAGAGGGAAATTTACTGACTTTTCCGAATGTTTGGCGGCCGTGCACCATTCAAAAAGCGCTCCACACACAGTGCTGATAAAGCCCCGATACATATGGATCCACGGTATCAGGGCTTTATCAGTACTGTGTGTACCTAGCGTTATCCACTACTTGAACATTAGCATGTCCTTTCTGTATATATGTGTATCCACTAGGACATAAAAAGGATAATTTAACTTTTAAATCCAAAGTTGTTTACTCAAAGTTTCACAAGAACAATTTAAACTTCACATTTATATATTTATTTATTTCTCTATGGTCTGCAATAAGAAATTCTGCTAAAGGCTTAAATGATTGTGCAGCAGACAGACATCTGGTGTTGAACTTAAACATATTATGGTGCAGGATAAAGAGAACCATTAGCATGTGGCATTTGTTTCAGATCTAACAGCTTTATATTGTACTGCTATAAGTTTGTACTTCATAAATATCATCTGCCTTGGCTCATAATAATATTACAATGCCACACAGGTGAACAGAGAATTATATTAATTGTGTAGTTTCTTACCCCTGCTTGTGCATTAGTAGTGCATTATAATGCAGTAAATAGAACTTGAGGAAGCTAATGTTGAACCAGAAACTCCTAAAAATGATTTTAGATATAAGTAGGTAGCCATGCTCACCCCACAACTTCTGATTTATTTCTTTAAAAATATTTTTAAATTGATAATTACAGTCTCTTCTCTCCGGCATTGTCTGTAATACGACTCCCTGCTTGCGAAAGTTGCAAGCAGGCTGACCGGCAGTCGCGTCGGTCATTGGCTAATGGTTCAGGATTGGCAGGGGGTACCTACCTTATAGGGTTCAAGCTAGGTGCCACGCTTCAGAGGATGGATGGATCGATGGTGGGAGGGAGGGGGGGGAAGGGCATGTCACAGTCCTTGTTGAGGTTAGGGAAGCAGCAGGAATCGGGATGACTCACTGACAGCTTCTACTCTTCACTTTCCTGGATTTTGAAAGAGCACTGCAGGAGAACCATAAGGAGCAGAGATATAAGGTAAGGATTTTTTTTAAACTACATAGTGGGGCCAGTATGGGGTTAAATTTCTTCTGGGGTGACATGTCCTTTAAATTTTGTTAGTAACAGTTTGTTTTAAAATTGGGACTAGTTATTACTAGGGATGAGTCACAATTTTAAAACAAACCTGGTTTGGATTCGTTATGACTGGTATGAATTCAGTAGATCTGACAAAAATTTTTGAATTTTTTTGAAACTAGGAATTTATTATTATTATGAGAACTGAAATTAAAAAATAGAGAAGTTTTATTCAGTTGGCTTGAAACGGATTTTCAGAACTTTAATAGCATGTTTTTTCAGAACTTTAATAGCAAGTTTTTCAGTCAAACTGGATGGTTTCATTTGGCTGAAAATATGTGGAATTTTCATTGGCACCCTGACAGACATGTTGGTAAACACCGCTGATCATGCAGTCATGGACCGCATGATCAGTTTCATTGACATTTGTCATTGCCAACCGCTTGTGAACCCAGCCTAAAAAACATTTTATTAAGCAGTTATATTAGGCCTCTATTAGTTTCCAATTTATTCTTTTTTTGGGTTGCTGTATACCCCACTGCTTACTCATACTCATGACTTTTTTAGTATCCAAAGTTAGTCTGTAACCTACTGCATTATTTGGACCATGCTGTTTTCCATTTATCATTGACAGTAATTAACAAAGCACTGCTTGTTGTCTACAATTCCTCATTCCATTTCCTCAGCAACCCTATTTCAAAAGTCTCTATTTCTTTTCGATGCCTTATCTCTAAATACTGTGCAACCATGCAACAAAATGTCTGTATTGCTAATACATAAATGGCCCCAATTATCGCTCTAGTAATACTGTAACTGTTGGTACATCTTAAGAATTATAGGAAAATAGAATAACATTTAGCAGCATTGTGGCTGTGTTTATGTATTTGAAAATCTAATTCTATTCCTTTTAAAACTGTGCACTATAAAAACATTAGAAGCACTTTTGCAAAATTATTGCATTAAAACAAATGGCTGATATAGATTAGAATATACTAATATACTGTACATTAAACAGTGAACTGAAGATCATTAGTCAGATCTGGTAAACTGTAATGCACCCTACTCCCCGCGCTTGATATTTGGATATAACGGATTGCTCAAAATGTCAAAACCGTTTTCCTGATTGATCGCTCGACAATGTCAAGTAGTATATCCGAAAACACAAATCGAAAAGGCGACTCCCATCTTTTGTCCTAATCACTCCTCAGGTTTCAAGCTGAAATCTGCAGAAGGCCTCAAGGTAGGAATGTCGAGATGTTTGATCGGATTGGATTTCCGACTGTGTGTAGTGATCGTAAATCCAATCGGAAGAAAGTCTGCTTAAGCTCTGGTACGAATGATAAATGGACCCATGAAATTGCTCAACAATGCAGGTAAGTGAATAGTGTATAAATGCATAAGGCAAATGGAACAAGGTAATTTTTTTCAGATCATGTGACCTTTACTTCTATTGATTTCAATTGTAGCCAGAAAGAGTTATGATCCAAAGAAATCTGATATTAAATGCAACTTCAGCCTTGTTGACCATAATTTATCCCACAAGGAGAAATGAATAGAATGAATATAGCAGTGACGGCTCTGTTACCCTTTGCGCGAATCTTTGCACAAAATCGTTGTGCTGGCTGCACAGGTGTCTTTTGCAAACCCACATAGCCAGCACCAAGAAAGGGTTAAATCGTAACTTTAAAAAATAGCCCAGCACCCCTGGATAAATGAGCCCGCAAATTTTCTATCAAATACTTTCCTTCTGCACAACCAGTGCAGATATAGCAGAGACAATTTTGATTACAACAAAAATTTGGTCTACATGCAAGAGATTTACCAGGAAATAATAGTGGGAGCTCTAACTGAAACCAATGCAAAATATATGGTTTGCATTTTTGACAACAGAGCAGTATTTAAGATGTCACCCTATTTACTATTTAGCAAATTTATCTTAAATGGGCCCAGTAATTAAGTAAAAGCCATAAAGAAGGGTGTTCTTTTTTGTTTTACATCTCATCTCACACGTTACAATTCTTCCTCCTGACCGACCATTCGAGACTTTCGACCGGTCGGGCAGGATGAAGGACTGTCGGCAAAAGCAGCCGTGTCTGACAGCTAGCCGCGACTGATTGTGCGGTCCATAGAGGCCACACGATCTGTCATTGTTTTCCGACCCGTACGATCGTGTTTTCGTCTGATTCAGACGAAGGAACAGTCGTCGATCGGTCAGTCGGTCGGACTGATTTATTGTATGGGGTGTACCCATTTTTAGTTTTTTTCTGTATTCTCTTATTGGCTTAATTAGTTTTACTTTGATTGGTTTATAACACTGCAATACAACCGGCCTTTCATACTTCTTTACATTTTTAATATCAAATCTTTGTGAAAACATTAATTTGCTATGAAACAGTTATTACATTTTCATTAACTATAGCTATGTCATTTTACAAAATCAATTGAAAAGGTCACTCACAAAGGCTGCTGATTGCTACAAGTTTCTATCAAAAGCTTTACTGATCTTTATAGGTGCACTGCCGTGCTTTGACTTCTTAATGTAAAAAAAGGCTGAATATTTCATAATGAAAAAAAGAATAAAAGTAATTTTAGATATAAGTAAAACAAACCAAGGCTATTAGGTATGTTATTCTTTTTGCTCTTTCTTTTGAAATCACACTGCTGCGTACAGTGCCCTCTGTTTTAATTCTCTCCTTCCTTCCAAACACCAGGTCTCCCTATGTTCTGCAAACTGCTCCACTGCTCTCCTACCTCATTCCACTGCTCTCCTGTTACTAACAGGAGAGCAGTGGAATGAGGTAGTTGTTACTGTACTTCTGATCCACTTTCATTTCCTCCTCCACTCAAGCTGCCTCACAAGCTTCTGCTTCACTTCATGCCTTCTGTTTGACTATTTTCCAAACTAATTTTGCTCCATTACTTCAGTTTAGCTTCTACTCATTCCTCCATTTGCTTTAGTTCATTACTTCTCTTCCCCCCATATACTTCCTCTGCCCAATACCACACCTTTATTCCAAGTGCAGTGTTACTGTGAGTAATACAAATAGTTTTATCAAAAACATACTGTTGCCTGTACAATATGTACATTATGTTTTTATATAGAAAGCTGGATGCCCGTATCATTATTTTGTGCAGTATGTTTTACTACCTGTGTAAGCATTACCTGAAGCAGTACTAACATTTATTGAGACATCCTCCTAGATTTTGTTATGGCAGAGATTAAAAGCTAACATAAACTAAACGTTTTATTATTTGTATGAAACATCTGTTACCTTTAAAGGGACGCTAAACTGAAAAAAATGACTTGCCTTTATCCATTTTTATTTTTAAGTGCTTCCTTGTCACTAGATCTTCTCATGTCCTGTTCAGCTCACTCCTAGTTAGTATGCATGTCCCTCCTCTCTATGTAGCCACCCCCTCCCAAAACTGAGACACTAATGGAGTGTGGACGCATGTGCAGTGGAGATGAGCTGTGCCCCACTACCCAATAGCATTCACCAGTGATTTTGTGTTATAGTAAAGTGAAACTGCTATGCTATGGGAAGTTAATCAGCACTGGGAGCTGTAATACCTGCTTGAATCACTTGTAATGCTGTATTCATTTCTTTAGGTACAGTGCTACATTGGCAAACAGATATGCTTATTCTTTAGTCCAAAATTTAACTCCATACTGGCCCCACTATGCAGTTTAGGAAAGTCCAGAAACGAAGAATTATTCAGAAAATTTTCAGGATGGACATGAACTTTAATGCTGAATCAATTGCAATGCAGTGATAGAGAAATAAGCTTTACTTTTATAGAATGGATAGTTTTTATATGTCGTGTGCCAGGGGAGGACTTGGGGATTGACAGTTCTTTACTGACTAGATGTGTCACACCCTCTTTAAAAAGTAAAATTCCCAGAGCTAAAAAACAAAGATAGGAAGGTCAGAGAAAAAACAAAAAACAAATGATTTAAGATTGTGGTAATTAATACTAATTACTGTGGTGATTAGTTAAAAATTGATTCGGCATAGTTACATGTCCTTTAACTAAGGCTATGTACACATAGGGTAATATTTTAACCCAATAGACTAGTAGGCCCGGGTCGAAATATTGTTGGTCAACACAAAACGCCACACCGCAAATCTGCCAGAATTGACCAGCCTGTGTGATCGAACAATCATATGATTTGTATACCATTCAACCGACACCTGGCCATGACAGATAAAAATTACTGCCAGAATTTTAGTCACACAGCCAGTCTGGCCAAAACATCGGACTATGTGTACACGCCTTACATCACACGAGGCATCTCAAGTTCCTAACAGGCATTTGGAACCTATCTACGTGTGTCACTTTAAATGCTCCTGTATAAAAGCAAAATAAGATTTAAAAGGCAATATATAATCTGAAATAAAATGAATTTTAAAAAATTCTATAAGCAAATACAAATACTAGATTACTTAACACAATGCAACATGTCAAATGTATTGTCTTTAAATCACACAGGGTTACTCCAATATCTATCATAATGCCTATGTTATTTGTAAAATCCTTGATGTTTAATGTCATACTTCAACAATCATTTATTATCCGAGTCATGAAAGAGCTCTCAAATTGAGAGGATCACACTTACAAAAATCTCACTGAATATAAACTATTTAAGGCAACATCCAAATATGAAACCCTATCAGAGCAAGGAAACATTAATGCCCTTTATATTTATCACTTGAAACTCTTGTCTTGCGGATATAAATAAATTATATTCTCAAGTATTCACTGCTCTGATTTTGTTCCTAGACTCCACTGATGCTGGTTACACCAACTATCGTATTTCTTCCCACAGCTTTCAATGTGGCTTACATCTGTCAGGACCATGCAACCCAAGGAGATCAATAAAGATCACAATATCTTAAAAAGGAGAACTAAACCCAATTTTGTATCCTCCTGAATCTGAAAACAACCCCCCTATAAACACCAATAAACTATAAAATGCCACTTTCGTAAACTCTCTTAAGTAATCAAAGCCTGTTAAGAACTGGATGAAGTATATGTATTATGTGCAGTGTCAACCACCACCTCCTGTCCTCAGTCACATGCTTCCTTACTTTATCTGTCCTGTAAAGGGATTGGCTAGAGATTATTAATGGTGTGACCAACTGTAACAAGTTTGTGCCATAGCAAAGGACTGAGCATGTGCAGAAGTAATGGTCTTTGACCAAACTGTCTGATACTAGAATGCTGAGAATAACACAAACCATATGTTATTTAGGTAAATTTCCCAGCGCCTGTATCAAAATGAGAGGTAAACCACGATTACTGGTTTTATATCAAGATGTCCTGACTTCTGGTTCAGTTTTGTTCTGTGGCTTTAGTGTCCTTTAAGGTATGTATTGAATTAGCATTTTAAAGGGCAACTTAGCCACTGAACAAACTGAACCATTTACCTTGATATAAACCAGTAATCTGTGTCTTAAGCTAGGTACAACAGTACAGATTTCTGAAAGATGACAGACAGACTGCAAGATCCTGTCTGCCATCTTTCAAAGATCTGCATACACACAGTCCCGAGCGTTCTCCCCCTATAGGAGACGCTCGGACTGTGTGTTTCCATCGGCCGCGCTAACCTCCCTATAGGAGTCTAGCGCGGCCGATGGAAATTTTCGGCCTTTCCCGAACGAGCGTACGGCCGACCCGATCGTTCGGCGGCCGCGCGCCTCGTTTCGGGAAACGAACGTACACACAGTAACGATAAATCCCGACGGTATCGGGGCTTTATCGTTACTGTGTTGTACCCAGCATTACCTCTCATTTTGATGTGGGCGCTGGGAAATTTACCTAAATAACATATGGTTTGTGCTTTACTTCTCAGTATTCTAGTATCACACAGTTTGGTCAACGACCATTATGTTCTGCACATGCTCAGTCCTTAGCTATGGCACAAACTTGTTACAGTTGTCACACCCATTAATAATCTCTAGCCAATCCTTTTACAGGACAGATAAGCAAGGAAGCATGTGACTGAGGTCAGGAGGTGTGGTCTGACACTGCACTACACACAGATACTTCATCCTTTCTTAACAGGCTTTGATTTACTTTAACAGAGTTTACTAAAGTGGCATTTTATAGTTTATTGGTGTTTTTAGGGAGTTGTTTTCAATTCTGGAGTATAAAAAATTGGGTTTAGTTCTCCTTTAAAGCTAAAATATTGCAGATCTGGACCCCATTAAATTAAATTAGGTATTTAACTACACCCCTATATAAATTAGGGTGTAGTGATTGTAAGACATGTTGGCTTGCTACATACAAATAACTGCATCATGGACACTTGTACATGTTTAATTTTCTTTGGGAAGTGGTGGTTCGAAAACCACTAAAAACTAAGAATCCTCCAAACCAAACAAATTTGAAATCAAGCACCGCATGAATCTTTTCTACTGTGAAACTATAGTCGGGAAACGTATATTTAAATATTTGCACACCCTTATAGGCTAACAGAGCTTTAGATGTCTGTAACCTATTAATATTACCCAGCAGAAGAAAAATATAGTAATATTCTGGGCAAAAACAGCAGGTAGCAAGGGAAAATCTTATAATCTGATGTTTAAAGATTAATATAGATGTTGCATAGATTTATCGCTGTGAAAATTTTACTGTAAATTTACTCTTTTTAAGACCAGAGATAAAATCTAAAAACTTAACAACTCTTGCTAATAACGGCAAATTACTGGAACCCTTAACAAGCCTACATCATGCTATTTCCTTTTACAGACCATACCATTGGTAAAAGCAAGATAAGCCATTAACCTCAGTACCTTTGCTAAATACATGTATCAGGGCGAGAGAAACAATCTTTACTCCATATTACATCCTGGTGGGGTTTTAATTACTGATGTTACAGGCAGTGTAACTGCTTCAATCTGATTCTGGCCATACAATATTATGTAGATTCAATATTTATAGCAGTCATTGGCCAACTGGATTAAAGTTATACCAACCAATTAACTAAGCATTATCATCATTTTATTATTTAAGTTTCAAAAAGACACCCGCACAGCTGCCCCATTGCACCAACTTTTTGTGAGAATGTTACACTTCACGGGTTATTCAATAAAGTCCTTAAAATGGTGCTAATTTTGCCCCAACCAATCAGATGTTAGCTTTCAAATGTTATATAAGTTCTGATTAGTTGGTGCAAAATTACACCATTTTAAACGATAAGAACTTTTATTGACTCTCCCTGAAGAACTTTTATTGAATCTTCCTGTCGGAATATTAATTAAATTAAATTAATTAATTAAATAACTAAAGCCTCAGAACAACCGAATCAGAAGGCAGAGCACCTTGATATAAGCGTAATAGGTGTTTCACCTCTGATTTTTTGTGGGTGCTGGGACATTTAAACATAGAAGAAAAGTGGAAGAGTACAAATGTGTTTTCAATGATTTATTGTGAAAACAGTGTTTCGGGAACACTGTGTCTCTTCCTCAGGTATGTCAGATGAGCAGCCACATCAGTGTGCTAGAGTGGCTCTGATTATAGTGCAAAGTGACCTTCCTAACATGGGTTTTTTTTCCCCCAGCATTCTAGTAATATCAGTGTGGTCACTCACCATTGTATTCTTTGCATAACAAATCCTAATTAACTGCTGAACTATTACTGCAGGTCCACACCTACTAGTAGTATCTTGCCAATCCTCTTACAGAACTTATTAGGCAGGGGAGCATGTGAGTAAGTAGGTGTGGCCAGACAGTGCACATACATTTACTGAACGGTAATTTACTGTTTATTGGTGTTCTTGGGGGGATGCTTTCTGATCATGGAGTATAACTGCAAGGGCACAGGAGAAAGTGATTTTTACTCTTCCCAAATAATCCTTGAAATTTTAAACTTTTAATGAGTCTAATTAAGATGGAAATAGTAGAAGTTTTGTAACAAGTTCATAACTGCAACATGTCTAATGCAATTTATCAGGCTGATCGGATCAGACAGCGGACGATATGACATGCTGGTAAATCATGTCTGATCATGCAGCCTTTTTTGGGACCAACATGATAGGTCATTGTATACCATCAGCCGCGGCTACTTTGCTGCAAACCAACACAATATATTTTCATGATACTTCTTTAAACTACTTTTTTCTTTTTGTGATATCATCATATTAAATGAGTTTTTTAATCAATGATCATGCCTTTTTTCAATTGTGTTCTAAATATTTATGCAGTGAACTAACTACAATTTTTTAATTGTGTTCTAATATTTATGCAGTGAAACTAACTGCTATGTCTGATCAGACGTTTATTGATCCGGACGGTTGACATTGGCCACCCGCTAAAATTAAGCAGATTTTTCATCCTGAAAGACCCATATGCGGAAATATAATTTGTGTTGACAAACCTTTCTATTGCTTTGCAATCAAGATCAATACAGTACATTTGAATGCCTCTATAAGCAGGACCTATACAGCAAGCAGATTGATCTTTCTACTGACAGTTAAAGAGATGGTAACAAACATACATTCTTTCTGGTGAGAACAGTTTATAAAGGGTACTGCTAGACATCCAGTCACCTTTTGGCCACCTCTCCGACAAATAAACAAATGTTTAGAAAGAAGAATAGGGCTGTCCAGTCAAGGGGTAATCAATCCCCTAAAAGAAACTAGGACTGGACAGCCTTATTCCTTCTAAAAAAAATTCTGGTGAGCATACTCTGAAAAATGCATTTTTTTATCTGTTGAACCGCTGAAATTATTTTCAGTGTGTGTGCTTAGAAGGATGAATTCAGATAACTTTGTATTCCTCTTAAAATACTCTTAGAAGCAACAGTCATATTTCAAAGTGTAGGGGCATTTTGTAGAAAGCATCAATACACGTTTTTAACATGTAAGCCATCTAGGGAGAAAGGAAATTATATCCTGCTGCTTTTTCATTTGGTGCAGGGTTATGCTCTGGTGTTTAATGAAATGTAAGCTAGGTAGAAAAAATGCACATTTATGGGCTATTTTGTATACATTTAAATTGATCATTTACTTAGATACAACAGAGCATAATAAAGTTAGCAAGTTTGTAAATCCAAAACATATTTAAAGGTTCATGAAGTCAGTGAATTTATGCAATCTGATAATACTAGTGTTTTTGTATGATTACAAAATATAAAAAGAAACCCTCCAAGCAAAAAGCAAATAAGAATTCAAACAGCCTGTCCATGTTGGGGATTTTTCAATTCTTTTCTACCCATGAATATTGTTAATATTTCCTGCATCACAGAAATTTACCGCAACCTACCTTATCCACGAGTGATCGGTTTGGGATTCTTTTTAACACTCAACATGACTGCTCTGCTTATACGGTATTAACTTGGAGAAGACTTTAGTTCCATAAGAGATGATATTGTCCTTTAGATCTGCTAAGCGATAGTGATATTTTTTCCATTCAAAAAAATAATCTATATTTTAATCTTTACTGAAACAGCTGTTTTTTCTAACAAATTCAGACAAGGACCGAAATTCCTGCTTTTCCCATACATTTACTTACTTGGAGCAAAAAGTTTCCCAGACACAATTCTAATCTGTTCAGCACAAATCCTTTCACGTTGACTGCTAGTGTTTTAGAAGGATTCTGTGTTTCCCAAGCAGAGCTTTTGTGTCTTTTTCCAGGTACAGCCTTAAAAGTAAAAACAGACATATTTGGCGATCATCTGCCAAAATCCACATCAGTAAGGTTAATCAAGTTAAATTCCATTTCTGTACTTCTTCTTGTTTCTAGCACTAGTGGCTCCTGTTTGACTTGTTCTGCATTGTTTAAACCTATTGAAGGCAAGCTCGGGAACACCTTACACGTGAGATCAAATTTCCCCTACGACACAAATGATAACACAACAAAATATATGCCATTGTTATGTGGCATACAAAACAGATTTATTTCAAAATACCTTCATTTAACTCGATAGCAGCTGTTAGAAAATAAAATATAAACACAAGTTTTTCCAACTGAAGATTCATAAAGAATTTTCTATTTGTTTCATTTTTTAAATGTGTTTAATGAAAATGCCCTGTTCGGGTTAAACCAGAAATGTCACATCCCCTTTAAAGAGATAGAACATTAAACCAACTGATGTCATATTGTGTTCATTACCATTTGCATTACACAGTGTAAGTACTGCCTAAATCAGTTACAGTACTACTGATGAAAGTGTCAAATAGACAATTGCATACTATGTAGAGAAATATCTCACTGACATGATTGCAATAATAACTGACCACTATACAGCTTTATTTTATTCATTTACCTTTTAGCACCTTAAAAAACTTAAAACGTATAAGCTCAAGCCAATATATTAAAGCTGAGTGGCTACTAATCTGTTAAAAGACATTTCTCAATTGATTGCAGCATTGCCTCTCCTTTGCGTGACAATTGAACCATAGGTAAAACTTAAGAGACAGTCATGAAAATCCTTTCACAATGGGGTAAATTATTCTTTATATACTATTCAAGTATGTACTTTTATTATGGAGTGTGACATACTTTTAGGCTGATACAATGAAGACAACATTTTTTCTGTGCATTAATCTACAGCAACCAATCAGATGTTATCTAACAGCAGTACTCAGTTAAAAAAGGTTTGATTATTGTTTGCAAATTAATAGCATGGCCAAATAGCAGCCTTTGTGCAGTTTTGGAATCTCATATATAAAGGGATGTCCTGTAAATGTTAAGAGTTCAAGAAGGGCAATAAATTAATAAGGGAATGGATGGGCTTGACTATACTATACTTGACTATACAAGTTAGGGCTGTTAATACTGCATAAGCAGCATGGACATCCTTTAAGATTAAGAAAGAAGTTTCATCTTCAAGTTAGAACTGTTTCTGTGAAACGGACTCTGCGTGAACAAAGCAGCAGTAGTCCCAAATTAGGGATAGCTGGCCAAAACCCCCGAGCAGCCAAAAGCACTAAGCAGCATGTATCTCACAGATTTATTGACATGTACTTTTCTCCATAATCACTCAAATAATACTTGAATGATTCCTGAATGAATGAACTGACACAGTATTTGTTATTTTTGAAAATTAATGGTATAATACATATACTGTAGTTCTGGTTGATCCAGGCTTCCTTTCTGATTGCCATTTGAGTTAGTGAGGATTTTTTTTACCCTTTTTCGCTGTTCTTTTTTTTTGCCTTCCTTTGGATCAATTGTTAGGTAGCGTTATAGTAGGCTATAAAGTTTGGACTGGATGGAGTTATGTCTTTATTCAATCTCCATTACTATGTTAACCATAAAACTATGTACTAGGAAATACAATAATTTGTGCTATCAGAAAAATAAGTGCAAAATCAATGCTACCTGATGTGTTGGCTTGATAAAGGCGCCAGAAACAGGGCCAAAATGTTGCTGATTGCACTATAATAACATTCATAACTTGGATGTTCTTGTGTATATATAGCACACAAACATAAAAAAATATTCCATGGTTTGTTCAAAGAACTTAGCTTCATGCTTTATATGGCAATAGAACCTTATATTTTACAATAGGGGTACATAATTTACTTTATAAAAGCTAGGTTTTCTTACTCAAAACGTTAACAGTTACGAGTGGCATAAGCTGGCACCCACTTAGCAGTATGTTAAAAGCCAGTCAGATTATTCTATAAATAAATGATTATTTCTAAATGATAAATCCAAAAGTGCCACAATAGTATAGCTTTGTTTGTATGTATCTGTTTCAGAGACATATCAAACATATATTCTGAAAGGAAAGCCACAATAACATATCTTACTATATGCAATATTTAATATTTTAATTGGATCTACACCTCTTAGCACAGAGAAAAGTACCACTTAGCCACTTAAATTAATTGGCACCTACAAGCATGTGCTCAGTCATAACCCAGTTCAAACTCCAAAAATAATGACAGCTCGGACTGTGCACACTACAAAAAGGCACATATTAAAAGAGATGCTGCGGCAAATTGATAATACAATTGGTCCAAAGTGGGTGGGAGAATCTCACATAACATTTATGCCCCCATACATGGCATTGGTATATCAATAATTTGTTGCATTCAATCAAATGATTGGAATTCAAAGACAGTTTCCACACATTTCGATAAGCCAGAAATAACAAAGATTTCAAGCTGAAATGTACAGAAGATTGTCGACTAGGTCAGGAATTAAATTCTGATCTGTTCTTTCTCGATCGATTTTTTATCAGTTTTGGATGATCTAAAATAAATCTGCCTGTCTATGGCTAGCTTTAGTCTGCTTAAGAAACTAACAATGCTCCAAGAGTTGCTATCACTTTTCTGATGCAATAAAGCTGATACCATCACATATTAAGGTAATATTTATAAACGAGTGGTAACTTTTCACGGGCCGTTTTTCCCAACGTTTTCTCCAAAATCGGCATTAACGTAATTTATAAAATGGCGAAAACCAGCCGTAAAATTTAATGACTCTTTAACCTTTAGCGCTCAATGACCGCGTGCTTCTATTTATAAAGCGGCGGTAACTGATGCCCGTGTTAATATGGGCCATTCACTCTTCGTCACCTTGAAGGTGCCGAAAACGGCCGAGATCGGCCGGGTCAGGGTGGGGGTGTGCGCCCAATCCCGGCACCTCCCGCCGCCCCTTGCTCCATATGCTCGTGGGGAGGGGAAGGGCCCACAGGGGGGGTGGAGGGACCCTCCAGTGGAGGCCTGAAAAGTGCCTTTTGGGGCTTAGGTGGTCCCGCAGCTCATACCGGGACCCCCCCTCCCCTATCAGGCCTTTGTGGCACGGACAAGTGCCCTTGAGGCTCTTGTAAGGGTCGTTTTGGGCTTAAGGGGTCCCGCACTTGTACCAGGACCCCTCTTCCCCGGCCCTATCAGGGCCTTTGTGGCACTGACAAGTGCCCATTGCGTGCCGGCCCCCTCCCCTTGTAAGGGCCCTTCCGGCACTGATAAGTTCCCTTGTTGGGGGTCCTGCACTTGAACCGGGGCCCACCACCGACCCCGAGAAGTACCCCTGCGCCGCCAGGGGTACCTCCCCAGCACCGTGGTACCCCTGGCCGGTGTTAATGGCATCTTGATCCGACGCAACGTCTTCGGGCTAGCGACACCAACACCACTGAAGTTCGCCAATGCCAGGAAGGCTCACTGCGGCCGCCAATGAGCCCGCAGGCACCGCTGTCAGTGCCGCAAATGCCCTGATAGGGCCGGGAAAGAGGTCCTGGTACACTGTATGGGGCAGGGGGCTGGGAGGGCTGCTGGGAAGGGGGCAGCGACCACCTGCGCGGGGGGGTGAGGGCAGGGTGGGCGTACCCCCATGCTCTTGCCGCGCCTGATGCGACCACCTGCCGCGACCCCTTCCCAGTAGCCCCTCCCCCCCCCTGCTTAGTATCCGTGAATGGATTTCGACTCCCTTGCAGCGATATTGTACATAGCTCATTGCGGCAATGCCGCTTGCCATTATAAATATGGCGAAAGCATTATTTTCACCTCGACATGTGCTGCGGTAATTTTAGGGCCGTTATTTTCGTCCCTTAATAACTATGTTTTGTGACTTTCTTTCTAGCTCACCCTGAGAGTAGCAGGATGTGACATCACAGTAGGTAACACTTTTTGTGGGGAAAATGGACCAAAAATGCAAAACATATTTTTGTAACATGTAAACTAAATGTAACATAAAAAGATAAAAAATTCATTTAGATGTTAACAGTAGACCAGTAAAAAGAAAACATTTGATTGGTGCTGCAGATTAGAGAACAGGCCACTTTTGCACCTCATATAAAATAAGCCCCAATGCGTTTGTATGTGTTGGAATCCGCCATAGACCGTATTGTAGTTCATTGTGGGCTGAAACAGACCAAAAATGGTTATCCCAAAGTAGCTAGCATCAGTCTAGGGTATAGTAATCATCAGCTTTAGCATTATAGGCCATACAATAGAAGTTATGGAGCAAGGGGGCCACAAACGATAGCCCTGCCTAGGTCCTCATTTGATCTTAAGCCATGCATTTGAAAACTTAATCGGATTGCAGAACACACAGTTGGGCCTGGTTCCATTTCAATTATAATTGCTTTATCACTGTGGATAAACAAACTTGTGTGATCTAAAAAATGGACAAAATTGCATGCATGTGACCCTAACCTCCTTTAAAGGGTATCTATACTCTAAATAATCAAATTTTAAAAATTATACATTTAAATACAGCAAGATCTCACTGCTTCAAAACTTTTTTCAGATTTTAAATCTGGAATGTAGATCCTGAGAAATCATCAATTTAATCACGCATTTACAGGGAAAGACCTGTCACTCCAGGAGCAGAGATTGTAATGTATGTATGTATGTTTATTTATATAGCGCCACTTGGGGACGCAGCACTGTACAGTATGTGACCCATTAATGACCTCTTACTATGATCTTAGCTGCTGCCAGCATACTGTCTGCAACAATTATGAGAATCACGAGAAAAAAGGCAGGGGGAGGGAGATGTGTAGCAGAGCAGGGTCTATGGGGAGGCTGTGCAGAACTTAAAAGTGTTGCAGACCCTAGAAGAAGGCAGTGAGTAAGGGAGGTGGGGGCAATTAGAGGCACTCACTAAACATTAATAATTTAATAACAAAGCAAGCACAGATAAATGTGAGTAACACCATTTTCTTTTACTACCAAATTGTAGTTTCAGATAATGTAAAGTTGTTTGAGTGAGTATAGTGACCCTTAACATTACCTCCTTCATAGTACTCTGCACAAAAGTAGCTATAAAGATTAAATGTACCAATATCCAACAAGCAGACTAATTAGGTTTTCGAGTGATACAGCCTTCTTGCCAGAAACACAACTGTGTTCATAGAGTTCTAATTCTACACATCATAACAGCCCCTATCTAGAAGGCATGTCTTTATAGTTCTTGAAACGCTCAATGAAAATACCCCTGGTGCATAAGCCCTCAAGAAACAAAGAAGAACAGCATGCTCTTAGGCTGAGGCCCCACTGTACCACACTCTCAATGCAGCGCCCCCTAGCGCACTAGTGTGGCCACATCAACTGGGCCACACTAATGTGCGCTTTTAAAAGCGTGATCGATCGCGCTTAAAAAAGCACTTCAGTGTGGCCTAGCCCTTACTTACTCTAGGGCATGTCCACCCCCAAAACTTAATCCCCCCCACTACTGGCCCCATCATGTTGTGTAGCTTAATCCTTCCCTCACATCCCACCTCCATCTGGTTCTCCTGTAGTCCCCCCCCAAAGTCCCAAAAACTGCCCACCAGAGTCCATATAGGACTCTGCCTCCTAACTGGCCTCTGGGAGAGTTTGGTATGCGTACTGCGTCCTTCTCCCCCTCCCTCTCTCTTAGGATTCCCTCCCCCTAGTGTAAATCCCTTTTGCTAAACCAATCCCCCTGTCCCTCCAGCCCCAACCACTATGTTTATTTTATAGAAAGCTCCCCAAACATTACTTACCTCCCCTCTTTCCTCCGCCGCACTGAATGACCAGCAGCCGCGTCCGTGATTGGCTGCCGCTCAGCCAATCACAGACCGACTGCTGGCCCATCCCTCTGCTTGCATTTTCTCGCAAGCGAGGGCTGGCAGTGCGGCGGGGAAAGAGGGGAGGTAAGTAAGTTTGGGAACTTTCTAATGAAATAAATATAGCGGTTGGGGCTGGGGGGGACAGGGGATTAATATAACAAAAATTCATTTTCAGGGTGGACATACCCTTTAAAATACAGATGCTTACGCAATGATAGTTTTGCATTCCCATTTCAATACTTTAGGCACGACCACACTGGGGCGCACACGAATCGCAATGATTCCTGTGTGTTGTGCATGCGATTTCTCCTTTTGAGATATGAAATTGCATGCGATTGTGCATAAAAATGGTATTACATCGCGATTGCATATCACAAATGGATGCGCAATCACATTGCAACCGAAAATTCGTGTTTTCGGTGTGTTGTCGCAATTCCTATTGTAGAAAATAATTTTTTTATCTATTGTGGCCTAGCCTTTAGTGGATTGTGAACCAGTTTACAAACAAAAATAATTCACAAGTAACAAGATAAGATTTTACCAAAATAAACCGCATCCTTAAATTTGGTGACATACATTATCTCCACAAAATATTATCAAACTAGCAAAAAGTATTTTTATCCAAGTTGGAAAGCCAACATCTAAAAGGGCTTCTCACTGCCGTCCACTAAGTGAAATTATGCACTGGGATGATAAACTCATGTGGACACAAGCAGTACAGTTCCAAATCCAGCAGTATATCTGAGCAGAAAAGAAAAAAGAACAAGAAGGTACAAGAAGGAAATCGTTACCAGAACCCACGACTGATAGCAGGATCTCCTGAAATGTTAATGAGTTTGATATAAAACCTAAATTAGCTGCAAGACAAAGCAAAGCACATGGCAACAGATATTATTCCAAGTGCTCCCTGCAGATAATCCAACTGACAGTCCCAAACTATTTCCCACATGCAGAAAATATCATGTTTAGAAACAAAGCAGATCTAAAGATGTCCCTTTATTACCTTTTGATGGAAAACTTCCCTGGAATATGCCATTATGCTGCTGAATGAAGCATTTGAAAAAGTCCCTAAATGATCCTCAGTCAACGATAACCCCTTATTAATGACTCACTGTGGGGGAATACCTTTTAATCTAGGATGCACAATGCGGCTTTTAGGGGATATGATTGCTATAATGTCCTATACAGCGAATGCCGTCATTGATAATTTGTAAATATTTGACAAAACTAGCCCCCCCACACACAAATGCAAAACTCCATGCTGAGGATGAAGAAAGATAATATTAGAATGCCATAATGTATGTGCACATGCTGCTAAAGCAAGGCTACTATATTGAGGTTAAATGGGATTAGTATGCCACATGGTTCACAACAAGTCTTGTATTTTTTAAAGGAGAACTTTGTAAAAATGAACTTTTTAAAAATGAAACATACTTAGGGCAGAGACGTAGGTCTGATTACACCTACCTCACAGTTTTCAATTGCCAGGTTAGTCCTGGACTTTCATGTATTAAAGGGCATGTCCACCCTTAAAAATGATTTTTGATATGTTGCTCCCCCATGTATGGTAGCCCCAACCGCATGATTAGTATTTTCCAAAAGCTCCCCAAACTCTTACTTAACTCCCCTCGTTCCTCCGCTGCACTGCTGGCCCTCTGCTTGCGAGAATGCAAGCAGAGGGGCGGGACCGGCAGTCGCGTCTGTGATTGGCTGAGCGGCAGCCTTAGGTTTAGAGGAATCGCATTTCCAATCGCATTTCCAGTGGAATGTGAGCTAGGCTCTTCTTGTTATTGGAACCCATGCGTAACATGATTTTCATGGTAGAGGCATTAGATGTGTATTGGAGCACACACACTAGCTCATAATGCATGGCAGTGCATTGCAAAATACTGCATGTTTTGCCATGTGGACATGTGATCCATGGCCTAAAGGTATGCATGCACTGAAAAAATATATTTTTACAGTCTAAATAGCAACGATACTGCTAATTTATCTTTGCAGCAGTGTCAGAAAATGCAGTGCTAAAAATATTGGCAATACTTTTAAGACCCAAATGCTGTGTCCTTGTTTCTAATAATCAAACAGCATAGAAAGAAATCAACTAACTCCAGGACACCTTATTGAATAAAGGTTCTATTATAGACCAGCATCAACCAAATGAGCTTGGAACAGACCAAATTGTTGCACAAACGTTTTACAGAAAAGCTATAATAGATTTAATGGGTAACTCCAGCCTAAAAGAATAATTTTTTTAGAAGCATTCCCCCCCCCCCCCAAAATCCTGTGACCACGGATTTACTGCTTTATGCACTTTGAACGTACAGGAGAGGCTTTATATTCCACTGCTGCACGACCATCAGGGACAGATGAGTATAACACTGAAATTATATATAGCCAGTTTTACACACTTTCACTTTATTTGTACATATATAGAATTTAATTGGTTGCTGCTCCTACCTATGTTTGGTTCCATTGGGGCTGATACGTATTGATGAAATTTTTGGTTGACAGTCATTACAAGGAAGTCAAGAAGGAAGTGGTAGGAATTGCCTGTGTGTAAGTTCTTATACTTCTTGTTGGAGCGTCAGAGAAAGGTAAGAATAAAACGCAAGTAGGGTTTGGGGGGTAATGGAATTGATGATTATTAATAGTTTATAAAAATGATAGAGAGCTAATTCATATTACTATTTCTGTTACTAGACGCAAACATTGTTGGATACATCATCCATGAAACATTACATATGGCTCCTTAGGAAAAAAAGAGATACAAAAAAAGCTATATTTGTTTTTTTATTTTACATTTTGGCAATGACATAGCAGTTTGATATATGATTCACTGGGCACTCATCAATTGGTAGATCTTTAGCAGTGGAAGCTAATTTAAAAAAGAACTAAGCCTCAGAACAACAATTAAGTAGAAGGCAGATCTCCTTGATATAAAAACAGTAATCAGTCTCTCACCTCTCATTTTAATATGGTTGTTGAGAAATGTAACTTTGTAACGTGAGGTTTGTGTCTTACTTCCCATTGTTTTCATTTCTTTCAGTATCGCACTCAGTATGACATCAGAAACAAATGGTTGGACATGCTTAAGGTGTTGCACTTGGGAATCCTTAAAACAGAAATGCTAATGAGTCATCCTTGCAGATGTAAATACGGGATAATATCAGTTTCAAAACTGTGTCCTATGTTTATTCTGGTTGAATATATAATGAGAATAATTACACACAGTTTTTATAACGATATTTAATGTGTAAAGGCAATCTATGACTTTAGGTATTTATCTTAGCCATTCCTGAGCTCTATTTTTACATGCATAATTACTAGTTTCAGTAATTAGTATGTTTCATTTTCCCCTACATCTCATTTTGTTTTCTCTTTGTCTAGATGTTATTTTTCTAGTTAAGAACAAAATTTGCCGCACCAATTTACAGTCTTAAATAGACAATTCATAGACCCGCTACAGATTTTCCGTGTGCTTAAGAATCTGTGCAATGAAGGTGAAAGGAGTTTGTTTCCAAGGAAACAAATGCATTCTTCTTGCATCGAGCAAAATCCTTTCCTTTAAGAAAATTACACAAACTGGTCCCTATGGGTGAAGCTTCAATACCATTGATTATTATGGGCCCAGTATTTACAAAATATGTTATTCCTAAATTACTTGGAATTGTTTACCTGTATTTTGCGTTAATATTGGTTGATGGTTTTTAATATACATTACTATTCACCATTTTAGCACATTCCTAATAAAAGTCAAATACTGGATATACTGCAAATGGTTAAGAGGAAGCTATATTTAAGGAAAGCAACAATGTGCAATGGACAATAGGTAAAAGTTTAAAGGGCAAGTCCACCCCTCAATGTATATATAGGTAAGCTGCATTAAAACCCAAAACCTGCAATAGTTAGAAAGCTGAGATATGCAAGACTTTAGGGCTAGGCCACACTGTCGTGATTTATCGTGTGCTAAAAAAATGCACGCTATTGTTGGGCAATTCACGCCTGAAATGCTGCCTAATGTTCTGTCACTCTCTGCTTTTTGTTCTTCCAGTTAGCAGCTGTCATACAGGGATATTACAGTTGATATTACAGCTCATGACGAATTATAATCCCCTAGCTGGCTGAAACCTTTTGAGGGCAAGGGAAGGGGGAAAAACATTTTGCTGAACAACAAGTTAGTAAATGGAGGCGTTGCATGAATGAAAGGCTGAAATACCAATCTAAATGCCTTTTTTGAAGAAATAACATGGCAGTTAGGGGTGGTCAGGGGGAGCTACCATTTATTAAAATGATTTTACTAGGTGGAAGGGCATGGGAGGATGGATCCAGGGGTGGGAGGGAGGAGGAAAGGGCTCCACAGTGCATGCCAAAGTGCTCTAAGAGGACAGGTCAGAGGCAAAAACCTTTTGATCAGGAAGACAGCTCCTACCCTTTAGATTCCTCACTTTGGACATGCACTGCAAGAAAACCATAAGGAGCAGGATGTATGGTAGGACTTTTTTTTTTAATGTACAGTGGGGTCAGTATTGGGTTATATTTTAGTTTGGGGGGCAGACATGCCCTTTAAGGTTCTCTGAGAGAATTTCCCCCTCCCTCTGCCTAAGGGTGGGAATACAACTTTTCGAAATATCCTAAATCTTCCTTCCATCCTCAAGTTACACAGAATACCTATAACTTTATATCTGGCATTGTATATCCCAACAAACATAATATTCCTATTCTACATGATTTATCCAAACAATCAATATCAAACATGACTGGCCCGGACACATATTTTCAGAGATATCAATATCTACCACGGTGCTATAATATACCTTTTTCTGGTATTGGTTTGTAAGTCTATCCTATCATTTATAAATACATATCTGTTGTATTCAGTTAGATCAACTGGACTTGAAGTTTAGTTCATAATTGCCACAGATTCTTGTGCAAGTCATTCTGAATTGAGAAAGCCAGTCGGATGACTAGCGAACGTCTTCAAGAGCTAACTTCAAGTCCGTTGATCTAATTGAATACAACAGATACACCATGACCTGGATGAATGAGAAACTTCACAAGCATTTATAAATACAGTTTTGTAATATGTTATATCACATTTTCGTAAAATAATATCCTTATATTTCATGTATTACTGGCCTATCTGTGACTTTTATGGGAACTTACCTTCCCTTTAGAACTCCCCCCCCCTCCCCCCCCCCGATGTTTACCAGTCCCAGGGTCTGGTTTGGGGGAAGGTTATAACCTTTGTTTTTGAAATGGCTAGGTTCCATTAACTTGGCTTCTAAGTTCTGTAAGAGATGAAATGTGGCTGTAAAATGTTCTGGAAAAGCAGCTCTAGCTATTTATGATTATGTGCCCCAACTATTGACCCTTGTCTCCCTTACTATGTGCTTAAACACCCTGTCATGACATACATTCAAGGCCTTCTACTTGTACTTCCAGGCTTTCTGACTTCTTTGGGATTCCTGGTCTGACCCAAGAATTGATTGGGGCATTGATGCTGTTATCACTGTCTAAATATAGGCCATGTACCATAGTCTCGACCCTAACTTTCTTTCAGGTCAAAACTACCAGCTCAAATGGCATTTTTTAATAACTAATAAAAAAATTAGAAACCTTTGAATTTTGCTATAATGTCTCCACATGTTGCTTTGAGAGGAGCATAAAGCTACAGTAAGTTTTAACAAATATATTCCAATGTGCTAAAAATATATGTGTAGACAGTTAACTGTCATAAACTGCACCCTTTAAGTATTTCATTTTCTTATTCTTAATTATTCTCACACAATCCTCCTCCTATGTGGAAGAATGTATAATCGTAGCCTAATGCCCAGTGATTTTTGCTTCCCCCCCCAAGGGTGGTATCTTTTACACTAATAGAGGGCAATAGTATGAAGGCTTCAGTTCCCCATTAACAATACTATCATTTAATACACTCAATACAAAGAGCCCAGAGACAGATCACAGTGATATCACATCTTGTGCTACTAGTTTATTAATTGAGCTTCTTCATTAACCTGCAATCGATTAGAAACAGCTATGTGCTCTAGCACACTAGTGTGGCCCAATTGATGTGGCAACACTAGCGCCCTGCCGAGCGATGCACATGCGATCTGTTAATTGGAATCATGCAATCTGCATTTTTCGCAATCGCAAGTGCTCCGTTTGTGCGACATTGCACGATCGCCACGCATGGCAAACAACACACTTGCATGCCTGTTTTCGACCGCTCAGGTGTGTTACAGTGTGGCCTCAGCCTTATAGAGAACCTTTTTTTATCATTATCAATTCCTTGTAGATTTGAAGTAAATCTAAATTAAAATATTAATATTGACAAGGCTGTGCAGACACTGTAGACCCCAGCAAAAGCAATGTTGTGCGTTTCTATCACGTTTCACTGTGGGTCCGCTAACATTCAATTATTTGGAGAGGATCACATTCATTAAAAAAATGGTGCTGCATGCGCTCTGGAAACTGCAGCGCCAGTGTAGCCACCCACATTGTGTAGCCTGGTTAACAGTAATGTGGTGTCTACTTTATTTTTTCCACAACTGAATAGGAAAAAAGGGGGAATTAGAAACCAATACAGAAATAGGCCGTGTTTAGACCAGTTTTCATGGTCTAGACTGACAGTTCCACGTAGTCTGCTTAATTTCAGTATTATTAGTAGCGCTGAATGTTATAAACCCTGTTAGTTGTAGGTTGTAACTATTTTAACCATATTCAAACCTGAGTATATCATTTTCCTACACATTAAGACAGCTGTTTTAAGCCACAATAGCGAGAATGGCAAGATGATGGCGTTATATACAGGTTACCTTATTAGGCCTGATACTGTGCATTAAAACCTGTGGAATAACTGTTCAATCAATTCTAAAGAATGTTAATATCAGGAAATCTGTCTGCAGGGCTGTGGTAAAATATTCACACAGCTGGAAAGAAAGGCCATTTTAATCAAAAAAACACAGGGTATTTACAATATTTAATCTTGAGATAATAGAATTATACAGTCAGGAAACAGTGTCTGTATGAAACAGATGGAGCTTGGGATTACAACGAATTGCGTCATTTGCTTAATACCAAAATGTAGCTGTCATGTGTTACCATGGTAATCCCTTCTAGACAAACAGCCGGTACACACAGAAATGGGGAAATTGCTTTTTTTCCAAATTCTCTGCAGTCTATCTGTACCTTCTCTATGGGTTTAACACAGCCAATACACTAAGCAAATTTAAATATCAGACAGTAATGAAATTGTGATTACTATTGGATGTATACCCTATTCTTGTGAAGGTTCTCATTCATCCATTTGGTATATCTGTTGTATTCAATTAGATCAACTGGACTGAAGTTTAGTTCTTGAAGACGTTCGCTAGTCATCCGACTGGCTTTCTCAATTCAGAATGACTTGTACAAGAATCTGTGGCAATTTCAGGGTACTATTGCCACAGATTCTTGTACAAGTCTCTGTGAATGAGAAAGCCAGTCGGATGACTAGCGAAACGTCTTCAAGACTAAACTTCAAGTCCAGTTGATCTAATTAAATACAACAGATATACCCTATTCATAATTTTAATTTCATATGATCAAGTGGATAACATGTAATGTAACTGTAATGTCACTCTAACTAGAAGTTATATAACGAAAAAAGATATAAAATAATGTAAGATTCTACACCTTGTATTTAATTGTATATTCCCCTCACCTCCAATCAACACCTAAAGATTTCCTAAACCGCTAAGTCCTCACCTCTGGGTACTTTAAAGATCATCTGTTATCTTACTAGTGTTCCTTGATTTTGTCCACTCCTCCTCTAGTCTTCTGTTCCTGACAGTCACGATGGGGCCAATGAGAAGAAGCGCTTTTACATAGGCGTCTTCCCATTGGATACGTCACTCACTGAAGACAGAAGATGGAAAAGGGCCGGCCAGGGGGAAACTTAAGTTTTTACAAATGACTGGTTGTTTTAGGAGAGGAGCAAGGCTGGTGTGGAGTATAAATGTGCTTTAATGAACTCATGTATAAAGATACAGCATTGTTTCCATGTAGATTTCGGAGGATTATCAGTTATGATGGTTCTTGTTCTTGCTTCATTATAAACATTAATAACCTTTTGGATTATATCTATATTTTGTGTTAAATTTCATGAGGAAACAGATCACAGCAAATACAAATGCATTCATATAATCTCACAATAAAACAAGAAATAGAGCACAGAACATAATTCGCATTAGCAAAGAGGGCAGATTGTAGGGGGCTTCTAGTTCCAGTATATTGTCTGGTGCAAATCAATAAAAAAATTGAAAAAATTTTTGAATTCTTTTCACACGCAACTAATTCACCCTTAAAAGATTTAAAATAAGCTTTAATTTTGCAACAAAATAATGAAAGTTTAATTATATTGTTCTCGCTTATTTATAATATCCCTAACTAACAAACTTATTTTTGGGTGAGGTTTTTTTCCCTGAACTAAATTTTAGCTGAAGCCACACTACACCAGTAGTAGTGGACTGGAAACCTGCATGCGTGCCATTGCGCTCACAAACCATAGTAAATAACGTCTATTAGGTAAACCTGAAAGTGCTAAGAGGATAAAAACTTTCCAGGATCCTTGCTATATTCAGAAGTTTTCATCTTGTAACTGGTGTTTAAGGTTTATTGAGTTATAGGGCTTAAAAGCCCGAAGGAAAGATTTATGAATTGATTGAATGTCGCATTTCAAAATACAGTAGATGTAAGGTTTTAGAAAGCTTTTCATTGGAAACACAAGATCATTCCCAAGGCCCTGCAGATATGTTGTCCAGTTGTGCTATTAGAGGATTCATATTCGGTTTTGTGTTCTGATCACTCTTATCTCTGTCTAGGTTGTAGCCACTGAAACATAATTCTGTTTGAAAGTATAATGTGCTATAGCTGAATTAGTAACAGTAATGCAAAAGATGCAGGATATAATATAATACATTACTTAAATATATTTTAATTATACAATAGAAACCATGCTTGGGGAGATCCCTAAACCCAATCAGCACTCCAGATAATTAATCAAACCCTTTATTTAGACAGATCCAATCCCATAGAGATCTATAATAGCACCAGAATAGTTATGGGTGCATAATGTCAAAATTAAAGAGCAGTAGTGCTAAAAAAACATAACCAGAAGAGGGGGATTACTGTCTGGGTGTCCCCAATACCGTATATACTTGAGTATAAGCTGAGATTCTATTTTTTTAAATGACCAAAAAAAGCTAACCTTGGCTTATCCTCGGGTCAGTTATCCACTTACCTTCCTGTGGCCACAAACCGGAGCAGTAAGGAGAGATGTCGAAGTGTGCACGTAGGCGCAAGAATGCATGGAAGCATTGGCACGTAAGTTAGCCCTCACCCTAAACGGAGTTAGTACAGTACCGGAAATAGGGAGCAAGGAAGGACGACTCTGTCAGTGGAGCAGGTAAGACCAATGTCTTCTATAGGTGGTTTTAGAGATGGGCAGGTGGATTTTTTTTCTTTCTTTCTTAAAAGATTGTTCAACTTGCCACTCCAGATATTTAGAAACCACAACTCAGAGCAACCAAGCATGCTGGGAGTTGTAGTTTCCAACCATCTGGAGTGCCAAGGATTGGGGGTTACTGGATATTGGCACCAATACTGTATGGGACTACTGTTTATTATGAAAGGTTCTATTTAAAGGGCAACAAACAATACTGAATCAAGACGAGTTGTGGTCATAATTTCTACTTCGGAATATACTCGAGTTGATCGGATTATACTCGTTTTTCAGGTAAAAATTAGTATATTGGCTTATACTCAGGTCGGCTTATATTCGAGTATATACGGTATATTGCCACAGTGGAAGGCCTTATTGAGTGGCTAATTCCAGTGAGCTACAATCAGTAGCTAAAGAACAGTTGTAGTCCACCCAAAGTACTGGCATACATAATCATGGGGAACTTAGAGCCAAACAGCCCATCTTTAAGTTGTTCAATACACCCACCCTTGCTGAATGATGGTCTAGTGACCAACCTGGATCACCCCCGGACTCTACTGGATGGAAAGGGATAATTGCAACACATCAATCGACTACTAAGCCGATAATACTGGTAAACACTGGTTCTTCAGAACCAACTCACGTGCCACACGGTATCGTTCATGTTGCTATATGGTGTTCGACGACTTCATCAATTGGCCACGCTCCGATGTTAACTTCTTTCCAGATGACACTCTCGTCTAATTGTTACAAGACCTTTTTACTCTATACTTACACCTGTGCAGCGGACCAACCGTGTTTAGTCTGTGCTTTAGTTAGATCTCAGGCTTCATCAGCTAACTACAGCACAGGCAAATAATCGTTTTGAGCTAAAAAGGCAGTGCAGCTCTGCGCTGACACGATGCTCTACTTCCTGGTCATGGCTGTCAGGCAATTGGGTGTGGCATTGCACCCTAATTGACACATCCGGAGTGGCTGATAGCTGTAGAGTGGCGAGGATCGGGTCAGGTAAGTCCTTTCAGAGGCATCTTTGACAATTCTTACTGATGCAAAAATAGGGTTTGGGGGGCGTGCTCTACAATATAAAAAGGTTTTTTTTTGGCTGGACATGTCCTTTAAACCTTTTTTTAAACAATATTTTCCCCTAATTGTTTTTGTGATTTAGATATAATTAAAATGTATTTATACAACAATATAAAACTTTTTTTATGCTGGACATTCCCCATAATCTATAATGTTTCCATTGACCTTAAAGGGTATCTCCACTCGTTTTTAATAAGTTTTGGTAATCCAGTTCTATTGAAGATGGGAGGTAAAGGAGCTGTGCCTTACCTTCCGTTCTTCAATAGAACACACAGGAGCCAGGAGAGAAAGTAAGAAACTTACCCGCACGCTCGCTCCCCCCCGTGTAGTCTGACAGGTCCCGACGGACCTTGTCTTCTATGCGCATGCACGATCTATGCGCTATAAGGCAAGGTCCGTCGGGACTGTCAGACCAAGCCCGGGGGAGCGAGCGAGCGGTAAGTTTCTTACCTTCTCTCCTGGCTCCTGTGTTCTATTGAAGAACGGAAGGTAAGGCACAGCTCCTTTACCTCCCGTTCTTCAATAGAACTGAATTACCAAAACTTATAAAAACGAGTGGAGATACCCTTAAAAGTGTTATGTTTTTGCAATGGTTTTTAAACTTTACATTTCTGTCATGGCACACCTGTGTTCTCAATCTAAACTGGAGTGAAAGTTCTATTCATTTATATAGTTTACAGAGTATATTTGAACAGAATTTGCAATAACCAGTAGTGTAGTGTAAAGGTACACAAATTGCACTTATTAAATTACGTTAATTATGTATTTATGAGATGGAGCAAACATTTCTTTAGTTGGCAAAGTATTTAACTGTCAAAATTTTAAGGACATATAAACTGAGGCAAATCATTTAAACTAATCACACAGTAATTAGGATTAATTACCACAATCTTAAATCTGCTTTTTATTTTTCTTCTCTGACCTTCCTCTTTTTGTTTTTTAGCTCTGGGAATTTTACTTTTTTAAGAGGGCAGGACACAGCTAGTGAGCAAAGGGTTGTCAATCACCCAGACCCTCCCCCTGGCACACTACAGTCATCCCACCCTGCCCCTTCAGGCTTCGCAGGGTGGGGAAAGGGGGTGTGACGTGGGGGGCTAAGGTCACGTGGGTGGGATGTGATGTCATAAGGGGCATGGTCTAGAGGTGGTAGGAGTGGGGTTAGCGACATACTGGGGCATGGCCTTGGAAAGTGGGTGTGACTTGGGAGAGACTCAAGGAGTCTGGGGTGGTCTCGCGCGAGTGCAGAATGCTATTGGCTGTGTGAGGCACAGATCATCTTCACTGCACATGCTCCACACTCTATTTGTGCCTCAGTTGTGGGAGGGGGTGGATACATAGTAAACATGTGTACTAACTAGGAGTGAGCTGAAAAGAACATGAGGAGATCTAGTGACTGAGCACTGAGAGCAAAAAGGGATCAGTTCTTGACAGCACTAAAAATATAGAAAAGGATGAAGGTAAGTCATTTTTTTCCAGTTTAGTGTCCCCTTAAGTACCCCTCTGGCTCTAAGGCAGTGACTCTAAACAACAGTGAGAAAGTAATTGATATTGTGCTATTAACTGCAGCACCAATCCCATGTTATCTAATTGCAGTACAAAAAAGCTAAAACCTAGTACAAGGCAAAGGTTTGCACCATTATTTTGCATCGCCCCTAAGTATTTGATGAAGTTGTTAGTTGGTTGGTGAATTCTTGGGCACACATCATATAAATATATGCAGGGAAAATATGCTGCCTGGATTACAGAAGAACATTATTATCACATTGCTGTTGCCTTGAATCAGAAGACTGTTTCTTTATAAATGTAAAGGTTGTACTTTAAAGCGCATGTATTTAAAAAAATACTGTTAAAATGAAAAGTACATGGGGCAAGGAATAGGATTGATAATTCCTACCTCACAAATCCTTTCTCAGGTATCTCACCTCTCCCGGATTGCCGGGAGTCTCCCTCATTCTGGGGTGGATTCCCACGAGACCACCCCAACTCCCCGACTGAGAGGAGACTCTAGTCTCCTCCTCAGTCACACCCCCTTTCGAGTGCCACCCGGTAATGCCCTGGGAATTCCCCTGACTCCTCCCTAGCCTGCCTCCTCTCACCCCTAGAGGGCTAGCTCCGCCCCCTGTGATGTTATGCCCCAACCACCCATGTGACGTCATGTCCCCTTACCCCGCCCCCTTTCCCAGCCAGGAAGCCTAAAAGGGCAGGGAGGGATGTCTACTTTCTGTCAAGCACACTAGCACAAAGAAACTTTTGCCAGGCTTCCTTTTGACTTCAGCATCTTTAAAGGCATGTCCACCCCCAAAACTATAATCCCCCCCAGTAATGGCCCCACCATGTAGTGTAGTGTAATCCTTACCTCACTCCCAGCTCCATAGGGTCTCCTGTAGACCCCCCTAAAGTCCCAAAAACTGTCCACCAGGAGGCTAGCAGGGCTCTGCCTGCACCTTGCCTCCGGTAGATATTTGTCATGCGTACTGCAGCCCTTCTCCCCCCCCCTCTCCCTCCCTCTCCCTCCCGTTCCACTATCCCTCCCGTAGTGTAAAACCATTTTAATATGCTGCTCCCCCATGTATGGTAGCCCCAACCGCATGTTTAGTATTTTCCAAAAGCTCCCCAACCTTACTTACCTCTCCTCTTTCCTCCGCTGCACTAATGACTGAGCAGCCGCGTCCGTGATTGGCTGCCGCTCAGCCAATCACAGACGCGACTGCCGGTCCCGCCCCTCTGCTTGCATTCTCGCAAGCAGGGGCCAGCAGTGCAGCGGAGGAACGAGGGGAGTTAAGTAAGAGTTTGGGGAGCTTTTGGAAAATACTAATCATGCGGTTGGGGTACCAACATAGGGGGAGCAACATATCAAAATCATTTTAAGGGTGGACATGCCCTTTAATACATGAAAGTCCAGGACAACCTGGCAATTGAAAACTGTGGGTAGGTGTAATCAGACACGTCTCTGCCCTAGTATGTTTCATTTTAAAAAGTTCATTTTTACAAAGTTCTCCTTTAAAAAAATACAGACTTGTTGTGAACCATGTGGCATACTAATCCCATTTAACCTCAATATAGTAGCCTTGCTTAGCAGCACTGTGCACATACATTATGGCATTCTAATATTATCTTTCTTCATCCTCAGCATGGAGTTTTGCATTTGTGTGTGGGGGGGCTAGTTTTGTCAAAATTTACAAATTATCAATGACGGCATCGCTGTATAGGACATTATAGCAATCATATCCCCTAAAAGCCGCATTGTGCATCCTAGATTAAAAGGTATTCCCCCACAGTGAGTCATAATAAGGGGTTATCGTTGACTGAGGATCATTTAGGGACTTTTTCAAATGCTTCATTCAGCAGCATAATGGCATATTCCAGGGAAGTTTTCCATCAAAAGGTAATAAAGGGACATCTTTAGATCTGCTTGTTTCTAAACATGATATTTTCTGCATGTGGGAATAGTTTGGGACTGTCAGTTGGATTATCTGCAGGGAGCACTTGGAATAATATCTGTTGCCATGTGCTGCTTGTGCTTGCAGCTAATTTAGGTTTTATATCAACTCATTAACATTTCAGGAGATCCTGCTATCAGTCGTGGGTTCTGGAACGATTTTTCTTGTACTTCTGTTTTTTTTCTTTCTGCTCAGATATACTGCTGGATTTGGAAGCTAGTGCTTGTGTCCACATGAGGTATAATCCCAGTGCATAATTTCACTAGTGGACGGCAGTGAGAAGCCCTTTTAGATGTTTGGCTTTCAACTTGGATAAAATTACTTTTTGCTAGTCTGATAATATTTGTGGGCAGATAATGTATGTCACCACAAATTTAAGGATGCGGTTTATTTTGGTAAAAATTTATCTTGTTACTTGTGAATATTTTTTGTTTGTAAACTGGTCACAATCCATAAAGGCTAGGCACACTAGCCTAAAAAAAAAATATTTAACATAGGATTGCGACAACACACCGAAAACACGAATTTTCTGGTGTGCAATGTGATTGCGCACATTTGTGATATGCAATCGCATGTAAAATCACATTTCATGATTGGGGAGCTTTTGGAAAATACTAAACATGCGGTTGGGGCTACCATACATGGGGGAGCAGCATATTAAAATGGTTTTACACTACGGGGAGGGATAGTGGAACGGGAGGGAGAGGGAGGGAGAGGGAGGGGGGAGAAGGGCTGCAGTACGCATGACAAATATCTACCGGAGGCAAGGTAGCAGGCAGAGCCCTGCTAGCCTCCTGGTGGACAGTTTTTGGGACTTTAGGGGGGGTCTACAGGAGAACCCTATGGAGCTGGGATGTGAGGTAAGGATTACACTACACTACATGGTGGGGCCATTACTGGGGGGGATTATAGTTTTGGGGGTGGACATGCCCTTTAAAGATGCTGAAGTCAAAAGGAAGCCTGGCAAAAGTTTCTTTGTGCTAGTGTGCTTGACAGAAAGTAGACATCCCTCCCTGCCCTTTTAGGCTTCCTGGCTGGGAAAGGGGGCGGGGTAAGGTGGACATGACGTCACATGGGTGGTTGGGGCATAACATCACAGGGGGCGGAGCTAGCCCTCTAGGGGTGATGGGAGGCAGGCTAGGGAGGAGTCAGGGGAATTCCCAGGGCATTACAGGGGTGTGGCACTCGAAAGGGGGTGTGACTGAGGAGGAGACTAGAGTCTCCTCTCAGTCGCGGGAGTCTGGGGTGGTCTCGTGGGAATCCACCCCAGAATGAGGGAGACTCCCGGACAATCCGGGAGAGGTGAGATACCTGAGAAAGGATATTGTGAGGTAGGAATTATCAATCCTACTTCCTTGCCCCATGTACTTTTCATTTTAACAGTATTTTTTTAAATACATGCGCTTTAAAGTACAACCTTTACATTTATAAAGAAACAGTCTTCTGATTCAAGGCAACAGCAATGTGATAATAATGTTCTTCTGTAATCCAGGCAGCATATTTTCCCTGCATATATTTATATGTATGTGTGCCCAAGAATTCACCAACCAACTAACAACTTCATCAAATACTTAGGGGCGATGCAATAAATGGTGCAAACCTTTGCCTGTACTAGGTTTTAGCTTATTTTGTACTGCAATTAGATAACATGGGATTGGTTGCTGCAGTTTAATAGCACAATATCAATTACTTTCTCACTGTTGTTTAGAGTCACTGCCTTTAGAGCCAGAGGTGTACCTTTAAGGGGACACTAAACTGGAAAAAAATGACTTACCTTCATCCTTTTCTATATTTTTAGTGCTGTCAAGAACTTGATCCCTTTTTGCTCTCAGTGCTCAGTCACTAGATCTCCTCATGTCTTTTTCAGCTCACTCCTAGTTAGTACACATGTTTACTATGTATCCACCCCCTCCCACAACTGAGGCACAAATAGAGTGTGGAGCATGTGCAGTGAAGATGATCTGTGCCTCACAACAGCCAATAGCATTCTGCACTCGCGCGAGACCACCCCAGACTCCTTGAGTCTCCTCCCAAGTCACACCCACTTTCCAAGGCCATGCCCCAGTATGTCGCTAACCCCACCTCCTACCACCTCTAGACCATGCCCCTTATGACATCACATCCCACCCCCACGTGACATTATGCCCCCCACGTCACACCCCCTTTCCCCACCCTGCCCGGAAGCCTGAAGGGGCAGGGTGGGATGACTGTAGTGTGCCAGGGGGAGGGTCTGGGTGATTGACAACCCTTTGCTCACTAGCTGTGTCCTGCCCTCTTAAAAAAGTAAAATTCCCAGAGCTAAAAAACAAAAGATAGGAAGGTCAGAGAAGAAAAATAAAAAGCAGATTTAAGATTGGTGGTAATTAATCCTAATTACTGTGTGATTAGTTAAAATGATTTGCCTCAGTTTATATGTCCTTAAAATTTTGACAGTTAAATACTTTGCCAACTAAAGAAATAGTTTGCCTCATCTCACTAAATACATAATTTAACGTAATTTAAATAAGTGCAATATTGTGTACCTTTACACTACACTACTGGTTATTTGCAAATTCTGTTCAAATATACTCTGTAAACTATATAAATGAATAGAACTTTCACTCCAGTTTAGCATTGAGAACACAGGTGTGCCATGACAGAAATGTAAAGTTTAAAAACCATTGCAAAACATAACACTTTTTAAAGGGTATCTCCACTCGTTTTTATAAGTTTTGGTAATTCAGTTCTATTGAAGAACGGGAGGTAAAGGAGCTGTGCCTTACCTTCCGTTCTTCAATAGAACACAGGAGCCAGGAGAGAAGGTAAGAAACTTACCCGCTCGCTCGCTCCCCCGGGCTTGGTCTGACAGTCCCGACGGACCTTGCCTTATAGCGCATAGATCGTGCATGCGCATAGAAGACAAGGTCCGTCGGGACCTGTCAGACTACACGCGGGGGAGCGAGCGTGCGGGTAAGTTTCTTACTTTCTCTCCTGGCTCCTGTGTGTTCTATTGAAGAACGGAAGGTAAGGCACAGCTCCTTTACCTCCCATTCTTCAATAGAACTGGATTACCAAAACTTATTAAAAACGAGTGGAGATACCCTTTAAGGTCAATGGAAACATTATTAGATTATGGGGAATGTCCAGCATAAAAAAAGTTTTATATTGTTGTATAAATACATTTTAATTATATTCTAAATCACAAAAACAATTAGGGGAAAATATTGTTTAAAAAAAGGTTTAAAGGACATGTCCAGCCAAAAAAAAAACCTTTTTATATGGTAGAGCACGCCCCCCAAACCCTATTTTTGCATCAGTAAGAATTGTCAAAGATGCCTCTGAAAGGACTTACCTGACCCGATCCCTCGCCACTCTACAGCTATCAGCCACTCCTGGATGTGTCAATTAGGGTGCAATGCCACACCCAATTGCCTGACAGCCATGACCAGGAAGTAGAGCATCTGTCAGCGCAGAGCTGCACTGCCTTTTTAGCTCAAAACGATTATTTTGCCTGTGCTGTAGTTAGCTGATGAAGCCTGAGATCTAACTAAAGCACAGACTAAACACGCGTTGGTCCGCTGCCACAGTGTAAGTATAGAGTAAACGGATCTTGCTAACAATTAGACGAGAGTGTCATCTGGAAAGAAGTTAACATCGGAGCGTGGCCAATTGATGAAGTCGTCGAACACCATATAGCAACATGAACGATACCGTGTGGCACGTGAGTTGGTTCTGAAGAACCCAGTGTTTACCAGTAATTATCGGCTTAGTAGTCCCGATTGATGTGTTGCAGATTATCCCTTTCCATCCAGTAGAGCTCCGGGGGTGATCCAGGTTGGTCACTAGACTATTTCCATTCAGCAAGGGTGGGTGTATTGAACAACTTAAAGATGGGCTGTTTGGCTCTAAGTTCCCCATGATTATGTATGCCAGTACTTTGGGTGGACTACAACTGTTCTTTAGCTACTGATTGTAGCTCACTGGATATAGCCACTCAATAAGGCCTTCCACTGTGGCAATATACCGTATATACTCGAATATAAGCCGACCTGAGTATAAGCCAATATACTAATTTTTACCTGAAAAACGAGTAAATCCGATCAACTCGAGTATATTCCGAAGGTAGAAATTATGACCACAACTGTCTTCTGATTCAGTATTGTTTGTTGCCCTTTAAATAGACCCTTTCATAATAAACAGTAGTCCCATACAGTATTGGTGCCAATATCCAGTAACCCCCAATTCCTTGGCACTCCAGATGGTTGGAAACTACAACTCCCAGCATGCTTTGGTTGCTCTGAGTTGTGGTTTCTAAATATCTGGAGTGGCAATGTTGAACAATCTTTTAAGAAAAGAAGAAAAAAAATCCACCTGCCCATCTCTAAAACCACCTATAGAAGCACTTGGTCTTACCTGCTCCACTGACAGAGTCAGTCCTTCCTTGCTCCTCTATTTCCGGTACTGTACTAACTCCGTTATGGGTGAGGGCTAACTTACGTGCCAATGCTTCCATGCATTCTTGCGCCTACGTGCACACTTGCGACATCTCTCCTTACTGCTCCGGTTTGTGGCCACATGGAAGGTAAGTGATAACTGACCCGAGGATAAGCCAAGGTTAGCTTTTTTTGGTCATTTAAAAAAATAGAATCCTCAGCTTATACTCAAGTATATACGGTATTGGGGACACCCAGACAGTAATCCCCCTCTTCTTTGGTTATGTTTTTTTAGCACTACTGCTCTTTAATTTTGACATTATGCACCCATAACATATTCTGGTGCTATTATAGATCTCTTCATGGGATTCGGATCTGTCTAAATAAAGGGTTTGATTAATTATCTGGAGTGCTGATTGGGTTCTAGGGATTCTCCCCAAGCATGGTTTCTATTGTATAATTAAAATATATTTAAGTAATGTATTTATTATATTATATCCTGCATCTTTTGCATTTACTGTTACTAATTCAGCTATAGCACATTATACTTTCAAACAGAATTATGTTTCAGTGGCTACAACATAGACAGAGATAAGAGTGATCAGAACACAAACCGAAATATGAATCCTCTAATAGCACAGACTGGACAACAATATCTGCAGGGCCTTGGGAATGATCTTGTGTTTCCAATGAAAAGCTTTCTAAATTACATTACATCTACTGTATTTTGAAATGCGACATTCAATCAATTCATTAAATCTTTCCTTCGGGCTTTTAAGCCCTATAACTCAATAAACATTAAACACCAGTTACAAGATTGAAAACTTCTGAATATAGCAAGGATCCTGGAAAGTTTTATCCTCTTAGCACTTTCAGGTTTACCTAATAGACGTTATTTACTATGGTTTGTAGCGCAATGGCACGCATGCAGGTTTCCAGTCCACTACTACGTGGTGTAGTGTGGCTTCAGCTAAAATTTAGTTCAGGGGAAAAAAACCTCACCAAAAATAAGTTTGTTAGTTAGGGATATTATAAATAAGCGAGAACAATATAATTAAACTTTCATTATTTTGTTGCAAAATATAAAGCATTATTTTAAAATCTTTTAAAGGGTGAATTAGTTGCGTGTGAAAAGAATTCAAAAATTTTTTCAATTTTTTTATTGATTTGCACCAGACATATACTGGAACCTAGAAAGCCCCCTACAATCTGCCCTCTTTGCTAATGCGAATTAATGTTCTGTGCTCTATTTCTGTTTTATTGTGAGATTATATGAATGCATTTGTATTTGCTGTGATCTGTTTCCTCATGAAATTTAACACAAAATATAGTATTATAATCCAAAAGGTTTCATAATGTTACTTAAATGAAGCAAGAACAAGAACCATCATAACTGATAATCCTCCTGAAATCCTACATGGAAACAATGCTGTATCTTTAATACATGAGTTCCATTAAAGCACATTTATACTCACACACAGCCTTGCTCCTCTCCTAAAACAACCAGTCATTTGTAAAACTTACTTAAAGTTTCCCCCACTGGCCGGCTCCTTTTCCATCTTCTGTCTTCAGTGAGTGACGTATCCAATGGGAAGACGCACTATGTAAAAAGCGCTTCTTCTCATTGGCCCCATCGTGACTGTCAGGAACAGAAGACTAGAGGAGGAGTGGACAAAATCAAGGAACACTAGTAAGAATAACAGATGATCTTTAAAGTACCCAGAGGTGAGGACTTAGCGGTTTAGGAAATCTTTAGGTGTTGATTGGAGGTGAGGGGAATATAACTTAAATACAAGGTGTAGAATCTTACATTATTTTATATCTTTTTTCGTTATATATACATTCTAGTTAGAGTGACATTACAGTTACATTACATGTTATCCACTTGATCATATGAAATTAAAATTATGAATAGGGTATATCTGTTGTATTTAATTAGATCAACTGGACTTGAAGTTTAGTCTTGAAGACGTTTCGCTAGTCATCCGACTGGCTTTCTCATTCACAGAGACTTGTACAAGAATCTGTGGCAATTAGTACCCTGAAAATTGCCACAGATTCTTGTACAAGTCATTCTGAATTGAGAAAGCCAGTCGGATGACTAGCGAACGTCTTCAAGAACTAAACTTCAGTCCAGTTGATCTAATTGAATACAACAGATATACCACAACTGGATGAATGAGAACCTTCACAAGAATAGGGTATACATCCAATAGTAATCACAATTTCATTACTGTCTGATATTTAAATTTGCTTAGTGTATTTGGCTGTGTTAAACCCATAGAGAAGGTACAGATAGACTGCAGAGAATTTGGAAAAAAAGCAATTTCCCCATTTCTGTGTGTACAGGCTTGTTTGTCTAGAATGGGATTACCATGGTAACACATGACAGCTACATTTTGGTTATTAAGCAAATGACGCAATTCGTTGTAATTCCCAAGCTCCATCTGTTTCATACAGACACTGTTTCCTGACTGTATAATTCTATTATCTCAAGATTAAATATTGTAAATACCCTATGTGTTTTTTTGATTAAAATGGCCTTTCTTTCCAGCTGTGTGAATATTTTACCACAGCCCTGCAGACAGATTTCCTGATATTAACATTCTTTAGAATTGATATGAACAGTTATTCCACAGGTTTTTAATGCACAGTATCAGGCCTAATAAGGTAACCTGCTATATAACGCCATCATCTTGCCATTCTCGCTATTGTGGCTTAAAACAGCTGTCTTAATTGTTAGGAAAATGATATACTCAGGTTTGAATATGGTTAAAATATGTTACAACCGTACAACTAACAGGGTTTATAACATTCAGCGCTACTAATAATACTGAAATTAAGCAGACTACGTGGAACTGTCAGTCTAGACCATGAAAACTGGTCTAACACAGGCCTATTTCTGTATTGGTTTCTAATTTTCCCCCCTTCTTTTTCCTATTTCAGTTGTGGAAAAAATAAAGTAGACACACATTACTGTTAACCAGGCTAACACAATGTGGGTGGCTACACTGTGCGCTGCAGTTTCCAGAGCGCATGCAAGCACCATTTTTTTAATGAAATGCATCCTCTCCAATATAATTGAATGTTAGCGGACCCACAGTGCAAACGTGATAGAAACGCACAACATTGCTTTTGCTGGGGTCTACAGTGTCTGCACAGCCTTGTCAATATTAATATTTTAATTTAGATTTTACTTCAAATCTACAAGGAATTGATAATGATAAAAAAGGTTCTCTATAAGGCTGAGGCCACACTGTAACACACCTGAGCGCGTCGAAAACAGGCATGCAAGTGTGCTTGTTGCCATGCGTGGCGATCGTGCAATGTCGCACAAACGGAGCACTTGCGATTGCGAAAAATGCAGATTGCATGCATTCCAATTAACAGATCGCATGTGCATCGCTCGGCAGGGCGCTAGTGTTGCCACATCAATTGGGCCACACTAGTGTGCTAGAGACACATAGCTGTTTCCTAATCGAATTGCAGGTTAATGAAAGAAGCTCAATTAATAACATAGTAGCACAAGATGTGATATCACTGTGATCTGTCTCTGGGCTCTTTGTATTGAGTGTATTAAATGATAGTATTGTTAATGGGGAACTGAAGCCTTCATACTATTGCCCTCTATTAGTGTAAAAGATACCACCCTTGGGGGGGGGAAGCAAAAATCACTGGGCATTAGGCTAACGATTATACATTTCTTCCACATAGGAGGAGGATTGTGTGAGAATAATTAAGAATAAGAAAATGAAATACTTAAAAGGGTGCAGTTTATGACAGTTAACTGTCTACACATATATTTTTAGCACATTGGAATATATTTGTTAAACTTACTGTAGCTTTATGCTCCCTCTCAAAGCAACATTGTGGAGACATTATAGCAAAATTCAAAGGTTTCTAATTTTTTTATTAGTTATTAAAAAATGCCATTTGAGCTGGTAGTTTTGACCTGAAAGAAAGTTAGGGTCGAGACTATGGTACATGCCTATATTTAGACAGTGATAACAGCATCAATGCCCCAATCAATTCTTGCTGGGTCAGACCAGGAATCCCAAAGAAGTCAGAAAGACCTGGAAGTACAAGTAGAAGGCCTTGAATGTATGTCATGACAGGGTGTTTAAGCCACATAGTAAGGGAGACAAGGGTCAATAGTTGGGGACACATAATCATAAATAGCTAGAGCTGCTTTTCCAGAACATTTTACAGCCACATTTCATCTCTTACAGAACCTTAGAAGCCAAGTTAATGGAACCTAGCCATTTCAAAACAAAAGGTTATAACCTTCCCCCAAACCAGACCCCGGGGACGGGTAAAAACGGGGGGGGGGGAGGGGGGGAGTTCTAAAGGGAAGGTAAGTTCCCATAAAAGTCACAGATAGGCCAGTAATACATGAAATATAAGGATATTATTTTACGAAAATGTGATATACATATTACAAAACTGTATTTATAAATGCTTGTGAAGTTTCTCATTCATCCAGGTCATGGTGTATCTGTTGTATTCAATTAGATCAACTGGACTTGAAGTTTAGCTCTTGAAGACGTTTCGCTAGTCATCCGACTGGCTTTCTCAATTCAGAATGACTTGCACAAGAATCTGTGGCAATTATGAACTAAACTTCAAGTCCAGTTGATCTAACTGAATACAACAGATATGTATTTATAAATGATAGGATAGACTTTACAAACCAATACCAGAAATTAAGGTTATATTATAGCACCGTGGTAGATATTGATATCTCTGAAAATATGTGTCCGGGGCCAGTCATGTTTGATATTGATTGTTTGGATAAATCATGTAGAATAGGAATATTATGTTTGTTGGGATATTACAATGCACAGATATAAAGTTATAGGTATTCTGTGTAACTTGAGGATGGAAGGAAGATTTAGGATATTTCGAAAAGTTGTATTCCCACCCTTAGGCAGATGGGAGGGGGAAATTCTCTCAGGAGACCTTTAAAGGGCATGTCTGCCCCCCAAACTAAAATATAACCCATTACTGACCCCACTGTACATTTAAAAAAAAAGTCCTTACCATACATCCCTGCTCCTTATGGTTTTCTTGCAGTGCATGTCCAAAGTGCAGGAATCTAAAGGGTAGGAGCTGTCTTCCTGATCAAAAGGTTTCTGCCTCTGACCTGTCCTCTTAGAGCACTTTGGCATGCACTGTGGAGCCCTTTCCCTCCTCCCTCCCACCCTCCGGATCCATCCTCCCATGCCCTTCCACCTAGCGTAAAATCATTTTAATAAATGGTAGCTCCCCCCTGACCACCCCTAACTGCCATGTTATTTCTTCAAAAAAGGCATTTAGATTGGTACTTTCAGCCTTTCATTCATGCAACGCCTCCATTTACTAACTTGTTGTTCAGCAAAATGTTGTTTTCCCCCTTCCCTTTGCCTCTCAAAAGGTTTCAGCCAGCTAGGGGATTATAATTCAGTCATGAGCTGTAATATCAACTGTAATATCCCTGTATGACAGCTGCTAACTGGAAGAACAAAAAGCAGAAGTGACAGAACATTAGGCAGCATTTCAGGCTGAATTGCCCAACAATAGCGTGCATTTTTTTAGCACACGATTAAATCACGACAGTGTGGCCTAGCCCTAAAGTCTTGCATATCTCAGCTTTCTAACTATTGCAGTTTTGGGTTTTAATGCAGCTTACCTATATATACATTTGAGGGGTGGACTTGCCCTTTAAACTTTTACCTATTGTCCATTGCACATTGTTGCTTTCCTTAATATATAGCTTCCTCTTAACCATTTGCAGTTATATCCAGTATTTGACTTTTATTAGGAATGTGCTAAAATGGTGACTAGTAATGTATATTATAAAACCCATCAACCAATATTAACGCAAAATACAGGTAAACAATTCCAAGTAATTTAGGAATAACATATTTTGTAAATACTGGGCCCATAATAATCAATGGTATTGAAGCTTCACCCATAGGGACCAGTTTGTGAAATTTTCTTAAAGGAAAGGATTTTGCTCGATGCAAGAAGAATGCATTTGTTTCCTTGGAAACAAACTCCTTTCACCTTCATTGCACAGATTCTTAAGCACAAGGAAAATCTGTAGCTGGGTCTATGAATTGTCTATTTTAAGACTGTAAATTGTGCGGCAAATTTTGTTCTTAACTAGATAAAATAACATCTAGACAAAAGAGAAAACAAAATGAGATGTAGGGGGAAAATGAAACATACTAATTACTGAAACTAGTAATTATGCATGTAAAAATAGAGCTCAGGAATGGCTAAGATAAATACCTAATAGTCATAGATTGCCTTTACACATTTAAATATCTGTTATAAAAACTGTGTGTAATTATTCTCATTATATATTCAACCAGAATAAACATAGGACACAGTTTTTGAAACTGATATTATCCCGTATTTACATCTGCAAGGATGACTCATTAGCATTTCTGTTTTTAAGGATTCCCAAGTGCAACACCTTAAGCATGTCCAACCATTTGTTTCTGAGTGTCATACTGAGTGCGATACTGAAAGAATGAAAACAATGGGAAGTAAGACACAAACCTCACGTTACAAAGTTACATTTCTCAACAACCATATTAAAATGAGAGGTGAGAGACTGATTACTGTTTTTATATCAAGGAGATCTGCCTTCTACTTAATTGTTGTTCTGAGGCTTTAGTTGTCCTTTAAATTAGCTTCCACTGCTAAATGATCTACCAATTGATGAGTGCCACAGTGAATCATATATCAAACTGCTATTGTCATTGCCAAAATGTAAAATAAAAAAACAAATATAGCTTTTATTTGTATCTCTTTTTTTCCTAAGGAGCCATATGTAATGTTTTCATGGATGATGTATCCAACAATGTTTGGCTTTGCAGTAACAGCAAATAGTAATATTGAATTAGCTCTCTACTCATTTTTATAAATCTATTAATAATCATCAATTGCCATTACCCCCAAAACCCTACTTGCGTTTTATTCTTACCTTTCTCTGACGCTCCAACAAGAAGTTATAAGAACTTACACACAGGCAATTCCTCACCACTTCCTTCTTGACTTCCTTGTAATGACTGTCAACCAAAAATTTCATCAATACGTATCAGCCCCAATGGAACCAAACATAGGTAGGAGCAGCACCAATTAAAATTCTATATATGTCACAAATAAAGTGAAAGTGTGTAAAACTGGCTATATATAATTTCAGTGTTTATACTCATCTGTCCCTGATGGGTCGTGCAGCAGTGGAATATAAAGCCTCTCCTGTACGTTCAAAGTGCATAAAGCAGTAAATCCGGGGTCAGCAGGATTTTGGGGGGGGGGGGGTAATGCTTCTAAAAAAATTATTCTTTTTAGGCTGGAGTTACCCATTAAATCTATTATAGCTTTTCTGTAAAACGTTGTGCAACAATTTGGTCTGTTCCAAGCTCATTTGGTTGATGCTGGTCTATAATAAGAACCTTTATTCAATAAGGTGTCCTGGAGTTAGTTGATTTCTTTCTATGCTGTTTGATTATTAGAAACAAGGACACAGCATTTGGGTCTTATGAAAGTATTGCCAATATTTTTTAGCACTGCAATTTTCTGACACTGCTGCAAAGATAAATTAGCAGTATCGTTGCTATTTAGACTGTAAAAATATATTTTTTCAGTGCATGCATACCTTTAGGCCATGGACTCACATGTACACATGGCAAAACATGCAGTATTTTTGCAATGCACTGCCATGCATTATGAGCTATGTGTGCTGTGCTCCAATACACATCTACATGCTATACGCATGTAAAATCATGTACGCATGGGTTCCAATAACAGATAAGAGCCTAGCTCACATTCCACTGGAAATGCGATTTGGAAATGCGATTCGCTCTAAAACCTAATCCGAATGTCATAAGTGGGGCCCAGACCTTACTGTGTTGGAACTTACCTACTAGAATTGTTAGATTAGTATGACCATGAAAGGGTTATGAAATAATTGAAAAAGTATTTTTTCATGAGATTTGAAAATGTTACTGGATAGATAATTAATAAAAACAAGAGGGCTCTAAGTAAACATTTAATAGGCCATCCACAACACTAAGGAGAATTATTGTGTAATTGAGTCAGAAAAGAAAAGCCGATTTAAAAATAAAATAAAGATATGTAAAATGTGTAATAAAATATTACATAAAATTATAATATAAATGTTAATAATTATAGGGAAAGTTCAGTGGAAAATCACATTCATTTTTACATTACACATACCTCAATATTTTTACACATTCTCTTATGAGTATTCCTTGTGTTATGCCCTGTTGTGATACTGAGCTACCAATTCCAGGCCCAGGATGCTCCTTTCCTTGAAATTAAGCAGTAATCTCTACAGCATCGGCTGTTTGATGACTCAACCAATTGATTATATGCATTTGTAACCAAATATTTAATTACAAATTTGTTTCAGTTACGGAAAAGATATCGACCTCTTTGTTCCGTCCAATGAGCCTTTTATAGTCTAAAGCTTGTGCAGAGGAGGCAGTAGAGGAATCAGCAGTCAATCATTGGTAGTGATCTCCGCAGTCACAGTCTTGATTAATATATATGTGCTGAATATATCAGTTGGGGGTGAAGACAGGTACTGGACATGTGACCAGTTTTTTGTATTAAGGGTGGGCATTCCCTTTAAAGGGTATGTCCACCCCTTATAAAAACTTTTGATATGTGGTAGGGTATGCTCCCCCAGCCCCAACCGCATTAATATAATTGTTAGAAAGTCCCCCGATCCTTACTTACCTTCCCTCTCTCCTCCACCGCAGGGTTCCGGCCCTCTGCTTGCTTGGAATTGCATGCAGGGGGCGGGACCGGCAGCTGCGTCCGTGATTGGCTGAGAGGCAGCCAATCACGGTCGCGGCTGCTGGGAGTTCTGAACAGCGGAGAGAGGGAAGGTAAGTAAAGATTGGGGGACTTTCTAACAATTATATTAATATGGTTGGGGCTGGGGGAGCATGCCCTACTGCATACCCAAAGGGTTTAATGTTAGGGGGAGGCAGAGAAAAACGGGAGGGAGAGGGAGGGAGAGAGAGGGAGGGAGAGGGAGGGAGGGGAGGGCTGCACTGAGCATGCCTCGAACCTTGACGAGGTTGAGGCAGACTCAGGCACAGCATGAGTCACACACTGCTCCCACACAGCAGTTTTCTGGATTTTGGAGGGGCACAGCAGGGGAACTATTTTGAGCAGAAATGTAAGGTAAGGCTTGTTTTAAACTACTTGATGTGGCCAGTAAGGGGTTACATTTTAGTTTTGGGGGTGGACATGCCCTTTAAGTGTCCTACATACAGACAAATCAATGGATGGGAAATAAGGGTTAGTATAGTATGGTATGGTATTCGAGGTTGAAAAAAGACATACGTCCATCTAGTTCAACCTACTCACTCAACCTACCCACGCTTCCTGCCTATCTGTTGGTCCAGATGAAGGCGAAAAAACCCCACCAGAATTATAAAGGGGGGAAAAATTCCTTCCTGACAACAAGTGGCAATCGGAAATATCCCTGAATCAACTTTACTTTACATATCAATACCAGTAACATGCAACAATCATTGTTTACAATGTTTTGTTTGGGCCTAGGCACTTCTGTGGCAAATTTCCAGTGTAGCTGTAGGTGCAACATCAGTCTGTCCTCTACTTTAGGACTGCAAGCCGTAGCACAAGCAAAAATAGATTAGAGGTGCATACTAATCAGGAATTTCCATTTTTTGTGAAATACATACAAACATTTCGGGGACCCCTGAAATGTTTTTTGTATGCAATTCACAATAAATGGAAATTTTATAAGTAGTATGCACCTCTAATCAATTTTTGCTTATAAATTTTCCTTGTTTTTAGAAACTCATCCAGCTTTCTTTTGAAACTATCCAATGAACCTGCCATCAAAATTTCCAATGGAAGACAGTTCCATAGTTTTACTGTTCTCACAGTGAAAAATCCTTTGCGAACTTGCGAAGACTAAATTTCTGCAGGTAGTAAATTTCTTCAAGTTTTAAGGGATGTTCGTGTGTCCTCTGACATGTTCTTTTGGTGAACAATGCCCCAGATAGTTTATTGTATGGCCTCTTAAAGTATTTATACACAGTTATCATATCCCCACCCAAGTGCCTTTTCTCTAGTGTACATAATTGTAACTTTTCCAGTCTCTCTTCATATTCAAGCTCCCCTTTCCCATTATTATATTAGTTGCCCTTCTCTGAACCCGTTCCATTTCCAAGATGTCCTTTTGGTACACAGGATTCCAAAATTGCACTGCATATTCCCAATGAGGCCTTACCAATGCTTTGTAAGAGGGAAAATATTTTTTTCCCCCCTTAAATCCATTCCTCTCGTTATACACTATCAGACATCCCACCATGCCAAATCTGTCTTCCGGGCAGAGTGGGGAGGAGGGGGCGTGGCTTGTCCATGTCATCAAAGATGAGTGGCGGAGGCGTTCCAGGGCATGACCTTCCGGCTGATAAGGGGGAAAATGAAGGTAAGTGTGGTCGCAGGAGTTTGGAGTGATCTCTCGGGAGTGAGGGAGACAACTCCAAAATCCAGGAGACTCCCACCACTGCTGGGAGGGGTGGGATACCTGCAATAACTTGCTGGCTCTACTTGTTGCTGCTTGCTACCTTTAAGTTTGTTATCCACCAAAACTCCAAGATCCTTTTCCAACAGGGATTCACGTAATACAGAGCCATTTACAGTGTAAGTAGCACAACTAGCCAAAAGATTTGTAAGTCTGCCTCCACGTCAAGGTAGACTCTTTCAGCAAGGCCCTAACTAACCTAACTAGTCTAAAAGACTAAAAGACTGACAGGCACACAGCAAGGCCCCACCCCAATGGTTCCCAAAAACTTGACACACAAAAAAGGCACTTTTTCCCCAACACACAAAAAACTGTCACTGTCACACAGGAAGTCAGTAATTTGGGAACATTTATTTATGAGAAATACATTAATCATCATTCAGGTTACAGGTACATATAATATACTATAATATATAGGAGAACATCATGACCACATACCCCTAACCCCTCCATATACAGAAACCCACCACCAATATCTCCCAGCACCCCCCATAACAACATTACATATGAATGATATGACCCCAGGGAGGGCCCAGGCCACTGAGGCCTGCCCCACCATTAATCCCCTAGGTAGGCCATATTTTATACTGTGACAACAACTTTCTGTCCCCAGCCCCCCTCAGACTGGTGGTGTTTTTTTAAAATTGTTTTTTTATCATCAAATCAAAGATATATATGTCCTGAGTGAGTCAGTCAAAGACTCAGAGTCAGTGACAGACAGTTATTTACAGCAAAGACTGTACTCATGGCACTGGCACCACACAGTGAGTTTTTAAGTCACAGGCTCACAGCACTCGACTTGGACATCTCCTTCTCAGTCCACTGCAGCTGCCCCTCCCTCCACAGTCTGCTGGCCGCCTGGCTCTCCTGCGCTGCACGCGTAATGTTGCGCAACTCCAGACTGAGTCACCATGTGACACTTTGGCAGGCGCGTGCCCTATTCAGCCTATCACGCTGGGGCCCAGCCATATTTTTAGTCTCCATACGTTAGGCTTCATACCCTTCAGTTATATGTTTGAGCATCAAGGTAGTCCATATTTTGTATATACTGTGAGTCTGTAACAACTTTCTGCCCCCCCACCTGGATCATACTTTTCAAACAAGCCTAGGATTATGTCTCTAGCTTCTCTGGATGTTCTGACAGTCTAAACTGTGAGTTATATTATAAGCTGAGTATGAAGCCCCACCATCATAAAAATCTATCCTTTCTGCAGTTAGTTATACCATATACCAACAACCATTCTCTGTCCCTTCCAGTTGCATAACTAGGTAGCACTGGGCCCCCCAGCAAAATTATGATGGGGCCCCTATCCCTGCTTCATCCACTGTGGTTTTGTGGGAGGAGGCTACATCTGTCATTGGAAAAATAAGAAGATAGGGCCCCCTTGGCTCCCAGGTTGCCCTGCGGTTGATCCCCCTGCTCCCCTGGTAGTTATGCCCACGGTCCCTTCCTATCCCTATAGGCCAATTAGGGAGAGAAAAAAATGTTTTCAGGCTTGAGGTTAGAGATGGGTGAAACTGCTAAAATCCGTTCTGCTTGCGGATTTTCAGGAAAAATTCTAAAATGTGAGGGAAAAATCCGCACAGATCCGCCTAAATATAAAGTAAAATAGCAATGGTAACTTACTATACATGACTCTGGGACCTGAAAAATGGTCTGTGGAAGACGTACAAATATCCAAAACTTTAAAAAGAATTTTTTTTTCTCACGATCGCATAAAATTATTTAAAGCCCAGCAACCACTTCACGGTATGCTTTATTCTGCTGGGTCCTAACTTTTAACCTTTTTTACCATAGTAACTTTTTACCTTCTTAGGAGACCTACACATGACCCACTGTGGGTGGAGTACACATTTCCCAGAGGCTTGTTCAAACCCCAATGCAACAAGAAATATATATATATAGAAATGGGGTAGTTTACATCCACGCAGAGTGCAACTAGAGACCAAATTAATTCAATACATACAAAAATTAGAAGCCTAGTGCACATCCAATTAATTTGCTTACATTTTACTTAACCATTGTAATGCGACTTAAAAAGCCTGCCCTTCTCTCTGGATAAATTAAAGCAATTAGTTCAATAACTTGGCCAAATAGTGATGTCACAGATCACAGTACTAGCAAGAAAAAACCCCAGTTATACTGCTGTAATTTTGGATAGACTGCAGCTAGAAGCATGATCCTGGAGTCATTTTAAAGGTAGGAGTGTTTACTCTTTAATAAAGGCCACATAAATGGAGATCACAGTTCCCCTTTAAGAGGGAAAAAAGGGGCAAATCCTCTACTAAATATGTGCAGAGCTCCATTGAGGTGACAAACTTGATTTAAATTTGGCACAGTGAACAACAGCTGCAGGTGTTTGTCATGGGACCTACTAAATCTCCTCCCAGCCATACACCAAAATGTCCCAAGCCATTCATATGGGGTCTGTCTGTCCTGGGAAAACCGGGAAAGTTGGTTGATTTGCAGTTGTGTGTACAGTATATTAAAGACAATATAATCTGCCTCACCATTCACTATAGGAATTGCTAAACATATTAGTGAGCATGTTGCATTTAAAGGTTTGATATAGGTTTACAACACAGGATATGGATTTTATCTGTGTGTGTTCCAAATCAATGCTAGGAAGTTATAACCATTATCTTATTTTAACCGAGTGTGAGACCTACCAGCAGTGTGATTCCCAGATAGGTTTCTTGCCATTTTGGCACCCCTGTGCAAGTCTGATGATTATACTGCATGCAAACAGGGAAGGTACAGGGAACTAGATTAGTAACTTATAGCTCTATGTCTAATAAGAAAATCCGTCTTTAAAAGTAAAAACACTTTTGGCACCCTCCCAGTACCCAAGCAGTTTGCCTAGGTCACTTGTGCATAGATACAGCCCAATATATTCCTAAGGCTGTCTACACATGTGAAATAATTGACAGCCATGGCAGCTAGCAATCTAACATGTTTGAAGGCCCCCATTGGAATCATTCAGTCCTGCTCAATGGCTTAACTATAGTGGGGCATCATGGGGAGTCTTCTGTTCTTTCTCTTTGCTATAGAACAGAACAGATGGCTCAGCTAATGGCGAGCAAACTGTTTGTAGTGTTGGACCAATAGTCTTATGATTCACCTTAAAGGGGAATTGTGGCTTCCATAAAAATATTAAAAGAGCAAATTCCTAACTTAAAAGTGAATCCAGTATCCTGTTTCTAGCTGCAGTCTATCCAAACTTACAGCAGTAAGTAAGGTTGTGCTTCCTGCTTACACAGTGAGCTGTGATATAACCAGTACACAACTGGCTTCAGCATGCCCACTTGTATCCTTCTGCTGCATTTTCAGCTGCATTAAAAGGCCACCCCTGAAATTCTTTATAGTTTTTAAAGCTAACCACAATCCTGAAAAGAAAAAGGTTTCTCTCCCTAAGGTGTCTATAGGCAGAGAGAAACACCGACATTTATTGCAAGGAAGCAACAAAGTGGGTAAATTAATTGTTGGTATATGTTATAAGTCACCAAATAAAGTGAGGATGTGGAAATGAATCTTCATATGCAGTTGGGAACTGCCAGCACCTCAGGTATCAAGTTCTTAAATCATCTTTATGAGCATTTTCTTTCATAGATGGTAGAAGCTCCTACTAGACAGGATGAGTTGTGAAATCTAATAACCCTGAGCTCATTTTTGGAGGAATCACTCCTGCTCATAGACTGGAGGGATTTGTTCCTAGGTAAAGATATTTAGGGTTATTCAATAAAAGTTATTATAATTTAAAATGGTGCTAATTTTGCCCAACCAACCAAATGTTAAATATAATCTGATTGGTTGGGGCAAATTAACACCATTTTAAACAATAAAAACTTTTAATTAATCTCCCTGATTGAGCAGAAGTGGACCGCTTTTAAAGGGATATTAAACTATTACATTTCTAATGTATACCTTTAGGAAACAAGTGTAAAAACATTAGATCCTCTTCTGCTTGGCTTAATGCCCAGGAAAAAAGGGAAATGGAAAAAAAGAAAAAGACTTTTAAAATTTTTAAATTAGAGGGAACTGAACAGGCTTATAGGGAGTATAAAAGCTGTAATAAAGAGTGCAAGAAAGCAATTAAACTAGCTAAAACAGAAATTTAAATACGGAAAAAAAGCAGAACAAAGCAAGTTTAAAGGGTATCTCCCTTTATAAAAACTTTTGCCACAATGCACCCCTGCCCACCCTCAACTTGATGCTCCAGCGCACTGATCCGACTCCCTGCTTACCGGAACTAGCAAACGGGCCGTACTGGCAACCGCATCTGCGATTGGCCAATCACAGACATGGCTGAAAAAGCACCAGGGTAATGAAGGGCTGTAATTACAGTTCTGAAAATCCAAAATTACAATGCGGTTGGGGGTGGGCAACCATGCCCTACACTACAGCAAAAGTGTATTATGCTAGGTGGAAGGAGAACCAAAGATGGATCCAGATGATGGAAGGGAGGGGGGGAAAGGGCTCCCCTGCACTTGCCACTGTCCTCTCAAAAGACAAGGTGGAGGCAGAAACCTTTTGGACAGGAAGACAGCTGCTACCCTTCACTTTCCTGGATTTTGGACAAGCACTGCAGGAGAACAATATGGCGCAGAGATGTAAGGTATGGATTTTTTTAAACTTTACAGTGGGACATGCCCTTTAACCCCAAAATGTTTTTAAATATATCAATAGTAAGAAAATGAGGACCGAGAATGTGAGACCATTAAATAATGGGTCTAAGGTGGTTATAAAGAATGCCGAAAAGGCTAATTTGCTAAGCCATTTTTTCCCTCTGTATTCACTATAGAGAATCCTAGTACTTATAGCAGGGACTTGATAATATGTAAGGTATAAATTAGGAATATTAACTCTGGCTGACAGAGAATATGGTACGGAAACAATTAGACAAAGTTAATATCAATAAAGCCCCAGGACCGGATGGAATACATCCTTGGCTCTTAAGAGAGCTTAGTCCAGTTTTATATAGACCACTGTTTCTTACCTTTTCAAATTCACTTTTTCTGGTGACTGGATGGGAAAAAAGCCAATGAAATACCAATATTGAAAAAAGGTATTCGTTCTCAACTTGGTAACTATGGACCTGTAAGCCTATTATCAGTGGTAGGGAAGGTGCTGGAAACATTGTTACGGGATCATATCCTTCACTTTGTCTTCAGAACTGATCTTATTAGTAGCAGTAAGCATGGATTTATGAGAAATAGATTGTGCCAGACAAATTTACTTGGTTTTTATGAAGAAGTGAGAAAGATTTTGGATTCTGGCATAGCTGTAGATGTAGTATACTCTGATTTTGCTAAAGCTTTTGATACTGTGCCACATAGGCGACAAACGTATAAACTGAGGACTGTTGGCCTAGAAAAAAACATTTGTACATGCATAGAGAATTGGTTATTGGATCACAAATAGAGAGTGGTAGTCAATGGAGCACATCTATGTGATAAAGTTTTAAGTGGAGTGCCTCAGGGTTCTGTACTGGGGCCACTTATTTTTAATCTGTTTATAAATGACTTAGAAGGGGGCATTGACAGCATGGTCTCTTTCTTTGCTGATGACACTAAACTATGCTGAGCTTTGGAAACTTCAAATGATGTGCAATTTGCTGCAAGCTGGCCTAGATAGATTATGAAAATGGGCAGCAGAAAGGCAGATAAGATTTGGGGTTTAACAATCCTGGTGCCAACTACCCGATAAATAACTCTGTATTAAGTGAATCTGTAATGGAAAAATATTTGGTGGTTCTAGCTAGACTTAACTGTAGCAAACAATGCCAGACAGCAACAGCTAGAGCTAGAAAGATATTGTCTTGTATAACGAGGGGAATAGATTCAAGAAAATCCTGTATCTAGCTTCACAGTTCCCCTTTAACAACCACAGTTCCCCTTTAACAATCAAATCTACTGCTAATCTAGTTTGTGTACAGAGCCTCACAATGTAATTGAGCTCTCTGGTCTGCTCCTGGCCACATGCTTAACTAGCCAGATAGGCCATCCTTTGGGAAGATAGACTGGGGATATCTAATTGGGTTAAAATTCAATGTTACATTAAGGCTGGAAACATTTTTCATACCGAACAACCGTTTGCCTGTCAGCTGGGATAAACAATTTAACTTGTGTTCCCAGGTAAAAATCACTTTGGGCGCAATTTTTCACAATCTTTTGGGTGGATCGACTGATAAAAGCTAATATTGGTCGGTATGGTGTATGGTGTATACTCAGAATATTGAAATCATTCCTCAATCACAATGTCACTGTAACACAAAACTCAGGGAGACTAGCTATTAAATAAAGATTTACTTAAAAATACATATATGTCAAAAAATCTCAGTAGGGTATAAAATGTTTTTCCAGTTGTTTAACAGTATTTTAATAAATAATGTGAATAAGGAAGAATACCACAAAAATTCTAAAATAAATAAATTAATAAGATTCTACCTAGAATTTAACTGCTGCTTAAGACTAAGTTTTATGAAGCATGACTTTGGTTGCCAAGAGGTTTCCTTGGACACATAAAAACATTGCATGTAATTTACTGTATATTTAATAAGGCGAGAGTTGGTAAACTTGCAAATAAAACACTCCCTTTGTTGACTAGTAAATTGAATGCAGCGCTTACGGTAGCTCTTGAAAAAGCTAACAAGAAAATTGCTCCACCATTGATTTGATATTTTTCTCTTAGGGTGGGTACGCACGGCAGATTTTTTGGCCCAATCAACCAATACTTCCGTGTATCGGTCGATTGGGCCGAAAAATCTGTGCTGCTTTTGTCCACAGCTGCGACTAGATCAGACAAACTGGCGATTGGGCATGTCAGTAAATCATGGCCACTATTTCTGCATCTAACAGACATTTGTCCCGGCTGACCACTTGCTTGTGGCGAACATAGTCCCCTTGTGTGTACCCAGCCTTACTATGCATAATGGACCAGAGTTTTAGCGCAATGAGTTATTACAACATGATACAGGCACCAAAATATTTTGGAAAATTAAAACCTTCATGTACAAACACAGAGCAAGGAGATAATAGGTAGAGATGACCGAAGTTTGGTTAGTAAAAAGGAAGTTATTTATTTTATGTAAAATAATGTAACTGTTACTGTTTGTATAACTGTCTGTATTTGTTGTATTATATTATTTGTCTTACCAATTTATCTTTATATCTAAATATCTTTTTTAATGTAAAAGAACTGCATATTTTAAGTTGTATAGAAATCTTACTCTACCATTTAATAAACAATAACTCTAAAGGTTCGAACCTTTAGCCAGTAGCATGAACTCCAAACAAGATTTAGTAATAATTTAATTAAAGTAACCATTTATTTTGTTTAAAGGACAACTCCATCCTCATAAGAACATCTTTTAGAAAGAATGGCCTCTTTAAAATATGTTGATATATCATATTTTGTTCTATGAATTCATTACTGTATGCCTGCTATGCTTCTGCATAACTCATGGAAACAGAGCAATTTAGAAAACTGTACTGAGCCTGGGCATGCTCAGAAGAAGCAGATAGGGGATTAACATTCAGTCATTGGCTGTGATGTCAACTGTCAAATCCATAACTGACAGTTGCTAATTGGAAGAACCAGGAAGCAGAAATGGGCAATGGGACATTGTGCAGGAAACGGGACATTGTGCAGGATTTCAGCTTAGACCCATATATTTCAGATTTTAAACTATTACTGTTTAGGGTTTTGGGGGGTGGTTTACCTGTATGTAAGTTTTCATTTTAGGGCTGGACTTGCCCTTTAAGGCAACTGAAAGTTAAATAATAAATAATAGTGATTCCCCATGTTATTAGGACCTTATATGCTATATATGGTTAATTTCAAATGCTAACAAATACTACCATTCAAACAACTGTATATTCTTAAGTATAAACGACCCAAATATAAACCGAGATACTTATTTTTAAACGATAAACCAGGAAAACTGAATGACTCAGATATAAACTGAGGGTTGACTTTCTCCCATAGAAAGTCCCATACACAGCCCCATAGAAAGTCCCATACACAGCCTCCCCATAGAAAGTCCCATACACAGCCCCATAGAAAGTCCCACACACAGCCCCATAGAAAGTCCCATACACAGTCCCATAAAAAAGCCTTATACACAGCCCCATAGAAAGTCCAATACATAGCCCCATAGAAAAAACTCCAATACACAGCCCCATAGAAAAACCTCCAATACACAGCCCCATAGAAAAACTCCAATACACAGCCCCATAGAAAAACTCCAATACACAGCCCCATAGAAAATCCCATAGACAGCCTCATACACAGATGTGCCCTTTATACCTTTGTATGAAGCCTAAATATTAAAGATTCCTCCTTTAGAGATGTTTGTTGAATCCTGTTACTTCTCCTGTTTTATTTCTATTTCCCTGGGCTGATCTGAGTCAGCAGGACAACAATTGTCTAACCCACCGAAATCAAGAGGATTCTGTGTGTTACAGGGTACGGCTTTTGTTTTCCCAGGGCTGTTTTTGTCAAGCATCCAGATCAGCTCAGACCCCAGTATAAACCGAGGGGAGACTTTCAGGATGATTTTAAAGGTAAAAATTTTCAGTTTATACTCAAGTATATATGGTATAAATGCTTTCTTTCTTCCTGTTTCCTATGACCCTTTGCTGGTGGTAATGTAAACCCTATTCAAGTCTATGGGGATTGTGCCAATTAAGATTCTAATCAAATGGAGGTGAAACCAGAAGCAGAGGAGCTTGGGTAGAAAAGGGAGGAGGAGCGGCAACAACAATAACATAATTTTTTATGAACCTAGACCCCCCAAACCTTGACCTTGCAAGGGTTAAATGTTTCTGTGATGCTTGTAAGTATATTTACAAGCCCTTCTTTCCTCAGCTCTCTGCTGCTGCTGTTCCATGACTTTTCCATGCATGGCATGCAGCAGAAGACAGCTGAGGAAATGGTAAGTATATCTGTTGTATTCAATTAGATCAACTGGACTTGAAGTTTAGTTCTTGAAGACGTTTTGCTAGTCATCCGACTGTCTTTCTCAATTCAGAATGACTTGTACAAGAATCTGTTGTCAATTATGTACCCTGCAAAATCTCAATTAGCATATCACAGCCATGTGTTAAGGGTGTGATTGCATAGTGGCTAAGAGGTGTTATAGGAACGCCCAGGGTAAGGTGTTAAAACAGCATTGTACATGGCAGGCAGTCGAACCCCTCTATTTAGGCTTGGTTTCTTTATTTTCACATAAATGGCCTCCTTGACACCTCTCTTGAACCAGTCACATTCCTTTGCCAATATGTTAACATTACAATCTTCAAAGGTATGTCCTTTATCTTTAAGATGCAGGTACACGGCTGAGTCCTGACCCGAGGAATTGGCTCTTCTGTGCTGGGCCATACGTTGATGCAGTTGCTTTTTTGGTCTCCCCCAAATACAAATCAGAGCATTCTTCACTGCACTGCACTGCATATATGATGTTGCTTTTCTTGTGGTTCGGTATTAGGTCTTTTGGATGTACCAATTGCTGCCTCAGTGTGTTGTTCGGTTTAAAGCAGACAGGGATACGGTGTTTTTTTTTTTTAATTCTTCTTAATTTGGGACCCCTGCTACATATGGGATGACCATGTTTTTTCTCCTGTCTTGCTTTTCCCCTTCACTGTTGGTGTACATGTTCTTTTCTTTCCTTCTACTTCTTTTGACAAAGGCCCAGTCTTGATATCCACAAATTTTAAGGGTTCCTCTGAGATGTTTCATTTTTGTAGCCTTTGCCTCTGTGCTAGTGGGGATGTTCTCTGCTCCAACTGTCTGCCATGTACAATGCTGTTTTGACACCTTACCCTGGGCGTTCCTATAACACCTCTTAGACACTATGCAATCACGCCCTTAACACCTGGCTGTGATATGCTAATTGGGATTTTCCAGGGTACATAATTGCCACAGATTCTTGTACAAGTCATTCTGAATTGAGAAAGCCAGTTGAATGACTAGCAAAATGTCTCCAAGAACTAAACTTCAAGTCTAGTTGATCTAATTGAATACAACAGATATACCATGACCTGGATGAATGAGAACCTTCACAAGCAAATAGTAAGTATATTTAGAAGCAACGCACATAAATAATCGCACATAAATAATAAGCTTAAAAACAGTCAAGATTCATCATTGCCCGCTTACTCTGAACAAAAAACGGAACGTATCTAAATTAATTCAATATGTTTATTCTCTATGAACCAGATGAACATACTGCAGGTAAGCCTGTGAACTGGAAATAAAGGACACAGTCACAAATATTTTCATAAAACATTCCACATGGAGAAAGTGTGAGTGAAATTTTGTCCCCTGTACAATGTTCCTCATACTAGTGTACTATACATTAACTTTTACTGTCCCTACTGCTCGATTCCTCTGTGCATGCACAACAAGGTGAAGCACACAGCTCCTTTCTCTTCTGCTTCTAAAATGGTACTCCTGTGCAGCTAGGAGGATTTTCTTAACTGCTGCCTTTCTAGTGGACTACAGGGGGGCGCCATGAGCAAATGCTTCAATTTGCTCCATGGTAGGGGTGCCCCTGTATTCTTTACTAACATTCCCTGAATGCTTAGTTTTTATTAGTTTTTCCAACAGCTATTTGGTATTCAGTATTCCAATTAAAGGGTCACTGTACTCACTCAAACAGCTTAACATTGTCTAAACCTACAATTAAGAAGTCAAATGGTTGTACTCACATATTTATCTGTGCCTAAATTATTAATGTTTAGTAAGTGCTCCTTATTGCCCCACTTCCCTTTTTCACTGCCTTCCTGTAGTGTCTGCAACACTTATAAGTTCTGCACAGCCTCACCATAGACAGTGTTCTGCTAACATATTTCCCCCTATCCTTTTTTCTTTTCTTTGCTGATTCTCTTAATTGTTGCAGAAAGTGTGCTGGCACGCAACCAAAGTTCCTGGTAAGCGGTCAGGAGAGGGACACGCATATTATAATTTGTTTGAGTGTACAGCATAGATTTAAAATCTATAGGCTCTTGCTCTATCTAAAGGAGCAAAGATACCTTTTAAGCTTCACTCAGTTCTTCTAAAATGATTTTCAAACACTATTAACTTGCATAATAGAATTCCTGTTGTTGCTACGAAAGTCTAGGCACAATGCACTTACATTTATTACATGCTTGCTGTTTATTTGCATGCATTACAGTTTATTGCAGGGGTATAGTACTAAATGCACAATGACTTTATCCCTGATGAAGCTGTAAGGATTAAAACAGCGAAACACGTAGGAACTACCTCACAAGCCATTACTAAGTGGATTATACCTCACCACAAGACCACCACGAGTTAAAGGAGCCACACCCTAGCAGAGAGTTGCAACTTCAACAACTGCTAATGGACTGTTTCTGCAAGGTTTTTTAGTGCTTTTTATTGTTTTTAATTGCTATAATAAAGTTTGTTGGCAACCTTATTCCTGTGTGCAGAGGTTTTTGGGAGCTACACAGACCAAGCAAGCATCAGAACAGCACAGAGTAAACCCCGCAGTGCCCCTAGTGGTGGATAGGCACAAGTGAGTGTTTTAAGAATTTTAATATATGGAAGTGTCATTTTAAACTGATTTTTTACAGAGATCTTGATCTTAACCTTTTTATTTTTTACTTTTTGTTTTAACCCTTCCATTACCCATTCCCCCAAGCGCAAGCAAGATACATTTAAAGATTTTATAAACAATTCATTGGACAACTTGAGGTGCAGCCACCCTACTCAAGTAGACATTCCCTACCACACCATAGCACGGAAGTAACCCAATCTACTATTATTTTTAAATGCACAATGAGTCCATTTTTGTTACCCACAAATCAAAGTTACTACTACTGTAGAATGTCTCAGTGAGAATAACCATAATCGTGACTGATAACACATGAAATAATTGGCTCCACAATGTCTGAGATTTCTCAGTTCCACTTCTATTTAAAAAAAAAAGTGAATTCCCTTTTTCATCTGATGTTTCACTGATTTGAAAAATTAACAAGTAGATGTAATAGCTACAAAATGTAGCTATGAATTTTCTGTAATTGTAAACTTTTGTGGTTAAAATTCACCATGATTAGATTTATAGAGAACAAAGCTGTCACTGCCTGTAGTTCCAGAGCTTTGTAGAAAATGGTACAAACTACTTGACCTTTGATTTGTACAGCTTTGCAACAATCTCCAGAAACAGAGGGATTCAATTACATAATACATATCGCAATGTAACTTTGCAATAGACTATACATACAAAGAGGTAATTACAGCAATGTAATGACACTTCCTATTAGTAAGATGTAATTTCTTTATCTAGTGGGTTAAAATATGGATTCATCAGATTTTTAAAATTTGCATCCAATTGTATTTCAGAAAAGTAACAAAATAAATATCAGTAATTATTCACTTAACATAGTAACATAGTAATTGAGGTTGAATAAAGACATATGTCCATCAAGTCCAACCTTTTCACCCTCCTTTTTAACCCTACCTAACAGTTGATTGAGAGGAATGCAAAAAAAAAACAGCTTTAGAAAAAAGGGGGGGAAAGGAAAAAAAAAGGGGGGGGCGGTTGGCGGGTGGTCTTGGGGTAAATTCCTTCCTGACTCCAAACGGCAATTGGAAAGTATCCCTGGATCAACCAAAACTACAGTATATGTACAGTATTAAATGTATTTATACCAGTAATTGTCAATATTATTTAGTTTTAGAAACTTATCCAGGCCACTTTTAAAGCTATTCAATCAACTTGCCATTACCACATCTGCTGGAAGACAGTTCCACAGTTTCATTGTTCTCACTGTAAAGAAACCCCTCCTAACCTGGAGATGAAACTTTTCTTCTAATCTTAATGGATGTCCACGAGTCCTCTGATATGACCTATTAGTGAACAATGCACCAGAAAGTTTATTATATAGCCCATTAATATAGTTATATAAAGTTATCATATCCCCATGCAAAATTATATCCCCATGCATATTCAAGCCCCTCCATTCCCTTTATTATTTTAGTTGCCCTGCTCTGAACTGCTTCCATTTCCAAGATGTCCCTTTTCTATATGGGATTCCAAAACTGCACCGCATATTCCAAATGAGGCCTTATCAGTGCCTTGTAAAGAGGGAGAATATTTTTCTCTCTTGAATCTATTCCACTGTTTATACAAGACAATATCTTACTAGCTCTAGCTGTTGCTGTCTGGCTTGTTTGCCACAGCTAGGTCTATTATCTACCAGAACCCCCAAATCATTTTCCAAATAAAAGTAAAATATGCAATGCTTAACCCAGCTAGACTTAGAGTCGTACACGGTGGACGCACGCACCTATTTTCTACCCCTAAAAAAGCTTTGAACTGGCTCGATACAAATCGATCACTAGTGCTGTGAGTATATACTTAATTCTAAATAAAACCCCTCAACTCTGCAAACTATTAGAACAGACATCCAGACAGCAATAAGATAATCTCTTTCCACCCCTCCAAACTTCTTTTACCCATAACCAAATAACTCACCATTATACACTCTATATAGATTACTGGATACTCTGGAGGGCCAAATTAAAATATTGTTAGTTGGATCCCGAGAATGAGTAATCTGGGAGCTTTTCCAATAACCCTAAAACAGAGGGACTCCACAATAAACTTTGGAACTAAATGCTTCTTTCTGAACAATTGTACAGATGGCAAAATAACACATACTATACACATAATATACTGTCTCCCACCAACCTATCTGGGCAACTACACACTGACTCTTTCAATCGGCCCTAATTCAATCTCTCTAAATATAAAAATAGAGAGGAGCTCCTCTAAGTTTATAACTAAGACTTTTTACTTAAATTACAAAGCAGGACCTTCCTTTCTCTGTGTTCAGCGAAAATAAATTGCCCCACTAGAACCTTAATTGTTAATACAGGAAACCCTACAAAGTTAATGTTTTTTAAAATCTGTACAAATAGTTTGGTATCCAAGATAACAGAGAATGTGTGGCACAGAAAATTGATACTATATGGTGTGGCAGACATCGACTTCCACAACAATATAATAAAATGTTCATGTAATATACAAATATTACCTGTTAATTTATGGAATGTGTACATTGAGATAAAATGTTAAGAGACCTATGCGATAGGTTCAGCTCTGGGTTCATAAAGATGAATCACCGGGTCTTAAACTCCTGACAGGGGCTTACAGAATAAAATAAAATGTTCAGCAGTCTTAAAATACCTCTAAGAACAAAGGACAGGTGTGTAAGTCCTGGTGGAGACACACTTAATCGACACACTTAATAGATAAGTACACTGTAAAAAAGTAATGCTGAACTGGAAGCTGCAGCTTTTTAAAATACATTTTCACTATTTTGTTTCCCCTAAGCCCATCCAGAGCCTACAGTACCTTAGTAGATGTAAAGTTGCTGACATCTTGTCTGTGTTCACTTGAATTCTTAGCTCCGCCCCTCCGAGATTTTCCCCTTGCTTCTGATTTGTTAGCCTCCATTGTATGTTCCCGGTTGCTCCAAGCGCGCACATCAGTGCATGCACGGACGTGTGCGCGTGTGATGTCATCTCGCCACGTGGAGTAGTCCAGTGGTAGTATGTGGAGCAGACTACCATTGGGGATCACCAGACGTGCAAATATCTTAAAGATGTTCCTGTTGCCTAAAGCCCTTTACATATTATGGCATTCCCCTATAGCTATTGCACTTAAATTTTTTACAGTTATTGATTCCTTACTAAAATCATTTGTATGGGGAACAAATTGCCATAAAGTAGCGTGGCCAGTCTTAAAGAGACCTACAGACTTGAGAGAATTAGCCATTCCAGATCTAAACCTTTACTATCTGGCCTCACAATTGACACATCTATACCACTGGAATCATACAGAGGGAGGCAGATTTCTAACAATGTTGAAAATCCCAGATGCCCAAAAATACCTTAATATAATATATCTACTCTCAAGTAACCAAGGGAAACCCAATCTGCCCTCCCCAACCCACCCACTCTTAGCCCAGGCACAGAAAACCTGGAAAATAGTGAATCAGCAACTGAAAACCCCTTGTTTAAACAAACACCCTCAGAATTCCTGACTATACCAAAACCTAAACAATGGTACCAATATGGATTGACTCAGATTTCACATTTGCTGGAAGGCGCCAAACTCAAAACATTCGACCAACTAAGCCAGGATTTTGAGCTCCCCAGTGGAATGTTTTTTAGATACCTCCAGATTAAACATGCTTTCCAAACTCAGTTTAGGTATCATCCTCTAAAATTTGAAAGCAATCCATTTTTAACTTTGTTCATAGAAGAATCGTCTGCTAAATTGATCTCCAAAATGTATGCCCATGGGTATACTCACAAACCCAAGGAAAAAACAATCCTGGCCAATGGAAATTGGCCTGTTAGAAAAAGACGAGTGGTCTGAAGCACTAGTCATGTAAATTGAATTCCCCTAAAGCCTCTGATAGGCTTAAACAAATATTTATAGTGAATTGAGCATATTTAACCTAATTGCCTAATATAAACCAGATCGTAGTCCCCTCTGCCCAAAATGTTAACAAACTCTGGGCTCATTTTACTATATGCTGTGGACATATGTTCAGGGACACTGGCAACAGATTATCACCTTCCTATATATCTGTTGTATTCAATTAGATCAACTGGACTTGAAGTTTAGTTCTTGAAGACGTTTCACTAGTCATCCGACTGGCTTTCTCAATTCAGAATGACTTGTACAAGAATCTGTGGCAATTATGTACCCTGGAAAATCCCAATTAGCATATCACAGCCAAGTGTTAAGGGCGGGATTGCATAGTGGCTAAGAGGTGTTATAGGAACTCCCAGAGTAAGGTGTCAAAACAGCATTGTACATGGCAGACCTCCTATAACACCTCTTAGCCACTATGCAATCCCGCCCTTAACACTTGGCTGTGATATATCTGTTGTATTCAATTAAATTAACCGGACTTGAAGTTTAGTTCTTGAAGACGTTTCGCTAGTCATCCGACTGGCTTTCTCAATTCAGAATGACTTGTACAAGAATCTGTGGCAAATATGTACCCTGGAAAATCCCAATTAGCATATCACAGCCAGGTGTTAAGGGCGTGATTAGATAGTGGCTAAGAGGTGGCTCTCTAATCACGCCCTTAACACCTGGCTGTGATATGCTAATTGGGATTTTCCAGGGTCTTCAAGAACTAAACTTCAAGTCCGGTTGATCTAATTGAATACAACAGATATACCATGACCTGGATGAATGAGAACCTTCACAAGCATATTGGCTGTGATATGCTAATTGGGATTTTCCAGGGTACATAATTGCCACAGATTCTTGTACAAGTCATTCTGAATTGAGAAAGCCAGTCGGATGACTAGCGAAACGTCTTCAAGGACTAAACTTCAAGTCCAGTTGATCTAATTGAATACAACAGATATAACATGACCTGGATAAATGAGAACCTTCACAAGCACCTTCCTATATGATTATATAGGCTCCCCAGTAAGCCTAGACCCCAGGTTATGTTCACTAAACATAATTGAACATTTATTTATAGACAAATAAGATATTTATAACATTTATTATTTTTGGCTAAAACAACCTACTAGCTAGAATGTGGATGCAGGCTGCACTTCCTCACTTTACTCAGTGGAAACAAACAATTAACAAATCCCTACCATACAAAAAATTGATGTATACTCACAGGGGATGCCCACAAAAAACTACAAAGATATGGGTCAGATGGGTAGATTCCCATTTAACGTGTGATGATCAGTGAGCTGGTGGGAGTCAAGGGATAGGTCACACTGAATAAGTTGGACCCACTTGGGCCCCTACTTTATTAAGTGCCAAACAACACGATAAAAAGTATACCTCAGTAAATAGTTTATGAGTTTAATGTTATTCACCTCATTCCAATAGAAAATGGTAACATTCTTAAAATATTGATACAAAACTGCAACAAATCCATAAGGAAACAAGATATATAATTACTGTTTTTTGTTAAACATTGCAAGATTGACAATCCTATATAATAATTTTCTCCTATGTGTAAACTTAAAAACTGTCCCCATATAATGTATAATCAGGTTTATTCAATAAAAGTTCTTATCGTTTAAAATGGTGCTAATTTTGCCCCAACCAATGAAATATTAGCTTTCAAAAGATTTGATTGGTTGGGGCAAAACTAGCACCATTTTAAACAATAAGAACTTTTATTGAATCTCCCTGAATGTATATTATCAGTTCTGTTTTCATATTCTTTAATAAAATATCTACGTTAGGGGGAGAATTTTTTTAAAAAAACAACACGGTGCAGAACTGCAGGGGGAGGTTAATGCAGTGAACCTGAACTTAGCACATCCCTGTGAAATGCATTTTTTAACAGTTTACCTATTTAAAAAGGCTATTATACCCTAAAAACAACATTCCTCCACTGAATATATAATTCCTGAAAGGGTATCTCCAGCCATGGGGAAAAAAAAATATTTTAAATGAAAGTACACCACCCCAAACCCTAGTCTTAACTTTTTTTCCTATGCCCACTTGACCCATGTGATGTCTGTCTCTGCATGATGATGTTAAGGGGAGGAAAGAAAAAATCTAGTGCCATGCAAGGGGGTTGATTATGTAGAAAAGTCAGAACTATTTTCATGTGTTCCCAAGACGCATTAGAGCCGGCACATAACTAGTCACTATGTGAACATAATGCTTACATTCACATTGGCTTTCAGTGCCCGAATGTGCATCAGACTTACTGTGCATGTGCGAATAAAGCACGCACGTAGGTTAGTGCACCCACAGGCACGCAGAATTGGCGGAGCTATGTTCTGCACAGTGTTCAATAACATGCACAAGAGAGAAGCATGGGGGCTGACATTACAGGTACGGTATATGGAACCCTTACTATGATACATCAATAGAAGCAAAGTTGTTTTCATGTGAGACCCTTTAAGTAGCAGGAGTAAGTATTCCTACATCCCATGTTGCTTAATTTTAAAAGCAATTAGCTTTAGAAGTTTAGTCTGTGAATGCTTGCAGCTTTCAGTCTCCCTGGTCAAGTTCAAAGAAAGTTATTGTTCTACATAATATTAAATGTTGGGTACGTTATTTTCCTACCTGACTCCTAACATTTAACAATATTTGCATTTCCATCCCAAACATAAAAATCTTCTCATTCCTCTGTGTAAGCCCCAACCACTTTAGTTTAACTATAGTGCGCAGGCAATATAATGCATGATATAGTTAAACTGAAACCATAAGTGGTCAGTGAAGCCGGCAGTGGATCGCATGCAAGGTAAATTTTCCTTCCTTTGTTCCTGGCTCCTTCTACAATAATTGAAGAACAGGAAGTAGGGCATAACTCCTTTACTTCCAGTTCTTCAATTAACGCAGTAATGGAATAGTTCACTTTCACTTTAGGAAAAGGAATAGTTACCAGGAGCCAGCAAAGACCAAAGAAAATTCTTTCCCTCCGCTATAAACTTTCCTGCCCCCACTGGATGAACTAGTTTAAAGTTTGAACAAGTGCACTGTGCTCAAGCTTGGAACAAGCACAAGTTTAAACAGTGTGGGATGCTTGGAAAGCTGCAGGGCTGGCAGAACTTTCCTTGGTCTGTGATGGCTACTGGTGACACAGCTAATTCTTAAAGTGGAGCAGTTGGAGCTTTTTTTGTTTGTGGTATACTGTACATTCACTTTAAAGGTGAATGTTGGAGGGTATGTACAAATCGAATAAAATTATCCCCGTTATAATCTACCAAGTCAGAGTGCACTTAAGTTAAATCTGTGCAACTTTGTCTGGCAGGGCCTAGATAATATAATTTCGATTCACATCAATCTGCAGTACAACGTATAGGACTAGTTAGCTGCTAGAAATAGCAATGGAAATCAGGTCATTAAAATCCTATGATAGCATCCTTATTAAAATACAATTTTTCACTCAAAGTGCAAATGTGCAAACTGACATGATAAGGGTGATCATATTAAACATAGGCACCCAGTGTTTAAAGGGATATTAACACAGTGTTCTCCCCAGAATTGTTTTCCAGCCGGGTGGCATGAAAAAGTAGCCAGGTGGGGTGGGATGGGGAGATTTGGTGGTGGGGGAAAATGTGCACTGCCTTATGCTCATTATATAGGTCAGGGATGTCTAACTTTCATCCAACTAAATGTTGGATGAAAGTTAGACATTTAGTTGGTTGCTACAACCAGCATTCCGTGGTTGTAGAATGCAGGGAGTTGTAGTTCAGCAAAATCTGCAGGGAGTTATAGTTTGGCAACATCTCAGGGAGTTGTAGTTCGGCAACATCTGCGGGGAGTTGTAGTGCTACAACATCTGAAGTTAACCCATATGTAAGATGGCAGCACAAGCACATGTGCCACCATTTTGTGGCCTTAGGGATCTTGGAAAAGCTAGTTAACACTAAACACTAAATAAAGTGTAAAAAAGGGGTCTGGACTGGGCAGTTTTGGTGGGAGTTTTTACTGACCTATTGGCACCTATTAAACCTACATCTAAATTCTTTTAAATCACAAGTGTTCTCTCAAGAATTTTTTTCCAGCCGGGTGGCATGAAAAAGTAGCCGGGTGGGCCGCCCGGCTAAAAGACCCTGGGGAGAACACTGATTTACACCCTGAAAAAAGCACAGCTAGAATCAATGTAAGGATACCCCGGGGTATAAGAGCATAAGCATTACAAAATGTAGTGTGGTCTACAATTACAAAATTTCCGATTTACACAGATAAATAATATACACATAACTAATATTTTTTATTTAACTGTTTATTGAAGTCAATACAAACCATAACAATAACAGCCATCTGTAAGTCGGTGTTACAATTATATATTAATGTACAGAGGTATCATTGTATTCTGAATATTACTTACATTTTCTAAAATAGTTTATACAGATGGTATAACAGGGGTAACGTGGGATAAAAGTAATTATATCTCGCTATTGATTAGATGAAGAAAAGATGTGAGCCAGTTAAATAAGTGGTTGGTAATGTTTAGTCGCCATTTTGACATGACAAACTTGGTATTTTGTAGAGGGTGGTTATGGGTGTCTATGGAGGTATGATATTGTAAGTATTACAGAATATTTTTTTTATTTAATAAGCAACAACATTTTTTTTTTTTTTGCCTTTCCTGCTGTGAAATATTCCATTCACCTGCAGTCTCAAATTGCAGCTTCCCACTTTTACACAGGGATAGTGATGGCCCAGTTCGCGGATCCGAACCCGAATCCACGGGGGATTTACCTCGTTCGTGAACGGCGGATATCGCAGATTTTCCAGTTTTCCGCCTTCCGAAGTTTTCCGAACCGCGTTTTCGAAAATTTTCGAAATTACGAGGATTTCTTGTATTTTCGAAAATACATGAAAACCCGTATTTTCGAACATTTTCGAAATTACGAGGATTTCATGTATTTTCGAAAATACAGGAAAATACGTATTTTCGAAAATACGAGGATTTCTCGTATTTTCGAGGATTTTTTCTTTTTAATGGATCCGCTCGCGGATTTTCGAATTTTCTCGAAAATTTGCGGATCCTCGAGCGGACCGGATTTTGCGAAGTTTGGACATCTCTACACAGGGATGATTTCAGAGCAGGAAGCCGGAAGTGCAGGGGATCTGGTGATGCTGCTACCATATAACACATAAAAATGTTATTACCTTCAAAACTATGTAAAAAAAAATAATGAAAGTAAATTGCAAAAAATACTCAGGAAAGCAATTCCTGACAATTTACCTAGTCATTTTTCGAGTCACCCTTTAACGGTATTTTATTCTACTTAATACTGAGTTTATTGATTTGACTGAATGAAGTCAGAATGAAGAACATCTGTTAATATCTGTTGTATCCAATTAGATCAACTGGACTTGAAGTTTAGTTCTTGAAGACGTTTCGCTAGTCACCCGACTGGCTTTCTCAATTCAGAATGACTTGTACAAGAATCTGTGGCAATTATGTACCCTGGAAAATCCCAATTAGCATATCACAGCCAGGTGTTAAGGGCGTGATTGGATAGTGGCTAAGAGGTGTTATAGGAATGCCCAGAGTAAGGGGTCAAAACAGCATTGTACATGGCAGACAGTTGGTGTCGAACCCCCCCACCTCTATTTAGGCTTGGTTTCTTTATTTTCACATAAATGGCCTCCTTAACACCTCTCTTGAACCAGTCATGTTCCTTTGCCAATATCTTCAAAGGTATGTCCTTTATCCTTAAGATGCAGGTACACGGCTGAGTCCTGACCCGAGGAATTGGCTCTTCTGTGCTGGGCCATTCGTTGATGCAGTTGCTGTTTGGTCTCCCCCACATACAAACCAGAGCATTCTTCACTGCACTGCACTGTGTATATGATGTCGCTTTTCTTGTGTTTCGGTATTGGGTCTTTGGGATGTAGCCACTATCCAATCATACCCTTAACACCTGGCTGTGATATGCTAATTGGGACTTTCCAGGGTACATAATTGCCACAGATTTTTGTACAAGTCATTCTGAATTGAGAAAGCCAGTCTGATGACTAGCGAAACGTCTTCAAGAACTAAACTTCAAGTCCAGTTGATCTAATTGAATACAACAGATATACCAAGACCTGGATGAATGAGAACCTTCACAAGCAACCTGTTAATATCTGTGGGATGTGAAAAAAAGTAGTTTCACATAACAGAATATAATAAAATAGAAGTTTGAACAATCTCCAAACAATTAATGCAACCAAAGCTCTCTTAATAATATAAAAAAAGAGTACAGAATCAAGAGGAAATAATTTGATTTTATTTATTTTTGCATTGATTTTCAAATTCATGACATTTAGTACACTAACCCCACAATGTAATAACTGCAGAAATCTGTAATACAATTTGCTTGCACACATTTATAATATGGCCAATAAGAATGTCACTTATTCCAATGTATTTGACTCTAAAATCTGTCATACAGACACGACATGACAATATGATCCTGCTAACCCATAAACTGCCAGCACCACTGCAGCAAAGGAAAAATCTCACCAACAAGCCACTTTGCTATGTGCTCTGCTGTTAAATATTGACTGGAATTCAGATGTTCTTTGTCATGCATCTAAAATTAGCCTGACAAAGTTACCAACTAGTGTGATGGAAAGACTAGAATATTGTTTTGGAAATCACTGCTACTCTATACAATGATTGGTCTTATTCAAACTTCCTTACTAAGATATATTAAATATTTTGTTTCAGTTAAACGCATGGCTGGTGTTTTGTCATAGGGCTCTTTTGATCACTGAAATGAATCTCGGACACCTGTGATAATTAGTTTGCCAGGTGTGCCCAATTAAAGGAAAGACTACTAAATAATTATTCACCACACTTTTTAAGCCATATGGGGGGGGGGGGGGGGGTATCTCTCTGCTGTCAAAAAGTGGGAAATAGTTGAATTACAGTTATGAATAAACCTTCTATTCAGCTACTCCTAACCAACGCTCACAAGCAGAAATGGCTGCAGTGAGCTCAGAACTTAGACAAAGTCATGTTTTGGGCTGGAATCATAGGAAGAGAGTTGGTCGAACCCTTAGGGTCCCCGAAGGTGTGAAAATGACACGCTTTCTGTAACAAAAGATCGATCGGGGTGGGAAGCAGTTTACATCCAAACAGAAGCCCTGGGAAGCTATTCTGACATCCTGCAAAGAAATTCAAACAGAAACTCTCCAAAAACTCACAAGTTTAAAGAATGCAAAAATTGTGAAGTTGCTATGTTTATATGTAACTTGTTAAAGGGCATGTCCACCCTTTTAATTTTATATGTGGTAAGGCACTTACCTTACCTTTTTCCCCCGCTGCACAATCCCGGCCCTCTGCTTGCACTGAACTGCAAGCAGGGGATGGGACCGGCAGCCACGTCCCTGATTGGCTGAGAGGCAGCCAATCACGGACACGGCTGCCGGCAGTTCAGAACACCGGGGGAAAGAGGTAAGGTAAGGAACTATCGGGGGAGTCTCTGGAAAATTTAATTATGTGGTTGGGGGAAGGCAACCTACTAATGGGCAAAGGGTTTTAATGGTAGGGGAGGGCTTGCAAATTGGGAGGGGGGGGGAGGCCTGCAGTGCGCAGGACAAAATTCTTCCGGAGGAGAGACAGGAGGCAGAGTCCTATATGGACTTTGCAATCCTCCTGGTGGCCAGTTTTACAGACTTTGGGGGAGGAATCCAGGAGAACCACTTGGAGCTGGGATGTAAGGTAAGGATTTTATTACACTACAGAATGGGGCCAGTAGTGGGGGGGATTATAGTTTTGGGGGTGGACATGTCCTTTAAGATGTTTTTGATGAAATAGCTTTTGATTTCAGTAAATATGACCCCCTAGTGCTGCTAATTCAACAAATTACTATTTTCAGTTCTTTACAAACTTTTTTTAGAATCAATATATTATTTAATTTTTTTCCAATGTAAACATAATTAACAAAATATAAACTAAAATAAAATTAACATTAATAATAACAATGGTATAAAACAAGGTACTTTGGTCATCTTGTTGTATATTATGCAGAAAGAACCTCAATACAGTTTATTCAAATTTAATATATCAACATTCTATCTTTGGGTGAATTTGTGGTGTGTTGGGGTTACCTTGACGTGGTTGGAAGGCTTTTCATTCATGTGATCACAGTAATGTATACTAAAACCCCTTTGTTTATAAAGTATGCCAGTGAGCAGATAATATGATATTGTATGGGGCCTAGGAATGTGCATTGATTATCTTTTCTATGTTTGTATAAATGTTTGACCAGATCAGTAGCACTTCCACTAAATGTAGTTGTAAATGAGCCTAATTGGAGTGCTTCCACAATTCTTGGATTGTATGTATTTATTGGGAGGCTTGGTCAAGCCTCCATGTGGTAATAGCACCCCCAACACGCCCCTTTAATGGGAGGTCCTCTGCCTTTAATATAAAGCACTGGATGGCCTCTTCCCTCATTTTTAAAAAGCCAAAGGGCTGAGGGGGAAGGGAGAGAGCCTGTTAAATGGATCCAGTGTGTAAGAATGAGAAATGCAAAAGTTTGCTAATCGTAATTGAAGTAAAAGAAATTGAAAAGGTTAGACGTTAGGACCTTCCAGACTGGGGTTACCTTGACGTGGTTGGAAGGCTTTTCATTCATGTGATCACAGTAATGTATACTAAAACCCCTTTGTTTATAAAGTATGCCAGTGTGCAGATAATATGATATTGTATGGGGCCTAGGAATGTGCATTGATTATCCTTTCTATGTTTGAATTTGTGGTGTGTTCCATTTCTTGATATTGTTTGATTTTTGAGGCTCTGTGTTTTATTTCTTTTATTGATGGGACTGTTTGTTTTCCATTTCTTGCACATCGATATTTTTGTTGCAAGGTGGATATGGAACAGTGGAATCTATATTTAGAAGGGCTAGTTCGGGTATAACGATCACTGGGTAGCCCAGAATTTTGAAAATATACAAAAACACAGATTTCCATAATTTGTAGATTGTTTACGGTACAGTCATTTTTTACACATCTCTCAGTGGTTTGCACTTTTGCTGTGTGTGTATTGTGCCTCTTCCCATTGTTTCACTGTTCTTGTTTAGTTAATTATTTATGAAATGGGATATTTGTAAATATCTATATTCCATATTGTTAGAAAACCGGTATTTTGTTTGCATTTGTATGTAAGTTAAGAGTGTGTTGTCTGGAAATATGTCTTTTAATTTGGTTTCTTGTGCTCTTTTCCAGGTATGCCATGAAAACCTGTGGATAATTTCTTTATATATATCAAGGTAAGAGTTGTGTTGTAGGTTACTTTTTAGTTCTTTGTGTTTATTAACATTGTTTTCCAGGTTTGTAGAGCTGTGTATAGTATTGTGTAAAGTAAATCTCGTATTTTGATATCAAATAGTATTTTGCCCATCAAGGGTCTTAGGGAGTGGTGGGGAATTAGTTTTTTTTCTACTGGGAGCCATGGGCAGTTTTCAGTGTTTTGTCACCAGTATTTCAGTGGAGCAAGTATAGCTGCCTCACGGTAGTCTACCTCCTCAGTTTATATTTCTCGTTAATATTTTTATATGCATTTTGTGTTTTGTTGTTTCATATGAAACTTGAAAATATTTTATTGACTTGTGTGAAAAATTTGGTGGGAAATTGTATTGGTAGGGTTCTAAACACATATTGGAATTTTGGTATTATCATCATTTGTGTCATCATTTGTATCAAAGTGTTTTTTTTAAGTGATAGTCTACCTGGCTGTGATAAATATATGGTGTTTCTTTTAACTGTGGTTCATAGTTGGTCTAGTTGATGGATGGCTTATATATATTCCCAGATATTTGTTTTCATGTTTTTTCAATTCAAAATTGTTTGTTTTTTTGTATTTTAGCTTTGGTGTGGTTATCTGTGTTTATTTCTTGTGTTGATGATTTAGATTCATTGATATTCTATTGAGAGACAAGGCTGTATTCTATTGTTAATTTCCTAGTTTGTTTTATGGAATTTTCTAGGTTAGTTAATAAGAGTATGATATCATCTGTGAATAAAGAAATGTTTGTGTTGCTTTTTCCTATTTGGATTCCTGTTATTTGTTGATCTACTCTTATCATTTAAGAGTAGTGGTCCTATTGACATTGTGAATAGCAATGGAGAGAGGAGGCATCCCTGACTTGTGCCATTTGTGATGTATAGTATCTTCGAGAGTAACCCTGCACAGTTACTGTGGATGATGTGGGTGCTGAGTATAGTGCCATTATAGCTTGGTTTATTGTGCCTTGGATTCAAAATTTGGTCCCAGTTTGTTCTAGGTAGTTCCAATTAACCCTATCAAATGCTTTCTCAGAATGTATGGCTAATAGTATTGTTGGCATTTTTAATTTTTCTGTCTGTTGTAGTATGATATGAAGCCTGCTTGGTTTTTTGTTATCTCTAGCACAATAAGATTTATTCAGTTTGATATTATTTTTGCATATATTTTTATGTCATTGTTAAGTAGTAATATGGGCCTATAGTTCTCCATGTAAGCTTTTTCCCTGTCTGGTTTTGGTATTTTTATTATGGTGGCTCGTAGGTTTCCTTGGGAAATTGCTTTGTTTGTGCTGCTAAGTTGAATGTTTTGGTTAGTTGTGGTGTGATTGTTTCTGAAAATTGTTTGTAGTATTCTGATGTGTAGCTGTCTGGGCCTGGTGCTTTGTTGTGTTTTAGTTGTTTTATAGCTGTGATTGTTTTTTGATCAGTGAATGGTTAGTTTAGCGCCTTTCATTGTTGTTTTGATATCATGGGTAGATTAACTTTTTCAGAAATTGTTGGATCTCTGCCGATGTAGGTTGATGAATTTGAGTGTGGTATGTAAGTTGTATAGTTTACTGTAGTATTTATTACAGTAAATTCATTATATAGATCTTGGAGTCACTGTCGTCATCTTGGCAGGAGTGATGCAGTTATGCATCTGCCCTCATTTGTGCCTGGCTCTGCCCCCCCAAACTATAAAATATTTTGAAACTCTGTTGTATGTAATAATTTGGAACAACGAATTTTCAGTTTTTTATCTGTGAAATACACTGTTATCATTAGGTGGTTTGTTCAGTAACATTCAAATTATTCTCTGATGGTAGATGACTAAAAAAATATGACTGCCACTTGCATTGACTATTTAAGAAAATCCGAGAAAAATATTATTTGCATAATCATTTGGGAAACTGTGTATAAGTTCTAAATTAGCTATTCATGAAACAAGCATATTTGACATTGTTTTTAAAGGGTATCTCCACCATAACAAAATAATCTGCTATAAAGTAAAGCAAACCCCCCAACCCTAAACACTACGTTTAAAACTTCTGAATCAGCCTCTAAATGTACTTTCCCACCTTCGTTCCCTCTGTAAAGGCCTCTTCTGCTTATCTTCCACACAGAAGAGCAGAAGGGGCCTGACCAGCAGGGACTGCCTTACCTTATAGCTTTGATTTTATATATAATTTTTTTTTATCAGTTTGGGGGAGAGTTCCACTGCGCATGCCAGAGTCCTCTAAGAAGAAGTGGCAGGCACAGAGAGACTCCTTATCTTTTTTTGGTTGGACTTTCATCAGGCCCTGCAGGACAACCAAAAGCAGCAGAGGAGAAAGGTAAGGATATTTTAACATCACACAGTGGGGCAAATTTGAATTGGGGGGAGGGTGGACATTCCCTTTATGATATCATGATTTATCATATTTAATGATATAAATACATGTAGATGGCCAAATTTCCATCGTATTTATAGCCAAACCACATATAATTTGTTTGAATTCTTACAGTGATTAGAGTTTGACTGTCTTAAATGTCTAAAAACAGCAATGCTGGTCATAATTTAAAGAAGAATAGCATCACAAATCTGATATAAAGCAAAGACCCAACACTATTAAGTGATTAATAACAGTTAGAATTACCACACATGACACTTAGAAATCCAGGATACTGAAATCCAGCTGACACAGACCAGCAATATGCATTTGAATACCAATACCATAGCGGTAATTACTATACTTTTACAATAACCCGCAGTATTGGAACTTGCCGATACTGTTGGGTTTTAAATTTGGACTTAAATCCAGTCTATATTTATACAGAGTACAAAGACATTTAACAGGAAAATTAAAAAACACTATAATGAAGTCAACAATCACAGCTAAAATAAATATTTTCTAAGTTTTAAACATGGCGGTTTAGGGTTGGGAAGGGGTCCCCTACAATACATAAAAAAGTAGATTTTGAGGTAGCCTTTAACATCTAATTAGTGTATGGCCAGCTTTAGGATTGCCATTCACAGTTTAATTATCTTGGCAGGTTTGATCACTTTGATTGCCCCCAATTTGCAAACAATAAACTTTTAGATCAGGTGAAGGGGATCGATGGCCACATACAAAGTATGTCTAATCTGATTTTTGATCGCATATTTACTGAACTCTGACCAAAAATCAATGCTACATATTAAAGAAGCAAGATGTCAACTTGGCCTGATAGACAAGCACCAACTGACCAGGACATCCATTATAAAATAAAAATTTCTTTATTTCACATCACATATATAAAACTCCACGCTAGTCCCACCTGACGCGTTTCATGCTACAAAAAGCACTTCATCAGAGGCATGACTATCATTACAGCATCGGACTATAAATAGGTAACACACTCTAGGTCCACCTTTTTTAAAGGGACACACCCCAACTTTCTGTGCAATACAAATACATTTGTGCCTACACCCAGAATGTGAAACACCAATAATACAATCAACACAACCATTAAAGTTATTTCGTGTGAGTTATATGTATATGATAAAAAAAAAAGCTAGTGAAGGTAAAAACTGCAGAAATAAAAACCTGTACAGGTAAAGCATATAATAGAGGGGAAGAATAAGAATTCATGTTTTAAAAGGGGAAAAGACAGGTAGCTTATGGCAATCAAAAGGAATTGAAGGGTATCAGTATATCATTTTTCCATTCTCTCTTATGCTTGTGTTTATAAATATGCCACTAAAAAATGAGACTGTAGCACCTTTGGTTAGGTGAACATATAATGGCAAGAAAATCTATCCACATTTTGTATATACTCTCCAAGATATTAGAAGCTCTAAACTCTTACGATATTGACATTCAATCCCTATTGCCTAAAGGTTTACAAAACCTGTGATATCAAATATTGTATTCAAGCCACACAGTGTTCTTGTGTTTAGCTCAAAAATCCATTTCGCCTCTATACGATGTAAGAGACCGGTCCTACTCCCGCCTCCATATTAAGGTTGGACCCACTGGATGCCTTGGCATCGTATTAATGCTGCATTGCCATTATTGCATTCCCAAAAGTGTCTAGCTATGGGGCTAGAGGGGGCTTTTAGTCTCACCTTTCTTAGATGTTTGCGAAGGTGACACCTAAGCGCTCTGATAGTGCTACCCACATCTAGCACTAACCACAGGTAATGAGATATACTACATATTTGGTATTATAATTCATATATTATTTTATAGTGTACTCTTTACCTGTGATAGTGCTTCTAAACTTTTGTCCAATACTCAGGGAAGGGCAAACATGACATCTTAAACTGGTATGTACCTGTGTGGTCTAACCAGGTCAATCTATTATTAGTGCTGGTAAACGTACTAGGCGCTAGTAAACTCCCCAGAGTAGGGGACTTTTTACAAACAAATCTGCAGCCCCCTTGAAGTGTTCGAAAAAGCATTTAGTCTCCATACAAGACTGGAATGTTTTTTTATTATAGCCCTAATTTTTTTAAACTGAGAGCTATATCTAGATGATAAAATGATCTGTTTTTCTTTATGATCCTTATGTCCACCTGTACTGCCATGCTTATCAATTTTACTTTCAAGTAAAGAAGCTCTAGTAATAGTCGAGGCACGAGTAAAACCTGATTTAAAAGTTGCTGAATTATACACTCTACTCAAGAGACTTTTTTTTAAGAACTCTGACACTTTCTGAAAATCTTCCTTTGTACTGCAATTTCTGCATATGCGATATGGGGCCCGGAATGTATGGGGTGGGTGACTTGAATCTGCTCGCAGTGTAGCATCGCCTGAGCAGGGTTTTCGATACAGAGTAGTAGTAACTCCTATAATGCTACCACTAATACATAGGTCAAGAAAATGCACCTTCATTGTCAATGCAACGTTTAGAAGATATTGAATGGATATATATATATATTATATATATATATATATATATATATATATATTATATATAAGATCTCTAGAATAGGTAGTATACTTTGTTAAATGATATTCTATTTCCCTCAGGCCTTTCGTGAGGTATGCTGGGGTACAATGCTGTTACATCCATGGTGGCAAATCATAAAGTTCCTGCCATTTAACTGACTCCACTTGTTGGATGGTATGAGTTGTATCTCTTAAGTGTGAAGTTAATCTCTGGACTAATGGCTGCAATAGAACATCCACAAAGTCCGAGAGGGGTTTACCCAAAAAAACGATACACAAGGTACAATCAGGACCCAATATTCCCTTCAGACAGACTAGCTATCATTAAACCAATTGGATCTAAATTAAGGTTGTTCCACTCATATTTCGGCTTGACTGATCATGGGGTACAGTATATTAAAGATCATTTAATTGACACAAATTATTTGTCATTATTTATCAAAATCAGGTAAAAATGACAGTAGCTGCAATTATTTCTGATGATATTTCAACCACATTGACTAAAATACTGTGCAGGACATTCAATCAGGCCAAAATATTTACCTTTGTCTACCTAGCCTAATCCTAATTATTTTCAGGCAGACATCTGATCTAGAGCTTAAACTTAAAAGGTTATGCAACTCTTCTGCAGTAATTAAAATATAAACTAAAATCCTAAAGTATTTATTCAGAGACAAGCTAATAATGCTTATTACACATTTTGTGGAGCAGAGATTTGTGCCCCCAGGGCCCAATGACATTTAAAATGGCTGTCATTTTTCATGCTTCAATGTTTCATCATTGAGATGTTTCGATAATTAACAGTGTCAAACCATATGATTTTCCAATTAACTGTTAGATAGAACTCGGACAAAAGAGGGCCCAAGACTCCTGTCATTTTCCATGTAACTGTCATGGAATAATATTTTATACAGGAAACAGAGAGGGTAACTGCAGGAATAATAATATATTTGTTTGTTTTCTGTAACAAAATGTGATTTTATTATTATCCTTCCTGGAAATGAAATTAATTAGGACCTCCCACTCATCCACAGGGTATACATAAAAAGGAGATGACAGTAGAAAACATATTCAGAAAAAGACATGAGAATTGCATGAATTGTGGATGTCTTAAATGAAAGTCTGATAAGTGTCATATGAAAGTACAATCAGCACTGAGAGCCTGCCATACTTTCTCTAAAGCAAAACATCTGGGTACCAAAATTACGTGAGAAAAAAAAACCAATGCAAACATTATGCTGCCTTGCTAGGAGACCATATCAAGTTATTTCTTTACAAGAGGTTTTTCATTCTCTGTTCCCCTAGATAATAAATCAAAATATTGTGGAAGCATTTCTGCTGAATGGTGGGTAACAACACATCTAATTTGATATTACTGTAAAAGAAGCTGCAGAAAGTAAGCAATTTTTTACCTTTGTCTTTCAAAATGTAAGAAAATTAACCAGAGGGCCTCACCAAAGCCCAGGATCAATTGTAACACAACTAAAGAGCACAAGAGAGTCCTCTTTTTCAATAAAACTAATGTAAATTGTGTCTGTACAGGGATCTATACAGCGTTTCGTGACGTGTATGTCACTTCCTCAGAAGTAGGCCTCTGCCTACACATCACAGGCAGTGCCTCGTCCTTGCTACACTCCTCTCCTCCTTCATATGATATAGCACTACTATGCTGTGAATGTTTTTATCTTTTGTATCAATAAAGATACGTTTTATACCACATACGTTGAAGCACACTGCTTTTGGAAGTTTGCATGTACTATGGACACGGTATCTAGTTGAAGGACCGTATCAGTGCAGCTCTGTACCTGGGACTCGGGTAGGTATGTGCTCCTGTAAGTGCTTTGTTTTCCCATACTCGATGTGCTTGTCTATTAAGCTATGGAGGCAGCTATTGAAATTATCTGCAGATGAAATGTGCCAATAAGACTCTGTAGCTCTACGAGGCCCAATTACCAAACCTATTTTTAAACCTGATCCATTTGATGGGGTAAATAGGGAGTGGACTGATTGGCTAGATCAATTTGAATTGGCAGCCACTATTAAAGGAGAACTAAAGTCCCAAGACAACATTGTCTCAATAGACAGAGCACATTCACAAACATACAACAAGCTGTGTCTTATGTCTCCCTTTGTTGTGCATGCTGGGTGATTCATGAAAATAACCTGTGTGTACTAAGAGTCAGCTCCCATAATTCACCTTATCTGGGAACAGCCAGCTAAATGTGCGCCGGACACTTGACAGGAAACTGCAGTCTTGGTTCCTGGAAGCTGACAGCCAATCATGTTACAGCTCATTTTTTTGTGTAAACACATTAGAAATGCTCCTGTCCCTAACAATGATAAATTCCTAGGCTTTTCATACAAAAAAGAAAAGTAATCTTTGCAGTGTATGTCTTTGCTAGCATGGATGAAAGAAACAGAACAAATTAAATATTTCAGCAAAAAATAAAAGTAAGTCTGGGGAATCGAACCAGCAACCTTCTATACTGTGTCTTTCTAAAAAGAAAACTTTCTACCTCTATGCCACATGGACTAATAAGTAATGAACCAGTACATGTAGATTCTTTATCTTTTGCTAGACACATAATAAAAACAAAAAAGGGGACATGGGGAATCAAACCTGTGTCCCAATAGTCTGATTTTTTTTCCTAACCCAGCACTTTAGCAGAACACGCCACAGGTGAAATCTCAATCGATAGAAGTAAATGCAAGAATAATCAGGTCACTATATTGTATTGCTACTGGAAGACTGTCAGCAATTCACGCTGGTTGGTACATAAATAACCGAGCTGCTATATATAAAGTTTGTACATATGTAGAAACTTCATATTTTTCTAGAAACATGGAAACAAACAAACAAAAAAAGCACTAAACCCAGGCAGTAGACTATGTTATATTGTTTCATAAGTAAACTAGGGGATTTGAATTTGTGACTTCTTGGTCTGTTTGTTCCTAAACACACAGCATTTACATGGTGCCCCACCAGCAACTCAACTGTGATCACAGGTACATTTAGAAACGTTATCTTTCGCTAGAAAGAGATGGTAGAAACTCTGCACATAGAGACAGTGAATCCTGGGGTCAGGGGGCATGGCTCTTTGAAGCCAACATGGGCTATGAGTTGTACTGGCAACAAAGGACTATGAGTTGTACGGGCAACAAAATGGAAGCCTCCTTTGTTACAAAATGTATTACTTATATCTACTAAATGCAAATAACTAGAGAAAAATCATTCAACGTGTAGGTATTCTGGGGAGAAAAACTTTCATATTAGTATCTGAAAAAACAAAGTTTAGTTTTCCTTTAATGGTTGGGATGAAGGTGCTCGCTTAAAAGTCCTTTTTCTTAGTGGTAAAACTAGGCAGGTATACCAAGGTTTTAATACAGAAATAAAAAGCAGTTATCAATTATTAGAAATTACTCTGAAGCAAATTTTTCAACTAGACCTGTATGAAAGAAGATATAAAGGATAATACTTTGTATGTCCCATTCCTCTAGGTAACCTGGGAGTGAGAAATATTTGTTTATATCTTAAGATTATTAGGGCAATGCTATTATAAAAACATGAAGCTGTAAGGTACCTTTTGTTATAAGAAGGCTCTATTTCATTTTATACACTGTGGGGAGCTTCTAGCTCCTTTAACCCCACCTCACCTTAAGCTATAAAGCCAACCAGTATCCTGTGTTCACAAGTCCTAACCCCATAGCAACTGTAAATGTGGAACTTGCTGTGGTAATTACTAATAAGTATAAAAACAGAATGTTAATCTGAAACCCATTTAGAGTCAATGATGCTGTTTATTGTGGCAAGATTGTCTGGGTCTATTCTCACACCTGCAGGTTTCTTATACTTAGACCTCTTCGATTCTAGCTAGCAGGTAGATGCAATAGGAAAGGGGTTCAAGTTTGGTAAGGTTCATGACTCCTACTGCCTGAAGTGACCCAAATAATCCTTCCCTAGGTCATAGCGTAATAGCTATGGATGTAAGGGAAGGGCAGATGGATCACTTGCTTATTCGAGCCCTTGGGTAGGAATTGCTAAAGTACGAAAAATGGATTTATTCTAGGATGTAGGAAAATAACATTTTCCAGCATTCTGTGCAGCCAGAGAATGCTGAGGGTTGTAGTTTTTAAACATGTGAAAAGTTCAACACCCATTCTCTATATTATTAGGCTGTATTGGGTCTATACATTCATTAGCCAATGGACATAAAGGAGAAACTTACTGCTAACAAAGAACGCTGGGAGTTGTAGTATTTAAACATGTAAAAGGTCAGTGAGATATACATGTTTATATGTTAGATTATTAGGGTAATGCTATTATAATAACATGAGGTTGTGAGGTACCTTCTGTTATAAGAAGGCTCTATCTAATTTTATACTCTGTGGGGAGCGTTTAGCACCTTACCCCACCTTACCCTAATCTATAAAGCTAATCAGTATCCTGTGCTCCCAAGTCGCAATATAAGCAGCTATAAAAGTGGAACTTGTTATGGTATGAACAAAGCCTTTTTATCTTGATCCTGTTTAAGGTTTCAGGTCATCCAATGTTGCTGCTTAGTTTGAACCACACAGTGTCGAGGGATTGCCTTGGTCTATTCTCAGAACTGCAGGATTATCCTATTTGCTTCCCCTGGATGCTGGTGACTCTCTGAGTAACAGTATTCACACATAGCAAAACATACAAAAACACAACGGGCACACTTTTGCTAGTATTGAGTTTTTAGGAGCTATTAATATGGTGGGGGATAAAGGATATTACATATGGGGAAGGTGTATATGTATGTGTGTACTATCGCACATTACCATTTAAATGACCACCAGTAAATGTATATAAAGTATAGCACTGACTTATATAAGGTACAACACAAAATATACAAAATACATAAACTTACTTACAGAGCTGAGATCCCTACAGTATTTCAACATGGAATGGTCAAAATGGGAGGTTAAACCACACCCGTGTCTGCTCCATGGGAAAGGAAGTGTTATCCAAAAAAAGTATCTGTCTGCTACACAGGATGTGATGTGTATTGTAATGGACATATACACCAAGGATCTACTGAAAGGATTTACTGTAATGTTGAAATAAAAAGCAGTTATCAGTTATTAAATATTGCTCTGAAGCAATTTTTTTCAATTAGATCTGTATAAAAGAGTATATAAAGGATAAATGTATTTCTTTAGGTAAACTCGGAATGAGAAATGTTTGTTTATATGTTAGATTATTAGGGCAATGCTATAATATATGATTATAATATTCTATTATAATAACATGATGCTGAGAGGTACGGTACATTCTGTTATAATATATGCGGTACCATCACCACTTGCCGTGGTGAATACTAATAAGTATTAACCTAGCATATTTAATTTCAACCACACAGTGTGGCAGGATTGCCTGTGTCTACTCTCAGACCTGCAGGATTATCCTATTTGGTTCCTCTGGAAGCTGGTGACTGTTTGAGTAACAGTTTAAAATATACCTGTGTAAAGATTCTATATCCACTATATCCACACATAGCAAAACATACACACACATAAATTCCAATGCTAACAAATTACACAAAAATGTACGCCTATCCTATAATAATAAAGAGCATATTATAAGTACCAATCTATGTGGGCTGGGGATGAGTGCATCTTATATTTACTAGTCTATGTGGGCTGGGCATACGGGCATCTTATATGTACCAATCTGTTTGGGCTGGGCATCACAGCATCTTACATGTACCAATCTGTGTAGGCTGGGGATGAGGTCAGTTCACCAGTTACTGTTAAGTTTCCCCCCCACTTTACCTGACAGTTTAAGTCAGCCCACCACACCCTCCTCTAAAAACTACATCCACACAGACTGGTAAATATAAGATACCCACAGTGACTGGTAAATACATGCCCACAGTGACTGGAAATACAAAATGGCCCCCAGTGACTGATAAATATATGATGCTCACAGAGACTGGTAAATACAAGATGCCTCATAGACTGGTATCTTTAAGATGTACAAGATACAAAATGCAAAAAAAGGTATTCTCAGCACCAACATGTCTCATCACAAATGGAATTAGGCATGTATCAAAACAGTCACAATGTCACAATTTAGAGAGGTGAGCAAACCATAAAACATATGAGAGAAGCACCCTGTGGGGTCTGATGAGTTTTCAGGCCCTTACTCATAGAATAGCCTTTGCTCACCTGTCTAAATTGTGACATAAGTATGTTTTGGAAAAAAAAACTTGAAATAAAGAAGACTGTTTTTGTACGTGACTAACTCCATTTGTGATGAGACAAGTTGGTGCTGGGAATATCTTTTTTGCATTGTGATCCAATTGTGGAGATGAGCTCCCCCTTCCCTGTCAGCACATTGATTGTCACTGGAATTTTCTCCCTCTTTTTTCCTCCCCCTCTCCCTAAGAATAAATCAGTATCAGGAGGAAGGCCAGAGCCGCAAATGTTCCTGCAAATACAAGATGCTTACAGTGACTGGTAAAAGCAAGATGCCACACAGACTAGTATAAATAAGATGCCCACAGTGACTAGTTAAAGGGCATCTATAGTGGGAAAATGAACTTTTTTCCCTTTCTTTCCATGTGTTCTATAATTCTCCTCAAACCCCACAGTGTTTTTACTTTGTTGAGTTTCCCTCTCTGTCCTGATATACACAAGTTAAAAGACGTTATTGCATTTCTTTACTCCTACTTGTACGTTCAATCAAATCCCTGTGATCTGACCCTCTTCCCTGCTCAAGTCCCTCCCTCCTCCCTGCTCTGTAACAAACAGAGATAAGAGCATTAGCTGGGGGAGAGAGGTAGCTTTGATGGCAGAGATAAGACTGCACTTGACCCCCCTTCTTGATAGCTTTCACTGATTGATGATGGATCACAAAGAGAGAGATCGTATTTTATCAGGACACAGAGAGATCCGTGTCTCCAGGACAGCTTGCTTTCTATTGGCCACTGTGCGTGGGTGTGTTTTTCAGGATGTTGAACTTTTAACTCCTACTGCACATGATAAGCTTGTCGGTTAGCCAGAGTTGAGACATGGAGGAGGTAACAGAGGGGAGGGGGAAGGGGGGAGTGCTGCAGAGAGATCTGACACCATGGAAAAACAAAGTCACTGACAGATATAGGAGAAAGGCAGCACAGAGTACATGAATTTAACTTTGCAATGGGACAATGTGTTTTTTTCACTATAGATGCCCTTTAATATAAGATTTTCACAGAGACTGGTAAATATCGGATGTCCACAGTGACTGGTAAATCCAAGATGCCACACCGACTGGTATATATAAGATATCCACAGTGACTGGTAAACACAAGATTTCTGCAGTAACTGGTAAATAAACACAGTAACAGCCCAAAGTGACTAATAAATACAAGATGCCTACAGTAACTGGTAATTGCAAGATGCCACACTAACGGATATATAAGATGCCATACAAACTGGTATATATACCACAGTGACAGATATGATGCCCACAGTGACTGAAAATGATGCCCATAGTGACTGGTAAATGATGCCCACAGTGACTGGAATAAGATGCCTAAAGTGACTGGTATAAGATGCCCTCAGTGACTGTTAAATGATTCCTACAGTGACTGGGGGCATAATCAAGCGAAAAAGGGAAAAAAAATAATATAGGATTACAAGCACTACACTGGCCACAACTGCTGCCTTTCTTAATTTCTTCAGGGGTGTGTGTGCCATGAGCAAACATTTTAGTTTGCTTCATGGTAGTAATGCCACTGTCCCTTTGTTACTCAAAAGTTTTCTGCCTCTACTCCATAGCTCTTTTACAAGCTGACACATGCTCAGAAGAAGTTGCAATGTGTGTGTGGGGTGTGTGTGTAGTTTTGGGATTGGGGGAGGTGATTTACCTATATACAATTTTTCATTTGGTGTTGGACTTTCCCTTTAATGCATGCACCCGAAAAAACTACATTAGGGGATGTATAATTTCCTGATGACAAGAGGTTTTAAGCAAATTATATCCTTTTCCATGTTTGAAGGAAGCCTCACAACTATACAATATTATGTGTATTTCCTTTGCCAGCATTTCAGTGAAATTTAATTGTCCACCTATTTTTGGCCTCTTGGGATGTTTGTTACATCTGTTCCAGTGTATTAAAGCATCTTATAATTTCCTCCAGAATCTGCTGGCAATGCAGTCTGCAATTAACTGCCATAAAATGCTTGTGATTTACATTCTGTGCTTATTTGGGGGTATAATTAGCATTGTTGATCATTGAGTTGAAGCAAATTGGCCAACACTCATATCCAGTAAGACAAAAGCGAATGCAAACATTAGGCGAACCTATAAATATAAATCTACTGTTTTTGATTTGGACAAAAGACACATTTGCAGGGTTAAGATATTTTCTTAGCAAAACAGACCAATGAAAATGTAGCTTATTGAAAGATCTCTGTTTTAATATATTATGGCATAATTACCTAGAAATCATACTGGAGAGATTTTACCATAGCAACACTGCATTCATTTTGTAAAGTTCTAATATCTAAGGGCTGAGAACATAAAGGTCTTAATTAACATTATAACAAGTCTTTGCAGGAATAAGAGACTGAGAGATTATGCCCACTTGGCTTCATTGGCAGCTTTATGAAGCTGCGCTAATGTGGCTTGGCTTTTCCTTACTTTCCTTACGCACTTTATTGCCTCCTCTAGACAATGCACTAAGCTGATTTTCTATAATTATCAAGTTTATAATATCGAGTATTCTGAAATGATCTTAGTGCATAGCGAATGGGGTTCACCCATTCGAAATCTTTAACACCAGCTATCTGCTGGCGTTAAAGATTCTGTCTTAAAGAGCCATTATAAGCTCAGTTACATACCTTGCGGCGGTTGCGGAACAGTTTTTTGTGTACCACCGCAAGTTATGTCTTAAAAGTCACGTTAACCCTTGGTATAACCTTCAAGATATCAAAATAGATTTTACTGACTTGATACAGGTGTATCTGTTTAGAAATTACTAATTAGAAAATATTTTACCCTGGCCTTCTCCTGCAATAAAAGTTAATGCAAATGTAGAACCTGCAAAAATACATACAATATATTTAGATATGTATTACCACTTGCTCTTCTGCTTGCAAATCATTTTGCTTTACAATGCACCCTGCAGTCCTGCAGTCCAAGAATATTTTGGCAATAAGGCATTGTACAAAATATACATTAGATTAGACTCACATGATAGAACTAAAATTGTTGTTTATTTAACAGATTTGTAGAGCATTACTGTGTTTTCCAATGGCCATCTAATTATGATAAATAGAGCTGATAACAGTAAGCAATATATGTCTAGTTGAGCAACAGAATAAAGGAGAGCCCTAGAATTTTGTGTGACTGGTTGCATTAGAAGGTGTTTTAATGAAACATGTGCCTAGAATTGGCACTTGTTTCGTGTGTACAAGACTGAGAATCATACATAAAACTATGGTATTTAGCAAAGGTTTTAATTACCATTTGTAAATATCACAGTCAGTATTTCCTCATTGGTAACTATTACTGTAGGTAAATACCAACAGTAAATGTTGGAGATGAACAGAACTGCTGATTTCCGTATCAACATCAGATTTTCGAGAAAAATCAGAAAACTCAAAAACAGACCAATAGAACAAAATGGGAGATATAAATCCGAAAGTTTTGTAAAATTAAAGGTATATATAGCAAAGTTTAGTGTAAATGGCAAAGGGGCCTGGGAAATAATCTGGGGAACATTTATATATGACCAAAAGGTCCGAAAAATTTTACTTTGTTTCCTGTGCAAGCTATTTTCAAGTTTCCGCATCACATATTTGATATTTTTTGAATACTCGGAATCAAGGGTTCACATATTCAATATGTCTGTATATTTGATCATTTCAGAATACTCGATATTATAAACTTGATAATTATAGAAAATCGGAAAAAAAGTTCTTCAATCCAAACACCATCTGAACACCGGAAATTTCATTTCTGAGTAAAAACTGTGTTGGACTTGGAACCAGACTTCATAGTAAAAACTATGGTCAGTGTTTACCAAGCAACAAATAGTCAGTACCTACTGGTAAATATGTGGATGTTTGGCTTTAATCTGCATTTACGGTACCTAAATATTCACATTAAATTTTAACATGTATTTATCAGTAAATCAGTGTCTGATGTAGTAATTTATTCTGGATCGACTGATGATCCCAGATGAACAGCCATTTCGCCCGACCAAGTGCCCATACATGGCACGACTGTCAGCTGTGACTGGTCCTATGACTTAAAAGGTGACCATATACATGCGATTTCTATCGCAATGTGCCGACAGATCACAAACTGGTATGTGTTGGCACATTGCAGAGAGAACCACACACATCCATATGCGGTATGGGGATCGGTCGGCCATGCCCCATACACAGGACGACGGTAATGCAGACAGATGGAAATTTCCCATCTTCCCTGACCGAACATAATGCCGACCACAGACGTTCATTGGCTTTACGGTCTTTCGGATTCGACCCCTACACATTAGCGATATTAGGTAAATACTGTTGTGAACCGACAGGATTTACCTTATATCACTAATGTGTATGGCCACCTTTAGTCATTTAGAGGAGGCTATCTACATTATACTGTATTTACCTGTCAATTTGAGGAAAATTAGACACTGTAAATTGACACAGCCCCTTTTCCATTGTTTTACAAAGGCAGTCCTATTATAAGTATGTTTTATTACAGTAATGTGTCTCTTTCCCAAATCCTTTATACAGCAGAAGAGTTTTATTTTTGACACTAGAGAATGTTTTTTAAAGGATGACATGTTATCATTTGCTTGACTGGGACACAAGAATGATGAGAGATTGAAACTACAAATGCAAAATATTTAACCATGCATGAACAAGTTGTAAACACAAAGGTAACACATTCAGGGAGATTCATTCAGGGAGATTCAATAAAAGGTCTTATCGTTAAAAATGGTGCTAATTTTGCCCCAACCAATCAGATATTATTTAACATTTGAAATCTAAAATCTGATTGGTTGGGGCAAAATTAGCACCATTTTTAACGATAAGAACTTTTATTGAATAACCCTGATTTTTTTTGCCCAGAAATGTAATAAAATATTGCATCCTTATATATCCAAAAACCGAGAGAATATCTGTACGGCCATGATTGCAATTTTACTTTGTTTAAAATCTTTTCCCATAATTCTTCCCTCTTTCCAAATTCCGATTCTCTGTCTTGGGGGTAAACCAATGTATGTAAACTCTGCATATATTTTGGTTCACTCAGAAATTATTTTGGTTATGTCCAGCTGACAGAACAGTAGGAGAATATAAACAACATAACATACACAACTCTTTTTCATTTTAAATGAATCAAATAATACATTTGGGGAGATTCGCCAGCAGCTGCGTGGCTCTGGGTAAATAACTTCCATGATTTACCCTTACATGACTATTTACCACCAGCTATTAGCTGGTGCTAGATAGTCACGTAATTGAAGCTGCTAGTGAAGAGCTTGTGGCAGCTGCGTGAGTGTGTTTTGCAAGACTTGCCCAGCGTGACTTTAACCCTTACCTGCAGCACTGCAGCTCAAGGTGACTAGGGCAAATTGTGTAGTATTTAGAGTCCTTCAAGTTATACTAACAAAGCTATCAAATTAAAGACCAGAAGGATACTATGTTAATAAAAAAATACTTATTTTTATGCATTTCTGTCAGAACATGACATTTCCCCAGATGCTCTCATTCAGTTTGGGGGCTATGAGAACCTATTTATACCTCAAGACACTGTTAATAAGAGAACAGTTTTAATGGTGTAGCTTTGTTGGTAGACGAGAAAGAATTCCTGTGGGTTACTGAATATATGTACACTATATGCAGGGCTGTTTCTAGCCATCTTGGTGCCTTAGCATGATCAGATTGCAATCCCATCATGCTTAAAATCGCAGTAGTGTGGCCTAGCCCTTTAAGTGCCAGCACTTTCCCAGAGTATTGACATTAACCCTTCGGTGCCAGAAGACTTCCCCAGAATATTGTGATGACCACTTTCACTGCCAGCAGACTTTCTTACTAATAAATTCAGTGCCAGCACTTTCCAAGAATATTGCCATTAAGCCTTCAGAGTCAACATTTTTCCAGAGTACTGTCATTAACACTTTCAGGGCCAGCAGAGTATTATATACAGTATGCACCTGCTTCTAAGTACTAATTGGAGAGTTGGGTGGAAGCAGCAGCTTTTACCTGGCATTTTAGCACTGCTCTCCCCAGTCCTTTTAGCTGGACTCATCCTCTCCCCTCCTTCCTTCACCTTCAGTTCATTTGCAACATTACTACAAAGTGTCCCAGTACCGAATCCACCACAGGAGCAAACCAAAGTGAAGGGGGAGGCCCCGAATTGCTCCCGTAACTACAGCAGCGACTCAGGCCACCCACCCACTATAATCGATACAATAAATGCAACCTGTGTACACACTAGTAATATACTGTAGTAATATACTGTAGTCCGGGGGATTGGAGGATCGCCGAAATTGTCGGGAGTGCTACCTTGTTAGGAGCGGTGATGTATAAAACACTCTTTCACTGACCATACCACCTCATGGTTTTGTGTGCACACAGTCTTTTTAATCATATATATGGACTCTAGAAGAACAAAAGGGATTTTCTTACTTGATTCTAAACATTCCTATTAAGATTTCCTGATTATGGCACACATCTGCCGGTTCTGAATGAATAACAGACTTCTAGACGATATATCCATCCGTTCTATATTATAGGGTTCTGCATACTATCTTTTATGTATTTTACCTATAATCAGATATTACTTATATTTTAGAAGGTTCTTTTAGTAGTACGGGTAATAGGTACGGGTATTGTTGCAGCTGGCCAGCTGTATATATGGGCATGTGTTTGGTTTAATAAATTGTATTTTATCTATAGTGGTTAAGTGTGTCTTGCTGTGTACACAGGTATTGTATCATTTGCAACATTGTTTTCAAGTAGAGGTAGATGAGTTCAAGTTCTCTACTCACTACAATGTTGCAAATTACAGCAGCAGAAAAGAAGAGCAGTTCTAACAAAGCAAGTAAAAGCTGACAGGGAGATGCTAGGGCAGTGATGGTGATCCTTTTAGAGGCTGAGTGCCCAAACTGCAACCCAAAACCCCACTTTTTCTTGTATAGTGCCAGCATGATCATTTAACTTGAATACTGTGTTTTTAGTTTAGAAAAAACAACTTAAATACAGATACAGACCAATACAGTAGATAGAATTGATTATAGATCGCATTACCTATTAACCTCTACATTACCACACAGGAGTTTGAGATCTAAAACAGTGATCATTAACCCCTACATTATTAGACAGGAGTTTGAGATCCAAAACAGGAACTCAAGTAGAGCTGAATGTTATGTATGTATGTATATATTTTTTTATAGCGCCACTAGGGGCTGTACCACTGTACAATGTATAATACAAAAAGTCATACAAGGGGGACAGTAAATAGATACATAAATATATAAATAAGTATGAGCATCACTAAATATACAAGTGCTTAAAACATGTAACATGAGGAAAGAGGTCCCTGCCCCTTAGAGCTTACCATCTACTTAGGTGGGTAACATACAGATACATAGGAAAGGGTGGAAGTTCTAAAGTAATAACTGGTGCAGTGTCAACAGTCCTATGTTGTGCTGTGCTCAGAGAGATAGAATGAGAGGTTAGATTTAAACTTGTTTATTGAGTTTTCTTGACGTAGAGAGAGGGGAATAGAATTCCAGAGGACGGGAGCCAAAAGAGAAAAAGGTTTAAGGCAAGAGGAGACAGTGTGGGTTGGGTGGTCTATATAAGAGATGGTTCTGTAATGAGCGGAGCGTACGGGCAGGGATGTATGGGGACAAGAGAAGAAATATAAAAAGGAGCAGAAAATTGAAGGGATTTAAATGTTAAGAGAAGGATTTTGTAGATAATGCGTTGTTTAATGGGGAGCCAGGTAGATGTGTGGCAGAGAGATGATTTAATATCCCAATTGTTAGAGAGCGAGACAATGCATGTGGCAGAGTTAAGTATGGACTGAAGAGGAGAAAGATGGGAATCAGGAAGACCAGAAAGCAGATAATCCAGACATGATAGGATGAGAGCATGGATAAGCATAGCAGTAGTTCGAAGAGAAAGGAATCTATGGATCTTTGCAATGTTTCGAAGAAAAAAGTGGCAGGTTTTAGCAACATAGTTAATGTGATTGGAAAAGGAGAGAGAGGAGTCAATAATAACCCCTAAGCAACGTGCCGACTGAGTAGGGTAAATGTGGGTGTTGTCCACAGAAATGGAAAAGGGTGGGATAGGACCAGGTTTATGTGCGAAAATGATTAGTTCAGTTTTAATCAGGTTTAGTTTGAGGCATCCATGAGGAAACAGCACGGAGACAGTCGGAGATGCGTGATTGGGTGTCAGGACTAAACGTGGGGGTGGAAAAATATATTTGCGTATCGGCATACAGATCGTAGTTAAAACCAAATGAGCTGATGACTTTTCCCAGGGAAATGGTATAGAGGGAGAACAGCAGGGGTCCAAGACCACAGTCCTGTGGAACCCCAACATTAAGAGGAATGGGAGAGGATGTTTTATTATCATATGACACAGAGTAGGTTCTGTTCGAGAGGTAGGATCGTAGCAAGGATGCCGCTTCATTCCGAAAGCCCAAGGTGTGAAGAATTTGCATTAGGAGGGAATGATCAACTGTGTCAAAAGCAGAGGAGAGGTCGAGAAGGATTAGAATAGAAAAGTGGCCTTTGGCTTTGGCAGCCTGAAGGTCATTCACAACTTTGCACAGGGAGGAAGGGAAAATACCAGATGACAAGGAGGCGATGAATATGTGAGTTAGTATAGGGGTGAGTACCTGGTTACAGTGCTTCAGTAGGAAAGAGGGCATGGGATCAAGGGGACATGTAGTGAGCGGACATGACCGAAGCAGAGACGAAACCTCTGACTGTGTCACGGGACTAAAAGAGCAGTAGAAGGGGGTGTGGGTAGAAGAATCTGAGAGCTATGCTAAGGGTTAGGAATCTGCATATGGATGGATATTTTATTTATGAAGTAGTCAACAAAGTCTTGGGAGGAGTGTGGAGAGAGAGGAGAGTCAGTGGGCGAGGAATGGAGAAGGGAGTTAAAGCAGAGGAGAGGTCGAGAAGGATGAAAATAGAGGAGAGGTCGGGAAGGATGAGAATAGAAAAGTGGCCTTAGGCTTTGGAGCCTGAAGGTCCCTTCTCCATTCCTCGCCACGGAGAACAGGCGGTGTGGGTTTGATTAGTTAATATTTATAAGCGTCTTATAGTATTTTTGTTTTGCTACAGAGAGTGCGGTGTTGAGGCATTGTAGCATAAACTTGTAATGGAGAAAGACAGCCTCGGTATGAGACTTTCTCCACATCCGCTCAGCAGCACATGTGCACCTACGTGGGACGGAGCCAGGGACAAGGGTTAAAGAGACGTCAATTGTGGGGTTGCAAGGGGGCAAGGGAATCAATAGCATCAGTCAGGACAGAGTTATAGGAGTTAAGAAGTTATAGATGTTATAGCATTTGACCTCTCTCTGCTACAGACTGCCGCTACACTTTCTCTCTGGCTTTCGGGTAACAAACTCTGGTGAACTCTGCTGTGCATGAGAGCCCACAGATGTTAAACCAGGGCACCCAGTGTTCTCCCCACTGTGCTAGGAAGAACACTGGGTGCCCTGATTTAACATAGGCGCAGCTCTTTGCCTAGGTGGCCTATTCCTAAAAACGTCCCTGACTATATGTATTTTGTAAATAACGCCAATGCTAATTTATATAAGATTAATTAAAATGAAATGCCTATCTATATAATGTTATATAATTATGATTTACTTTTAATGAAAAAGCTCTTTAGGAAAGTTTACTGCAAAACTCACAAAATGCTAGATGAAGATGATTCTTTATTTGGACTTTAAAATTAAATAATACACCAGCAAAAAGAATAAACCGGAAAAGAATATAAAAAAAAAAAAATACTTGAAAAGGAATTTACTGCACTATAGAAACAAATATGTGCAATTCTTAAAAGCCTGGAATAACAGCTTTCCCCATTGTGGGGTATAAAATATCACTTCCCCCTGTCTCTCCTATTTAATTTTCTTTACAGGTCTTGGACGTGTAAAGCAAACAACGTTCTCTACATGGAAAAATTACACCACTGGGTTATTATTTCTATTCTAATAATGTCCTTTTATTTGAATCGACAATTCACGGAAATTTCCTTAGCCCTTACTGCAAATTCAGGAATAAAATTGTGCAGTGGGATATATAATGATTATTTAATCCCTTGAGGGCATTGTATAGAGATTTGTTTCCTGATTATAATGCCTTAACACAGTTAACCACTGTTTCTTTTCATGTACACATCAATATCCTAGGTTGCTACAGGCGTTTGACATTTTCAGGGTATCTGCTTGTTGCCCCTAACAACCCGAACAAACTCAGCCAGTCACAAAAAAAAAAATTTGAATTTCCGCTGCAAACAAATGAAACAGACAATGAATTCAATGTGAGATACAGTATTACCATAGAAAACAATCAAATCTCAACTTAAATTTAAACATTTCTGAATACATTTGTAAAAGAGAAGTTAAAGAATAACTAAAGCTATTTAACAAATGGGCATGTATTCTTTAATTTCTAACTAGCAAATAGCTGTATATTCAATCTCCGGAATATGCAGTATTAAAGAGAAATCATCCACAGTTCTTATGGCTTTTTTACACTGTCCAATATTTCAGAACGACCGATATTACCGTATATACTCGAGTATAAGTCGACCCGAGTATAAGCCGAGGTACCTATTTATACCTGAAAAATGTATAAAAACTGATTGACTCGAGTATAAGTCGAGGGTAGAAATTATGACCACTACTGCCTTCTGATTCAGTATTGTTTTGTTGCTTAAGTTGCCCTTTAAATGGACAGCAGAATTCCCATACATGAATCCCATACAGTAATAGCCACATCCAGTACCAGTAACCTCCAATTCCTTGGCACTCCAGATGTTTGGAAACTACAGCTCCCAGCATGCTTTTTTGCTGGGAGTTGCAGTTTCTAAACATGTGGAGTGGCAAGGTTCCGTAAACTTATAATTAAACTTACCATCATTTACAATTCTCCTGAACCCCATATTGTAAAGGGCCCTCTGACCGCAAATAGTAAAGGGCCCTCTGACCCCCATATAGTAAAGGACTCTCTTATCCCAATAGTTAAAAATGTCACCTGAGAGTTGTAGTTTCAAGCTGTCATTTGCACTGAACTAGCAGCTGTTTTTTGCCCCAAACTGAGGAGACCCATCAGAATTACAGCATCCAGATGAGCAGTGACAGTGCTGAGTGAGTCCATCAGCCAGACTACAGGAAGCAGGAAGTGTAAAGGCAGATCAGCTCCTGTAACTTTCTATGCAGGTTAACACAGCGCCACCTACTGGTTACTATCTGCAATTGCAGAATTTGGATCTAAATTAGGACTTGACCCGAGTATAAGTCGAGGTTAGGTTTTCAGGCTAACTTTAAAGCCTGAAAAATTCGACTTATACTCGAGTATATACGGTATTGCAAATTGGTCAGCCGAGCCAATTCGCCATTGGATCGGACAAAAAGACAGTTGTGATTGTCGGAAAAACACAGGCGATAGTGCGTTACACAGGGTCGAACTGTCGTCTGCAGCTACTTTTGCTAGTAGTGAATGTTTGTTTTGGACAAAAAAATTTGCTGTTGTGTACGCAGCCATAGATTTTGTATCCATCCTCCCTAGTTTTATGATTTTCAGGAGCTGAAATTTCTGTGAACATCTGCAGATTAATATCTTTGTTGTTGCCCACATTTAAAAAACTAAAAACGATTTAAATACAGTATATTAATTCTCTACAATGTGCAGTAGCTGATTCAGAATGAGGGATACTTATTGTTATTTAAAAAAAATAGGATAAATTCAGGCTGATTTTTATTTTTTTTTATTGTATTTTAGCTAAAGTTCTCCTTTTAAGTTTGACAACATTTACCAATGAACAGTAAGTGGAAGGAAAAAATGTTGTAGCATTGCTAGTCTATAGGGGACATTATTGTGATGACTGTACTAACCTATGTTGCACATTTTGTTCTTAACTTATGAATTCATGCAAGAGTTATTGGGAAAATGTTATTTTCTATTTTTATATATTGCTTTTTTCTATAATGCTGACATTTTTCTTAAGGGCATTTAACATTTTTTGTGTCAAATCATCACAAAAACAACCTGGATTAACTACATCTCTTCTACAGTCCATTTCTATATAAATAAAAAATGGATTAAAGACGAGCTAAACTTTACTAAAAATTTTAATTACATACTGTGGAAATGCTTCCAATCTGGACAAATATTCATACAAAGAAAAGGTAATACACATTTCTAGGCCCCGTACAATATAATATTATCTGTGTACTTGCTAACATTATAAACAAATAAACAAAACAGGTTTCAGTACCATTAGTATTATAAGAATGAAAGCCTTCCAACCACCCCAAGGTAAAAATGTAGGCTCTTCCAGCATGGGGTAGATTTTACATGCATAATCCAGCTGCATAATGAACATTTAAAAAGCCCACAAGTAAGATTACTGTTGGCAGAGCGGTTGACAACCAAACTAGTGTGGTGGCTCGTGTTGACTTTGTTCACTGATCCAGCTGGAAGGATCACATTAAACTTGAAGCAAGCCGCTATACACGTAAGATTGTTGGCCGAAGTGGTCGGACTTTAAGCGTTTGTCTGCCTTTTTGGCTGACAGAAACCTGTGTCTGTATGAAGCCTAAAGGCTTGTACACACGTGCGATCGAGGGTCCCAACCTGTGACGCACGATGTGTATGAACAAATATTTTGGCCGATAATCCGCCCGTGTGTAGGCATTTTATCGCCCAAAACGGTTGTTCATTTGGAGATCCACCAAGTCAGTCCATCAATTATCCCCGAACAAACGACCGTTTCGGCCGATAAAGCGCCTACACACAGGATGATTATCGGAAATGTTCATTTGTACACATCGTGCATCGCGGGTCAGGACACGCGATCGTACGTGTGTACAAGCCTTAAGTCAGCATTCAGGAGATGTGGATTGCTGCCTTATGTTTACTAAAGGTCAAATATAAAAGAGGATTACTACAGAACAAGATTCAGGATTAAGGTAGGAATAGTTCAGTACAATTGCCTTTTAATCTGTAAACTGTACATATAGGTATGTGCCAAGCATGCATTTGGGTAAATGTCAGGTAGTTTTCCATTTAAAGGGCAACTGTGGTCTTAAAGCAAGTTAGTGTTAAATGAAAACCTGTTAACACTATTTCCTTTAAAATGAGTGGACAATCAAATCTCTGGCTGAAGCCTGTGAGACATTACATTGGGGTGAATGTTCAAACTTCCAGTAGGATCAGTGACATCACCTGACCTCTGCCCTGCCCATCCGCCCCGGGGGACAAGTATGCTCAGTTGAGAATTAATGCTGGGGAAATCAGGAAGTACGTGGGGAAAAAATTGACAGTTGAGAAGGGGAGCCTATTAATGCAGGCTGAGGCTGGGCACATGACTACAAGTTGATGGCTGAAAACAGGAAGTGTTCAAGCAGGAAGTAATATTGCTGAACCTTTCCAGCAATAACTTCTCACAAATTTTATCTAGAGATGTGATTTATGTTTTATTTTGAAGGTGTGATAGAAGGCTTTTTTAGAAGGCTTTTTGGAAGAATTCAAGACCACAGTTACCCTTTAATGTGTGAGTAAATGTGCGTAATATTCTAAAGGTGCGGCTGATGTTCAGAAAAGGAAGAATGCATATATTAGTCATGTATTTTACAAATGTAACCAGACCCATACACACAGCTCTACAGAAACAAAAACAAACTTACAACTTGTCCTGACACAAGCAGTGACGTTCTTTAACTAGAAGAGGAATGTCAGTTATACTAAAGGTTTAAAACAAACATATACAAGTGCATACATTACAGTATGTAACTTTTCATTTAAAAATCAGTTTTCTCATAAGAACATAATACAAATTTAATGCACCATTAGAATCAAAAACCTAACATAATTAACTAAGAAGGGAAAGTGATCATGAGATTAAATGTTTACAGCCTTTGAAGTATCTCTCAAAAATATACAGTAGAATACAGAGCTGGTAAATCAAGCAGAACTGTTCAACACAAATATACTGTAGTACAACACTCAGCAGGGAGAAGAATAAATGAGAACTGACAAAGGCAAAAATAGAAGTAGTCATTCCTGGAGGGTGGGAGGCTGGAGCAGCAATGTATTCTCGTTTCTCTTTGTAAAAATAGATCAAACAGCATTATTTAATGCATTTCCCTTTATCTGGGTCAAAATAGCAATTTAATGCAAATGACAAAGAAAAAATTAAAGAGTTCATTTGGTGGACTCAAGACCCCTTTTCCCCTTTTTGAATTTAATAGGTGGATGCAGATGGATTTTAGTAAAGATCAAATCAACCAAATTTGACCAGGAGAAATAGTCCAATAATGCATTAAGTTCAGGTGATATCCCATGAAATACTGTATATATTGGAGTATAAACCGTCCCGAGTATAAACTGAGGTACCTAATTTTACCTGAAAAAAGGAGTAAAAGTGATTGACTCGAGTTTGAACCAAGGGTAGAAAATATGGCCACTACTGCCTTCTGATTCTGTTTTAAGGCTTTAGTTCCCTTTAAGCCAGTATGGCTATTACTGTATAGGACAACGGTATGGGAATTCTGCTGTCCAGAATTTAATTTAAAGGGCAACTAATGCCTCAAAACAATACAGACTCAGAAGGCAATCCTTTTAACAAATATAGTTACCATCCTCCTGTATTGTTTTGAGGCATTAGTTGCCCTTTAAATGGCCAGTAATCCCATACAAGAACCCCCATTCCTTGGCACTCCAGATGTTTGGAAACTACAACTTCCAGCATGCTTTAGTTGATGGGAGTTGCAGTTTCCAAACAGCTGCAGTGGCCACCTCACTGCCACCAATGTAGACCACACCAAAAAGACCACTCCACAGCCCCTTCTATATATTTTTTGTAGTGACCTTCTCCTACCTTATCAGTAATCAGGCAGATGCTCGCTCCGCATCCTTTGCACTTGTGGATGTCACTACTCAGCGCGGGGAAGTGAGAGGTGCAGAGTTACTGACGTCATCCGAAATGCTCAGAGGATGCAGAGCGAGCGGCCATCAAATTACTGACAAGGTAAGTGGTTAACTCGAGTATAAACTGAGATTTGGATTTTAGGCTGTTTATAAAGTCTGAAAACCTTGGTTTATATTCGAGTATATACGGTAAGCTAAACTGAAAAAGTATATATTATATTCAAATAATATATAGTATACTAACTTAAAGGAACACTAAACTGATGAATTCATGTATTGCGTCTCTATTTATGCAAGGTACAAAATAAAAATGCAGGTAAACTTACCTACTGATCTCCCGCTTCTCATTTGCTGGTGAGAAGCTGCGAGTGGAGCACTGGTAGATAAGTTTATATTTGTAACGCAGGTGTTCTATTATATTAGATACAAAAGCAAGATACATGATTACATTAGTTTAGTGTCCCTTTAATATAATAAAATATTATCTTAGTTACCTAAAAATGTATGTGATTGTGGTAACTGCTCCTCTTTTACCCAAGCCAGATCTGAATTCTAATCTATTGTTATAAGTAGACAGTTAAAGAACAACTGTGGTGTCAAAACAAGTTAGGGTTAAATGAAAGCCTGCAGTATATCCTTTACACTGAGCCAACAATCACATCTCTGGCTGGAGCCTGTGAGATATTACATTGGGGTGAATGTTCAAACTTCCTGCTTCCAGTAGGTTGAGTGACATCACCTGACCTCTGCTGGCCCTTTTCCACCGGGGGAGAAGCATGCTCAGTTAAGACTTATTGCTGGGGAAATCAGGAAGTACCTGAGGAAAAAATTGACAGTTGAGAAGGGGAGCCTATTAATGCAGACAGGCTGGTCACATGACTACAAGCTGGTCACATGGCTAAAAACAGGAAGAGTTCAACCAGGAAGTTACATTGCTGAACCTTTCCAGCAATAACTTCTCACAAATTGTATCTAGAGATGTGATTTAGGTTTTATTTTGAAGGTATGATGGAAGGCTTTTTATATAATTATTACTAGTTTGGAAGAATTTGAGACCACGGTTACCCTTTAAATTGTGAACCTCGCAAGGTTGAGGATTTGGGGTACAATAAGGCTACAAAAGTTTTTTGGGGGGGTGGACCAACCCTTTACATGTAGATTAAAAGCAGGCAGCACAAAACAATATTATTATTGGCCAATCAAATATTACTCCACAAATGTTAAAGGGAAAGTACAGTGGAAAATATCATTATATTTTAATTATTAGTTTAAATTATGTATACCTAGTTTTTCTACATATTCTCCTCCATTTTGAAAAATCAGTTGATTTCATTCCCTTTGCTATCTCTGCTGTTGTTGTTAGTGAGCTGACATTTCAGGTTCTGTAACAGTCCCTCATCTTCCTGGGATGCACACTTGGAACGTTCCTATCAGTAATTTCTATTGATTGGCTGTTGTATGAGGCAAACATGTTCAGATTAGGATAGAAAAATACTGCTCTTTTTTCTTAAAAGCATATGTATTTGCACTCAACTTCCCCTTTAAGCATGTCTGACAAGGCAAAGGACCGATTTTCTCAATCTGAATTTGTCAGTGGGGTTCGATTGTTGTTGGCCTTCTTTAGACTAAAGCTTCATACACAACCTGCAACGCATGATGTGTAGGATCGCCTATTTCGTTTGACAATCATGCTGAGTGTGGGCGCTTTGACGGGTGAAATTGTTTTTTGTCAGGCCTCGCTGCCGAAACAAGCGCTCATACACATCGCACGTTGCCACCCACAATCATATGTGTGTATAAAGCTTTAAGTTTCGTTTCTGCATAATTGACGGACAATTTTTAAGACACAGATTATCTTTTGACTCAGACATAAACATAAAAAAATCTCTTTCATCTGCGTGTTAATGTAAAAGAATAGACACAAGTTTACAGTGGTGTTTATACTATAATTACTGTAAAGTTTTAATGAAAGTACTGGTTTCAAATATAAATCTTCATATATTTAACATACAACACAAAAATATTTAGTTTAAAAAAATCACACAGTAGTGCTGGCTCATACTGTCTATAAACATTTCTATAAAAAGATTACATATGGCAGAGGCACCTTTGTGGGTGGTGCAAAGGCAATTCATTAAATTTAGAGAATTTCTTTATTTTAGAGATCCATGTGTATAACGGAAGAGGCAATGAAAGAAAGTAAAGCTAAGAGTAAGAGAGAAGCTGAGAACTGGATTTAAAATGTGTAAAAAATAAAGGAAATAAGGTTTAGGACACGGTCACACTGCAACGCAAACGGAATTGCATGCGATTTCATCGCGTTTGCGATTTAAAATGCGGAACGCAAATCGCAATCGCACCCGAAAACTCGTGTTACAAACAGACTTTTCTAGATTTAAATGTGCAAAATCCGATATATGTAAATATACTTACCAGCTTTGTTCCATCTCAGCCAATAACACGGCTGCCAGTCCAGCTCCTTCTGCTGCTTCCGCGTTTGGAAGCAGCAGCAGAAGGCAACCGTTGGAACTAATGCTGGTAAGTATATTTACAATTGGAATTGGCATATTTAAACCTAACAAAGTCTAGGTATGGGGGTATTTTATGCAGGATCCTTATTTTTGACATTATTAAAGATCTGTGCACAGAACAGCAGCAGTTTCTTGAACTGCATTTCACCATGAAGGACAGGGAAAAGATACAGACAGGTGTAATTTTTTTTTGTTCAATAAATTTTTATTGATTTTAATAAACATAACTGTATACAGTTTGTATATATATTCTCTGCTTTTCTGTAAATATTTGTATCTGTCCAAGCATGTTATATAACATTAGCCAGAAAGAAAAAAAAAAGAAGAAAAATAATAATTAAAACAAAACCAAAACCTAAATATATAAACTAAAACCCAGCTGTACCATCTTTATACATTTACAGGGTTATTCAATAACAGTTTTTATCGTTTAAAATGGTGCTAATTTTGCCCCAACCAATCAGATGTTAGCTTTTAAATGTTACATAAGTTCTGATTGGTTGGGACAAAATTAGCACCATTTTAAACGATAAGATCTTTTATTGAATCTCCCTGTTATTATCTTAATGTTACAAATATTTTCTACCAGTTTTGGGGTCCTTGTACCTCGGGGGGAGATCTTCTGGCACGCCTAAATTGAGTTTAGAATAAGAATCACTACTGGGTTCCACTCTGTGCGTTTGGGTCCATCTTGATTAGCCAGATATCCCAGGTTTTGGTCCATGTTTTTATAGTGTTATTTAGTGTATGTGCGAGATATTTGCTATGATGTATCCACCATATCTTTTCTATTAGGGCCTCTTTAGAGGGGCATGGCTGTTTCAAATTGAGCGCCAGAAGAGATATAGCCGCTGAGCAAATATGCATAATTAGCCTCTGTGCTGTTTTAAGTTCTGTATTGAGAGATTGAAAAGTGCTGAGTATGGTGTGAGAGTGATCTTTTTTGAAAATAATTCTAATAGCAATGATTCACAGTACCTCCACATCTTCTGCACTTCACTGCAGGACCACCAACAGTGTAGCTGATTGGCAGGGGCTCCGCAATTCCTAAAACAATCTAAGATGTGTAGGTGTAATATACTAATCATATAACATTTCATATGATTTTCCTTTTGTTTCCATGTTGGCTGACTGTAAGAAAATACTCTGCCATTGGTCATCTTGTAGCTGTTCCTCCAGTCTATTCTCCCATTTTATCATGGGTTTAATTTTGAGGGGTTGAGGCTTATGCCATAGTATCTCATTTAGCTTGGTTATTATCCCTTTGTGTGGGGATGATGATATGCACAGCGTTTCAAATTTGGATGGTAAGGAAATATTGCGTATTTTGTTTTGGGTAAAGTGTGATATTTGTGTATATTAAAACCAATGTTGGGCTGTAATATTAAATTTACCTTAGGCTTCTGGCCAGGAGAGAATATTCTGGTCTGATTTATATAAATCTCTTATTCTGCTTATATCTTTCCCTTTCCAGAAATTAGTTTTCTAATCCCATTGGGAATACTGGCATATGAAAAAGAGGGTGTATTGTGGAAATGGACGTTATTAATTTATGTTGCATATTGCATCTATCCCATAGTTGTAAGGTGTCCTGAAGTACTGGTATATTAAGCTGACTTATCATCCTACCGTGAGCTGGCGGGGTCCATAGGATAGAAGAGGAGTGTTATGGGGCCATTAGCTGATTTTCTATATCTAACCAGCAAATATTACCTGACCCTTGTACCCACTGAACTGTTTGAACTAGTCTCGCAGCTTTGTAGTATCTATACAGGATTGGTAATCCAAAGCCACCTCTATCCTTACATCGTGCCATATAATCTGCTCGTATACGTGCTTTCTTGTTCTTCCAAATAAATTTAGTTATTGCTGATTGAAGTTTTGATAAATCGGAATTCTTAATCAAAAAGGGTATAGCTCTGAATAGATAGAAGAATTTAGGGAGGATGTTTATTTTCACTGCATTGATTCGACCCAAGAGAGACAAAGGGAAAGATGCCCAATTAATTAGTGAGATGGTCAGTTTATTGAGCATAGGAGTGCAATTTTGCAAGAATACAGTTTTTGGATCATAACTCACATTTATCCCCAAGTATTTAAAAGTAGATGTTGACGATTTAAAATGGAAATGTGATTTCAGGGATGTGCTTAGGTGTTCTGGGACACTTACTGGGAAAGCTACTGTTTTTGTGTTGTTCAATTTAAATCCTGATATAAGGCCAAATTTCTTTATGTTTTTGTATAAACATGGGAGTGAAGTTAAAGGCTGAGTTAAACTGAGTAAGATGTCGTCTGCAAACAATGAGATTTTAGATTTCAAATTTCCCACCTTTATAACATGAGACTGGTGTCATTTAACACTACAGAGTGTGCTCAATATTGGGGCAAATTTCAGTTGGAGGGGGGGCATGCCTTTTAATTGTGGCTAAATTTGGGAGGTCCCTTTTTATAAAAATATATACAAATTCAGTGTCCTCTTCACCGATTTTCTCACCATTTTTGCACCCTTGCCAGCTGCATCCACCTGCACTTTATTTGCACCGACACCAGATGAGTTCCACTGCACATCAGCTAGCTTAATACACACTCATACCAACTATGTCCTCCTGCACATCAGCTGGTGCCTGGAGGTGTGAATAATAGGGAGAGCACTCCCCTTTTTCCAACTTTATGTCTGAACTCAATGCTGCTGGCAGGCCCCCTTCAACATAATTACATGCGAGTTTATGTGCCCACCCAAGATTGTATATCTCTATTATAACTAATTTACATATCTTACTCATACTCTCACATATTGTTAATTAAAATGCATTTCTTACTGTCCCTTTGGCTCTATATTTAAATCTCAGTTTTCTTGGGTAAATAGGCTGTGGGCCAACCTGTAACACTGTGGGCCAGTCTGACAATGATTCCATTGCACCTTACCTCTGTTATAGGGAGGAGGAGACACTTTTTCCAGGAATACCTGAAAGCCGGTGTAGTGTGTAAGCTTAAACAAGTTTTACAGCAAGTCTCCCAATTACTCCTTTCTGCTCACTAAAATGCTTGGCAAATACTGGGTTAAAAACAGAAGTAAAGGGAAGGAGACAGAAGCATAAATAACAGAACTGTCCTCTCAAGCTTTCACCAATTTATTACCTGTCAAAGGGAGATCAGGCTACAGTGATAAGGCAGAACTCAGGACTTTTCTAACTCACCCTCCTCCCACTCCTTATGTTGCAAGTATCTCCAGAAAAACTGAGACACTTTCTCTCTACAAGCTTACATATGGAGGTTTTGTTGTTGTTTACAAAGGTTAGAGTGTTGTGTAGGAGGATTAATGCACATGAGCAGCTTGTTTCACAGGCAGATTATAATAAGGTATTGTAGATATATGTGGATAGTCTGTTTTAATGTTAATTTGTATATTGTGATGTGTGTCCCTGTACATTGAACCCAGTTACCCATCCACTTTTCATAATACCAATAAAGCACTGAAAACTTGAGGAGCACTAAAACAGTTTATCTCAGCAGGAGGGGAGGGGGGAGTTTAAAAAAACAACAAAAAACAGCTAAAAACAAAGTAAAAAACAGAACACTCCCAGCCACAATAAAATAAAAACTCTCACCATTAAAGTTTTTAGTTCTGGGAGATCTGGTTTGTTAAGGGGACCTCTAGAAAGTCACTTTTCCACATTTACTTTCTAGAGGTCCTCTTAACAAACCAGATCTCCCACTTAAATCACATGCCCTTTGTCAGCCAATCTACTGAAACACATACATTCAACAACTCCTACAAAACAATTGGGAAAAAAATTGGTAGAAGGCATGTGGTCTTCCATATTTAATGCTTATTTGTACTATGCGCTTGTGCGCAAAGTTTTGTGTATTCCGAAAGATCTTAGGGCTATTACATGCACTGTGATCAATTATTGTTTTTTGTTACCTGAAGAGCCCTTAAATATACATTGCCTTTCATGAAAGCAAAGTGCAGAAGGCATTCTGAAAGTACATACTATATAAAGGGGAGAATCCTTTTCTCAGACATAATAAACATAACATATCCACTGCAGATGTAAGGGTTACCATAGGGCTGCTGCTTTGGGGAGGAAGGAACTTACATGTTTATATATCTGTATCTGTACTTGCACTGGCGAGATCTAACAAGATCGAAGCATGTCATGTCTGCAGGTCAGATGATTGGCTCTATACCAATAGGCTGTATTGTATGTAAATAAGGCTAACAGTTTTGGACACATGCATTAGCCATAGGACATAAAGGAGAAATTTCGCATATCTCTAGCCCTTACTCTGGGGAACCTGGGAGTAAGAAATTACTTCTTGTTTCTTAGATTTTGTGGGCAATGCTTTTCATATAGCATGAGACTGCAAGATACCTTCTGTTATAAGAAGGCTCTGCCCACACCTTATTAAATTGTGCACTAGGCACCACTATTTATTTGGCACTATTCATGTACACTTTGTTTTGTGTGTGTTTGTTCATTTGTACTGTGGTGGGATTGCCTGGGTCCTTTTTAGGACCTTCAGGCTTATCCCAATCGAGCCCCTCCTGGAAGCTTCCTGGTGGCAGCTGGGAGCAGAAAGGGAGGGCAAGTTTGGAAATGTCCCTGATGCCTACTGACTGAAGGGACCTAAGTTGTCTCTCTCTAGCCCTAAAGCTTAACAGCTATGGGCATAAGGGAGAGGCAGACGGATCCTGAACCACTTGCACGTTTGTGCACTTGGTGTGTGATCACTGAAAGCACGTACCCTGAGCTTTCAAAAAAAAAAAAAAAAAAAAGATTATCTCTATACCAATAGGATGTATTGCATATTAATAACCCAGCAGTTCTGGACACATGCATTAGGCATAACATAAATGAGAAATTTTGCATATCTCTGCCCTTTAGGCTGGGTACACACCAGAAGATATTTTCGGCGTAGTGTGGGACGGCCAGCCGCGACCGATCTTGATTGTCCGTTCGTCCCAATCGGACGAACGGATGTGTCAGAAAATCATATTCTATCATGAGTTTCCTATGGAACCGCATGGTTGAATTTGCCGCGACCGTCGGACATTTGTCCCAGCCGCGTGCTTGCTTGTAGTAACCAGAAGTAAGAAATTACTTCTTTTTCTTAGATTTTGTGGGCAATACTATTCATATAGCATGAGACTGCAAGATGCCTTCTTTTATAAGAAGGCTCTGCTCCATGTTTATATAATCATACTACTAAACTGTTTCACAGTATATGTACTGCAGGTATATTAGTCTCTTCTTTCTAGGTAATTAAATAACTATAGCTAGGCTATATTTCCAATAGATACAGTATACTTGAGTGCTGCTGTTAGAAACATTTTTTAATGAATCTATCATGGGGTTTATACTAGTGTGATGTGTAAAAGACATTATGTGATAAACCTTTGCTAACTTTGAATAAACCAGACATTATCCTCCCTCCCAGCCAAATCAAGGGCTAAATCACTAAAGGAAATGTAACAAATAATAAACAGTAATATAAATTAGAAAATAAAATCCAAAAGTAATGCATTACCTTGTTAATTTTGTATAAAGCTGCCTTTATTCTGAGCTGAATATCTGCTGGGGTCAGTTGGCATAACACTTGTAGAAATGCGCTATTGTAATGCATTTCTGTGCTGATTACCTTTTAGGGCAGCATTTAATTGGCCATTAGTTTTTTTATTGTTATATCTTAGCATTTTCTAGCACACTATCTGTTGTTATCAATAAGGTTTTCCAAATGAACTTTTTATTATTAGAATACTGTTGACATGTTTGCAGCACATAATTACCCTCAAGAGACTTTTTTTTTCTATCTATCTTTATTTTTTCCCCTTTATTTTTACACTGCCGTGCACTCACTGCACTGCCAGCAACAATTTCCTAGGCAACTTGAAAAACCTGAAAATAACTTTGTCTGTTTCTTAAAAATCTCATTACCTCTGCACATTAACAAATGTTATTATTATATGTTCACTTCTATTTTTGGGGATCAAGTGATATTTAGACAATCTAGATTACCGTATATACTCGAGTATAAGCCGACTCGAGTATAAGCCGAGGCACCCATTTTTGCCTCAAAAAATAGAAAAGATGATTGACCCGAGTATAAGCCGAGGGTATACAGTAACCCTAATACCTTTCCACTGTAGATGTTTGGAAACTACAACTCCCAGCATGCTTGGTTGCTGGGAGTTGTAGTTTCCAACCACCTATAGTAGAAAGGTATTGGGGGTTACTGTATGGCATACTGTCCCCCACCCTAATACCTTTCCACTGTAGATGTTTGGAAACTACAACTCCCAGCATGCTTGGTTGCTGGGAGTTGTAGTTTCCAACCACCTATAGTAAAAAGATAATGTGGGTGTCTGCATGGCATACTGTCCCCCAGCCCTCCCCCCGACCCCCCCAGCTCACTTACCTGTACCTGGTCTTCAGTCTTCCTCTCTCTGCAATCCAGAGGCAGCCGCGAGTCCGGCCGGCAGTTCCCATTACTGCTTCGCGGCTGCGCGATGACGTCATCCCGCCAGCGTGCGTGATGACGTCATCGCGCAACCGCGAGGAACTACTGGGAACTGCCGCCGGACTCGCGGCTGCCTCTGGATTCAAGGAGTTTCTTCTGACTCGAGTATAAGCCGAGTCAAGGTTTAGGTTAATTTTTAAACCTAAAACCTCGGCTTATACTCGAGTATATACGGTACATATTATGGTTGAATGATATCTTTCATTTATTTGTGCAACATTGTGGGCTGAATTGCTTGTGCATAAAGAATATTTCTTCTTCACAAATCTCTCTTCATACAGGTAAGCGGAATGAATCCAATGTATTTTGTGATGGGAACATTTCTAAGCTGGCAAATGGTTATAGCTGTCTATAGAAAAGGTTTTGGTCCAATAAAGCAATATAGAATACCCCCTCATAAATACAGATGAAAGAGACGTTACTGATGCATTAGACGCAACAGCACATTATGACACATCTTAAAACTCCATGCGCTTCAGCAGTAACACGTTTCAGTAATGTATGTATATTTTTATTGCTACAGCATTACTCAGCAATGAACACTTTTAGTCCATCCCAAATAAGAGAAAATGGTAAATGCTTAAAGGAGACCTGCGGTCTCCATGCATGTGCCCTCAATATAAGGACCATTAATACATTATATAAGGTAGGGAGAGAATTCAGGCTTTGATACTCCCTTTTCAGCAATATGCAAATAAGGAACAAAGACTTCTGGGAATTTACCATGTTTACACATGGAAGCTCTTACTGATGATGGCTCAATAAAGCTGAAACCTGTCTGTAGTTGGTGCTCTTGTTTTGCATTTAGCTTGTGGAATGCTGTGAAAGTCTTTTTAAAGACATAGTGGCATATTTATAAAGGTTCGTTAACTTTTCGCGGCCGTTTTCGCGGACATTAACGCATAAATCGCGTTTAACGCGATTTATAAAAGTCCGAAAACGTCCGCGAAAAGTAAACGAAGCGTTAACCCTTCGCGGCGATACTTATCTGTTACCCCCGCTTCTATTTATAAAGCGGCGGTACTGGTTTCGCTCTGCTAGTATCAGCCGATACTAGCCTCCCGCGGCGGGGATGGGCAGGCAACCTGCGGCGGGTGGTCGCACCCGCCCCGGGAGACACGCCCACCCCGCCCACAACCCCCCGCGGTGGCAGAGACCACCCGCCGCCGCTTCTCAGCAGCCCCTCCCAACCCGTTCCCCGCTCACGGCAATCTCGGAACAGAAGGCTAGGAGGGGCTGCAGCAGGTGGTCGCGACCACCCGCCGCGCACCCCCTCCCCGGCAACCCCTCCAAGCCCCCCGCCCCGGGGAAGGGAGGGAGCCGCTGGGAGGGATGGAGGCACCCTCCAGCGGGGCCCTGAGAAGGGCCTTTTGGGGCTTAGGGGGTCCCGCAGCTCGAACCGGGACCCCCCCTCCCCGGCCCTTGTAAGGGCCTTTGCGGCACTTACAAGTGCCCTTGCGGCTCTGACAAGAGCCTTTTGGGGCTTAAGGGGTCCCGCAGCTCGAACCGGGACCCCCCTCCCCGGCCCTATCAGGGCCTTTGCGGCACTTACAAGTGCCCTTGCGGCTCTAACAAAAGCCCTTTGGGGCTTAGGGGTCCCGCAGCTCGAAACAGGACCCCCTCCCTGGCCCTTATAAGGGCCCTTGCGGCACTTACAAGTGCCTTTGGGGCTTAGGGGTCCCGCAGCTCGAACCGGGACCCCCTCCCCGGCCCTTGTAAGGGCCCTTGCGGCACTTACAAGTGCCCTTGCGGCACTGACAAGTGCCTTTGGCAGGGGTCCCGCAGCTCGAACCGGGACCCCCAGTGTGCGGCTCTTAAAAGAGCCCTTGGGCGACGTCTTCGGGCTGGCGACACCAACCCCACTCAGGTCGCCGATGCCAGGCAGACTCACTGCGGCCGACAGTGAGCCCGATGGCACCGCCGGCCTCAGCGGAGCCGATGTTGCCAGCCGCTTCTTTCTTCAGCCATCTACTGCAATGGCATCTGAGTTCCGCGGCGGAAAGCTCCTCTTTATATAGGTTTGCAGAAATCCATAATCCGTTTCTGATTGGTCAATTTTTTAATACTTACTTTACATGCTTTACATTAACCAATCAGATTTCTGGAAAGTTCTGAAATCTGATTGGTTAATGTAAAGCAAGTATTAAAAAATTGACCAATTTTTTAATACTTCCCTGCTGGGAAGCGGGGGGTCTCCGCCGCCGCCGCGGGGGGTGTGGGCGGGGTTGGCGTATGCCCCGCCCCCTTAGGAGAGGCGTCGGGAAGGGATTTTAAGGGGGCTTAAAATTACCGCAGCACATCGCGGCCGCGATACATATCGCGGGAATGGCGCTCGCCGTTATAAATACGGCGATAGCGCTATTTTCGCGGCCGCGATGTGCGGCGGTAATTTTTTGGCGCTATTTTCGTTGCTTTATAAATATGCCCTATAGTGTTCCTAAGAGCTTCCATGTGTAAACATGGTAAATTCCCAGAAGTCTTTGTTCCTTATTTGTATAAGGACCATTGAAAAGGGCTCTACCATAACTTTAAAACAAGCCTAATATTTTCCTTCTGGCTACCTTTAAAAATTAGTTTGGGGCGGGGCTCATAATGCAGCTGATGATTCTCTATTCCAGCAGTATAATACATGTGGGCATTCTTAAGCCAGGAACGAGGGGTGGTGCAATGGTGCTAGAAAAGTCACTGCTCACAGTGTAAGGAAGAAAAAACACCCCTTACACTGCTGTAAGTGAAATAAGAAACGGAGACTTCTGGGTAATTTCCATAGTAGCCCTTGGAAAATGCTACACCTATTTAAGTTTTTACAGCATTTCATGGGCTAAAATACACACACACCTCCTAGAGCCTGCTGCAGAGACTTAGCTAAACATAATCAACAATGATAACATACAGAGACCCCTAGTGGTAGGAGGGTACTCCACACATCTCCCCCTTTCAGCTAGAAAATAACAACAGAGAAAAACAAATATAAAACATTAGCTAACAATAACAACCTGCATCAATCTATTATATTATTAATCTTGTTAAAGATTTTAGCAATGCTCAATCGCACTGGTTTGCGAATAACTTTTCCCGATGAAGTTACCTGACCATTGTTCTGGACATGTCCATTACTTGGTACATTGCTTGCTCCAAGCACACTTTCTGTATTCAGTGTTTCTTGTGTGTCACAAGCTGTTGTATTCTCAGAATTCATCTGATCTGATAGGGTTTGCTCTACAGGAATCTTCAGAAGATGCTTGTGATTCCTACGAAAAGTTTGCCCTGTATCTGTGCAAACCACATATGACCTCAGGCTCAGTCTGTGAATCACATTAGCTGGTATGTCCCAGGCTGGGACTCGAATGCGGACTCTACAATTGTATCCAATGTTTGTAAGTTCTCTGGATCGTTTGGCATGAATTTCATTTCTCTTTTCCTGAATTGTAACTTTTCAAACCACATCTTTATCTTGGTAAGGTGGCCATGGCTGTGTAGTTGGTAGTCTAGTTACAATCGGACGTCCAAACAGTAGTTCTGCTGGTGATTTTCCACATGTCTGAGGTGCTTCCCCAGATTCCCATGCTTTTTTCAAAATTGTTTTAAGAATTTTAATGGAGGCATGGGTTCATATCCCACTTCTGACACCATGTGTTATTCTCAAACTCAGTTGAAAGAACAAGATGGTTTATTAGCAATATATACAAATACCATGCTCCAGCTACTGCTGTATGGCTTTTTTGGTTCCTGCTAACACACACACACCTCCTAGAGCCTGGTGCAGAGACTTAGCTAAACATAATCAACAATGAAAACATACAGAGACCCCTAGTGGTAGGGGGGTACTCCACACTCTATAGACAGATGTCATCTGGCAAAATTGTAGCTAGAAGCAGTGTGACAGAGCACCAGGGGTCTGTAATAACCTGAATTAGTAAAGGCTATGTAAGGGAAAGTGTGGTTCCCAGTCTTTAATAAATAATATAACATTGTTTCATCCAGGAACCACCTCTCCCAGTATTATATTGTGTTTATAATGTATATGTAAAATGTACCAAGCACACTGTTGGGGATATGCAGTTAGTCCTTTGTCCACAAGATGGCTCATTGGGTAAAACTCCTGGTATTGCCTGTTGTAAATTAATTATTCTGGTGCCAACATGTCTGGCCTGTAGGATTGAGTTAAGTAAGTCTGATGATTGGCTGCTGGTTGAAGGTTGGTAATTTGCACTTCAAAGGGAATGAGGGAATAAAAAGAGCAGCTTTAATCCACATGGGGGAAGCACATAGACAAAGGAAGAGCTAAGTTACATGCTGAGGCAGTATCCTGTAGCTGGGAGCTGATTAACTCTATCCTGACCCTTAGCTTGAGAGCAAGGGATACAGGAGGCTAGCCTGCAGGAGAAAGCAGACTAGGGCTTGGCAGAAGGGAAAGCTAAGCAAGGGAGAACAGAGCTAGGACAAATGCTTAGGCAGTGCCTAGCAGCTCAGAGCTGTATATCACTACCCTGCCCCTTAGTTTGAGAGCAAGGGACCCAGGAAGGCAGAATCAGACCTGGAAAATTCAGCAGTAGCCCAGCAGTTCGGAGCCAAGGCAGTGGAACCCAGAGATCTCAGGAACTGCATCCCAAGGACAGTGCTTGCTTGGTATGATATGGTTGTGCTTGATACTGGTGTGTATTAATAAAGCTCCTTCAATTGTAAAAGAGCTTTTGTGGCCTGGTTTGCCTTATTTCCCACAATCTCACATAGGGCGTCCTGTGACATGCAGGATGCTGGATTAATTTTAAGGGTTCCCTTTAGTCAGAGCAGAAGCACAAATATATAACTATAATGCAGACACATAACAGTTTGTAACAGACCAATCACAATTAGGATCATCCTATAGTTGGCTGACTTTAGTCCTAAACTGGACAACTGCCTTTATTTATCTCATCATTCCATTTCAACTTGTCTGCAAGAATAATCCATCATTAGCTTCTTAAAAGTGTAATCTTAAGTAAACCCATTAATGTTGTATGTCACCATTTTTTCTAAATATTTTTTTAGTACAGACTTCATGATAAAAATATACTAAGTAGATAAAGACTTTTCTACACAGCATCAAAGCATTTCACTTAATCTGCTCCACCTTACTTATCTACTCTGATCTACAGTATTTTATTTGCCTGGGTGTAACCTGCTTTGTGTCTTTTTTCATTCTTTAATATCTTCCCTTGTGTTTTTTGACACTGCAGCACTCTGGCAAAATAAGGCAACTGACAATGCTGAAAAAGAGAAGATTCAACTCTTACATTAACTCTGAACAACTTGTTCATCAAGGTATCATTTTGATAAAATATCCAAAAAATAGAGCAAGTCTGTTGGAAACAAATGTATTCTCAATGTATTCTCCAAAGTGTAACCAGTGATATTCTTAGATATAAAACCTCATTGATGTTTACAAAGTTCTTTTTATGCAGCAGGATAGTGGCTCAGATGGTTCTTTAGTTTATATTTGCCATAAATCAAAAACCGAAAACAGCGATACAGCTGAAAAAATGGGGAGTCTTATAAGAAATACATATATAAAAAATAAAACACATATATAAACATTCTTTTAAACTCTGAGAACACAAAATTAGCACACTCAGACACACAGAATGTAATAATAAAATCCTTTTCAGTATAAATTAAGTGAATAACTGGTGCTAATTTTGAAAGTTAAAGGCGTGGATTTCAATCTAAAGATATATATTTTTTAAGATGGCTATAGACTAGCGTGATTTGTTGGCCTGGGTCGGACAGGACAATTACTGTCAGTCGTGACCATCATTCCCGATTGATACCTGAACCGATATTGGCTTCATACACACGTACAATGAAGGGGGAAGGCCCGCAACGCACTATGTGTATGTATGGCCAATTCAATTGTCAGCCAAAACGACAGTTCGAACGGGGATTGTCTCCCCATCCACCTGGCAGATCAGCCTGACCAAATGTCCCTTTTGGCCAACAAAGTGCCCATACATGGCACAATTATCAGTCAAAATGCCGTGCCTACACATTGTGCGTTGTAGGTCGGCCCCCATGATCACACGTGTGTATACTAAGGAAAGACTAATAAAGAAAGACTAATAATAGAAATCGATCTACCCAAAATGTCTGCTTGGTTTACATGGTTTGAATATCTTTGCTGTAGACTATTCCACTTTCTACCAATGGATAAGCTCAGTATAACCAAAGAATGTCTTAATTCACAGTCTTCCTCTGGCAAAATTAGATATTTAATATGGTGAGCTATCGTGGCGATAGCTCACCATATTTTATACTAAATAAAAGATGGTGAGCTATCACAGTTCATAGTAGACATCAAGAAAATAGCTCACATGATTATTTCATTTTCTTCCATTTATTGTTAGGAAGAAAAAACAATATAATTGTTATTATTATATGTCCTATTACAGCAATGTTTAATTCTTTTCAAACCAAATTTCAGACCTTTAATTCACACAGTAAGGCCCCTTATTGTTTATATTATTTTATATTTTCTATCAGTTTTAAGTACTGGTCTGTTTTATGATCTAACCATCTATGTAACCCTCCCTATACCTCCTTCCAAGGAACTTAGCATGGAGTCTATTGCATCATCTCACGCTTCAAAGCATTTTGCATGATAACTGTCACATGTAAGAGCTATGAAATGGTGGCTCCCACTGACTTTGATGGCAGTCTCTGAAGCGTCTGAAAATTAAATCCAGCAGGCGTTCTCTCTTAGCTGGAGGGCTGATCTTTTTCTGTCAGCAAATCCCTTGCTCACGTATTTCTTTGCTCCATCACTGTAGCTATACATTTATGACTACTTTTGTTGCTTTGCTGTTTTGCAGATAAGCAATCCCAAGATCAAAAGATTTTTTCTTTCTTATTCAAAAGTATTTTCTGAATGATGCAATCTTTGTTCCCATAACCCAATTGATGCTATATTGAAAAACATTAAATGTTACACATTTTAGGTAAGTTCTCTGCACTGAAGCTCAAACGTAAAACTAACACTAAAAAATTCCATCAGCCCTTTCCTGTACTGCCCCATTTATATTAAAGCTGACTTTGTGACATTACTAGCTATACGCTGATGTTTTTCAGGATTTTAAGGTATGGTTAGAGAGGACCCAATGCTGCATTTCAAAATATTGCAACCACAGCACCGTAAAACAAAAGAACATATCTTAAAGAGCATGTCCATCCATAACTGAACATACTTACAAGACCTGGCCCCTCGTTGCCTAGGTGCCGCTCCCTGCTGCTGTTGCGAGGTGGTTTTGAGCAAGCACAGCAGCAGTGAGGCGCTTTCTGGTTGCAGCTATAAGCTATTGGCACCAAGGAAGGAGAGCAGCAGAACGGCGAGGGGCCGGATATTGTAAGTATGTTCAGGTGCATCTTTGGAGATGGTAAGTAAAACAGAAGTGGGGTTTAGGGGGTTCTGTAGCTATGTGTACATTTTTTTAATATTATAGGTGGATATGCTTTTAAGCCTCCATATGGTATTTAGCTCTACAGCATGGATATTCCATTCATTATCAGGTTTTAAAGGAGAAAATGGCAATCGTAATAACAACAACTACAAAATAATAAAAAAGTTTTAGCTTAAATACATGATTTTTCATAAACTTTATTTTGGTTCTCAAGGCCCTTATGCAAAAAATTGTATTTATTTCTTTATTTACTAATAAGTATACTTAAAAACATAGAGACACTTTAGATAATAGCACTTTAAAGGGCATCTCCACCCTCTTTACAAACTTTTAATATCTTGCAGGCCACGCCCCCAACCGCTATAATGGCATTTTTAAAATTGTTAGCAAACTCTACTTACATCTTCTCGATCCATTTAACGCTACATGAGCAGCAGCCAAGGAAGGATCGGGAGGGAGGGGGGGAAAGGGCTCCACTGCGCATGCCAGCAGCAACTGAGTGAACACAACAGAGGCAGAGACCTTTTGGACAGGAAGACAGCTCCTACACTACAGTTTCCCGGACTTTGAAGAGGCACTACAAGAGAACCATAAGGAGCAGGGATGTAAGGTAATGATTTTTTTTATATTATACAGTGGGGCCTTTAGTTGGTAATTTTTTAGTTTGGGAGGTGGATATTCCCTTTAAGGCTACTTTCATATAAGCAGCATTAACCAGTGGTTCACCAGAAGTTGCCACTCTGCATTTTTTATTTTTACGCCACTGAACATCTGGAAATGCTGGGGAACCGCTCCATGAGAGTAGCTTTACTCCATTAAAGCAGATGGCGTGCAGATGGAATGCAGCCAAAATTTGCAGCCCAAAGATTACTCTATGCTATTAACATTATATGTCTTAAAAAATGACTTACCTGACTGAACTTAACTAATAAGACAACTGACTTCATTGGTTTTCCGCTAAATAGTTGCAAATAGAATTGCTGATGCAAAGATCCCAAATCATCATTATTATATCAAAGGAATAGTTCAATGTATTGATTGATTGATTGATTGAAGCACGGGAAGTTAAAGGGGAACTGTGGTCTCCAGACAAGTTGATTTTAAATGAAAGGTCAAAAGCAGCCCAAGATATTAAGAAATCACTGATTCCAAAGGCTGCTCCTCCTCGAGCACCGCCTCAGACTTCCCAGTGTATGAAGGAAACAGGACGTCCCTCCCCCTCCCTTCTGTGTGAAAATACCAGGATCCCTACCCTCCTCGTGGCCCCTCCCACTGGCGGGTCTTTGGCCCCACCCACTTGTGGGTGCCATGCCCCCTCCCCCAATCATATCTCAGAGTTCTGCCTGTTTCTGCTGTTTTCACGCAGTTATCTGTAGGAGGGTATGGGTCTGAGGTACGAGAGGGAGGGGCCACAGCACCTGCAAGTGAGCAGGTGCAAAGGGGCCCTGTAAGTGGAGGGGGCATAGAGCCCATGAGTGGGAAGGGCCTTGGATGTGGAAAGGGAAGGGGCCAGGGGGGCTTGCAAGGGGAGGAGGAGACACAGGGAAGAGGGATTGTCACATGGTCTCAGAGCAGGAAGAAGTAGGTGCAGAGGATCTGGCGATGTTGCTACCATATCACACAAAAAATGTAAATAATAAAAGTATTCATTATTATTCATTATAAGCAAAAACACCCAGGAAATAAATTCTTGTCAGTTTACCTAAAGCCTTTTATGGATCACAGTTCCCCTTTAAGGAGATATGCCTTACCTCCCGTTTTTCAATCAATATCCCAGGAGCCAGGGCCAACGGTAAGTATATTTACCTTTTGCATGATCCTCCACTGCAGAAATGACAGGTCCCGACCGCTTCCTGGTTCTAATCCACCTAAGTTAGTTGTAAGTTCTAATTTAATCTAAATATACTTGCCAGCCCTCTTACCCTGGGCTCTCTGCTGCTGCCTTTTCAATGCACAGAAGCAGCAGAAGGGGTTGTACCAGCAGTGATTAGTGATTACATACATTTGTAACCAGATATTTTATATAAGATCTATTCCTTTCTGGCAAAGGTATATTTCTTCTGCTCAATGAGCTTTTTATTAGTGTGAGCATGTGCAGAGGAGGCAGAAGGTGAAAAAGCAGTAAATCATAGGCTGTGATGTCAGTTAAATATCTGGTTAGTAATACAGGTAATAAAGTGACAATTGACCAGTTTTTTGTTTTCAGGGTGGACATGCTAGTCTAACACCTACCTGGCTAATTTTCGGCAAAGTTATAAAAATAATCAATCGCCCTAGCACACCTTTTTTGCATTTACTGTATATTAATAAACACACCATGGAGTTTTTCGCCAGTAATAAAGGAATGGCACCTTTTAAGTAACCGAGAAACCTTATTTCCATGCTGCAAAAGTCCTCTTCAATGAAGTAATGCTAGCTCAGTTCACAAATGTAAGAAACAACTTTTTTGAGGCTTTATAAATTTATAAATGTTTATAAAGCATTTGCCACCTACCCACCCACCCTCTCATAAACATAACTAGAGCCAAAAAAACCCAAAATAGCCATATTTCTTAATAGCTTATTAGGTTATTTATTAACAATCTGAAAAAAACAACTTTTAAGTAAAAGCTAATAACAGAGTCGTGAGCAGACAGTTAATAAATTGTGCAGTAGACATTTATATTATTCAATGGCGTTACCACTGGGATCAGATAAAGTGTAACCAGATTTTTAAGATTTTAACAGATTAGATGGGAAGGAAGGTATCTTAAAGGAAATTTAGCACATTTAAAACAAGTAAAAAATAAAAAAAAAACGAATTATATAATAATATAATAAATATATTAGCCAATATAATAAATATATTAGCCATATATTAGCTACATTCCCTCTAGTTGGTGCCAATACAGACAGATTTTCAAAATGACATAATATTAAAGGGTACACATGATTTGTTTATGTAAATTTTCCTTTAAACAACAAAATCTAAGAAAGTCAATGCAACACAAAAGCTATATAATACAACGTTAAAGGGCATGTTCACTCCCTAACAACTTTTAACCCTAATATCTAAATACTTACCTGGTGCTTTTGAAAGAAGTATTTAACCTTTAAATTCCTAGCTGCTCTTCCTGGTGTTAGAAGTCAGACAAGGCCGTGATGTCACCATTACACCAATAGCTTACGATAGCTGCACAAACTGTGCAAGCTTACAAAGCCATAAAGGTGGCAAAAAAGTGCAGTGAGTGACCAACATCTTTTTTATTAGGAGTGCTGTGGAGAAAGGTAAGTATCGCAAAAATTGGGTTTTGGGGGGTCCAGGTTGTGTGGTTAAAAGTTTATTAGAGGGGTGAACATGCCTTTTAAAGGAATTGTACACTTCATTTCAATCTATAAATGAATACATGTATGCAGCACTTACTCTGATGTGTTTGTGTTGCTGCATGATTTCAATACAGTAACTGTTTTACTCAGCTTAGTCCCTTAGTTCCCCAGCCCCCTGCCAGACTATCTGACTCTCTGTGAGGGCAAGCATGCTCAGTTATTTCTTTGAAGCAGCATTGGGAGAGGGAATTTCCCACCATCCAGTTCACGTACCAACTGTCACTATTCCAGCTACAGCAAAAGTATTCATAACAGAAAAGTTTAAGATACTTTGGCCCTTGATTGCTAGCTGAAATGTAAGATGTTTCAGACTGGATATCTAAAGAAATATGGGACAGATCAACAAAAAAGTGGTAGTGATAGTAAGGAAGAATTATAGTTTCCAGTAATGGGCAAATGAAAAAAACTAATTTGTGTACATATCCTTTAAGCCTGTACAGGACTAACACAGTAGTATTACTATGAAGTGATCACTCCTACCTCCTATTGATCTATACCAGACATCTGTTCTTACAAAATTATGAAAAATCCCATACCCTCGTTATTTCCCCCTTAAAAAACCTAGCTACAGAATCATGAAGAATAATTTATTTAAATACCTATGGAATATTACTACTATAAGAAAAAAAATTAAGTAGCAGTTTGGCTTGCTACTTTGTGTTTCTAGGAACATTATATGGCTAGAAGGAAATTATGACTATGAGGACATGGAATGAAGTGATCAAGCACAATAAACTGTCAGAGAATTCTAGCTGTCTAATTTCATTTAACAGACTGGCTAATTTCAGAACTAGTAGATTATGTACATAGGTGAAGCATCTCCAGAAGAACTAGAAGTATGCCAAATGATAACGTTATCAGTGAAATTGTAGCTCTGACTATCACAGCTTTTGTGTTTTGTTACCCTAGAAATAAGATTATACACATTATTTAATGGTTGATATATCATATCGTAACAACCACTTTGCTTGCATAGTTACTTGGACATGACACAGGATAATATGTTCCAGTGCTAAAACAATTAAGCATATATTTCTATGAGCAACAAAATGCTTTTACATAATTTGCTACTAAAAGACTACAAAGGTCTATGTTCTCCTAAACCTCTGTCTCAATGCTACTAGCTGTTATCAAACCTCAACTATTGCTAAGACTAGCTGTTATGTGTTGCTACTGAGTGTATATTTTCTGGTTGATTGCCAGTTGCAAATGTGACACAGCCCTATCTACTGTCATATCACAAATGCATGTCTGTCAACACTGAAAACTAGGCAACTAAATGAAGCAGAGACCACAGAAGAATGACTGTAATAAGTTTACAGGACATTTACAAGTTTGGAACAAGGTTAAATGCAACATACAGTTGGTTAAGATCTTGCGGAACCGCACATATATTTTTTTAGCAACAGTATGTTATTATTACAGAGTGTGTAATATAAAACATTCTGGTCAGGCTGAAATATTGCTCATAATTAGCAAAACTGACAATAGTTTAATAGATATTTATATATAATGTTGATAGTTTTGGGCCAATTGAGTTATTGGGCCATAACTTTAGCTTTGGGATCCATACATCACCCAAAATTTTAAAATGGTCCTGAAATCAAACATTGCTAAATATGTTCTTTCCAGGCAATACCAACAAAAAAATATTTAAAAAAAACTAGAGGACATTTGTCAATATGTAGCTGGAACATTTATAGCCAAAATAATATAATTGGCTATAAGGCCATTTTCTGAAAGAATTTATGCCACACATCCTGTATCTCATTGGAGTAAAACATTTCTTTACCCTTTAGACTAAGTAGTTTACAAAAATATAACAATTCAATACAAATATACAGTACAATAAAGATTATTACACTCAGAAATTCAAACAAATGCTCAAATTCCAGAAAATTAGTGAAATGAGAAAAAAATCAATATTTTTTTCTGCAAAACATGTCAACAAACAAGCTCCTTTCAGATGGTCTTGATGACTTCAGTCTTGTGCTCTATGTACTGTACATTCATGTCAGTTCACTGCAAATTTATGTTATCATGCATTGTGCAAGAAACAGCTACAATGCCCTTTATATGTCATTGGTATTGATTTTATACTGGACAAAAATAAATTATACATTCTCTAGTTTATTCTTAAAATTGTCTTACTTATTTTGGATTTATGAGAAATAGATTATGTCAAAGAAATTTACTTGTTTTTTTATGAAGTGTGTAAGAATTTAGATTCTGGCATAGTAATAGATGTAGTATACTTGGATTTTGCTAACGCTTTTGATACTGTGCCACATAGGCGATTAATGTATAACCTGAGGTCTTTTGACCTACAAAAAAACATTTGTACATGAATCGAGAATTGGCTGTTAGATACAGTATACTTTCTATACCTGAGTATAAACCAAGGTACCTATTTTTACCTTAATAAAGAAGTAACGTGATTGACTCTAGTATAAACCGAGGGTAGAAAATATGACCACTAATGCCTACTGATTCTGTATTATTTTGAGGCTTTAGTTGCCCTTTAAATAGACAGCAGAATTCCCATACAGAAGTCCCATACAGTAATAGCCAAATCCAGTATGGCTATTACTGTATGGGACTACTTTATGGGAATTCTGCTGTTCATTTAAAGGGCAACTAAAGCCTCAAAACAATACAGAACCAGATGGCAGTATTTTTAACAGTAGATACCATCCTTCTGATTCTGGATTGTTTGAGGCATTAGTTGCCCTTTAAATGGACAGTAATCCCATACAGTAACCTCCATTCCTTGGCACTCCAGATATTTGGAATTTGTAAACTACAACTCCCAGCATGCTTTAGTTGCTGGGAGTTGTAGTTCCCAAACATCACCAATGGCAAGGAATTGGGGGTTACTGTCTGGAATTACTGTCCCCCTCCCTCCGAGAGCCCCCCAGTGTTGAGTTGCCTTCTCCTATATATCAAAAACTGTCTATCATAACAAGTACTGTGAAAAAAGATCGATCATTTTTCCTATTGTGAATATATTATATATATATATATATATATATATATATATATTATAAAATATAGTAACGGAGCACTCCATGGACTTATTAACAATCAGCTGTTTATTGTAGCGTTCTACGCATTTCAAACGCTACAATAAACAGCTATTAATAAGTCCATGGAGTGCTCCGTTACTATATTATTATTGAATTTTAGGGATGCACCCTGGCCAACAGTGTAGGATTATCAGTGAGAGTGCGGCATCCCAACTATTGGATATATATATATATATATATATATATATAAATGAAAGGAATGCCGGCGCACACGTGGGGTCTTTTCAAACAGTGCAAACTAATTATTATAGTGAGTGTAGTGGTCAATAAAGCTACATCAATGTGGGCTAAAGTTTTAAATGAAGTGCCTCAGGGTTCTGTACTGGGGCCACTTCTTTTTAATCTGTTTTTAAATTACTAAGAAGGGTGCTAAGTTAATCTCTAATGGAAAAAGATTTGGGGGTTTTAGTAGATAACAGACTGTAGCAAACAATGCCAGAGATTGGCTTGTATAAAGAGGGGAATAAATTCAAGGGACAAAAATATTATTCTTTACATGGCACTGGTAAGGCCTCATTTGGAATATGCAGTGCCATTTTGAAATCCCATAGACAAAAGAGACTTCTTGGAAATGGAAGGAGTTAAGAGCAACTACTTATTGGGTTTCTAATAGTTTTTTACAGTTCTTTTAATATGGCATTTATAGGGGATTATGGGTAGCCACTGATTTTTAAGGCACATTTGACCATATGATACATTTGGCATCAATACAAATATAATTAGAGCCCAAAGAGTGCAATTAGTGCAACAAAAATGCCTCTTTATACAAGCCACAGGACCTCTGTGGCTCCAACCAAATGTCATAATTATTGCCATATATTTTTCAAATCTAGTTGTCCCTTTATACCAAAGCCAGTATTCTAAAAGACACACATGATATGTTGGTAAAAGGGTAAGTGTGAAATATCAATAGTCTGAACTGGATAACATTTCTATCTTTAGTCTGTGAGAAGTTTCTAAAAAGGTTAATTCCTCCTGTTTCTAGCAGCTTGGGTACAAAAACCTGTACCAACTGCCCTTCCACTATCCCCTGGTTCATAGCACACTAATACTGAGAACACTAAAAACTGACTACTGTTGTCATCAGTGCCCACCCCCCAAAGCTACAGAAAGCAGGACGTGTTAACCTTTAAAGCAATAAAAGTTCCTTACTCATGCACACTGGGTGTCAAAATGTTGTGTATGTGAATCATACAAATAAACATACAACATACCTGATAGTGTGCACCTCTTCTTTATTTTCTTGAATAACCTTTATAGCAACATTACATGAGACAAACTGCAGTTGGAAAGTGATCCGGGCCTCAATTTAAAATTGAATTGAAGACTGCAGTTACCCTTTAACTAAGAATGTTACTCAAAGACAAAACAAAGCGTTTTGCCTAAGGACCATAAAAAGCTGTCAACAGTACATGTTTGGTACTTCTTATATATCAAATAGATGTCTTGTTTATTTTTTTGGTAATAATATAATATTTACTGACACTCTACTTGGTTAAAGGGCATGTCCACCCATTTTAAAAAAAAATTATATGTTGTAGGGCTAGTACCCCCAGCCCCAACAGCTATATTATATTTTTAAGAAAGTCCCCCATTCGTTACTTACCTTCCCTCTCTCCTCAGCCACAATGTCTGGCCTTCTGCTTGCACAGAACTGCAAGCAGGGGGCCAGACTGTGGTTGGGGCTGGGGGAACTATCCCTAATTATTTACAAGGTGATTTACACTAGGGGGAGGGAGAGGAAAACGGGTGGGAGAGGGAGGGAGGGAGTGAAGGGCTGCTCTGAGCAAGCCAAAAACCTCTGAGAGGACAGCTCAGAGGCGGAAACAATTTCACTGGTGGCCAGGCTCCTGGTGGACAGTTTTTTTAACTTTGGGGGGACATTACAGGAGAACCATTTGGAGCTGGGATGTAAGGTAAGGATTTTTATACACTACAGAGTGGGGCCAGAAGTGGGTGAAATTTTAGTTTTGGGGGCGGACATGCCCTTTAATACATTTTAGGGTCAATGTACTGAAAGCCCCAACTGTTTTCTTTTGCTTTCTCAATGTACCAATGTTATTGAGGGTCTTGGTACACTGCTGTCTTAAATTTTGCATGACTTGTACAGCAGCTTTGTGGTGGCAAAACTAACGGTACATCCTTTGAGAACTGGCTTATTGGAAATAAGCGGAAACTAATGCAACCAACCCAATTCCTTCTTAAAGTCACACTAACCTTTGATACATTGTGTTAAATGGGTTACCATGCCAAATTTCATCTCTTGCTACAGTCCAACTTTTATGCCTATATCTATTACTTCTACTCGTGCTTCTCTTTTTATGCTATATTGTGATGAATTTTCAGCTATTGCATACAAAATTCCTCATTACCACAGGAGTGATATTTGTAAAATGACTTTATATAATTTTATTAAATGTTTCAATACAATGTAGAAGATTAGTCTTCAGTTAAAACCAAAATAGGCTTACAGTATATCTCTCTACCTTTTAAACACTCTTTTAATCTCTATTAAAATATGCTCCAACAATACATTAAGATTATGTTAATGATATTAATTTCCTTCCAATTCTCCTGTGTTTTTTTAAATCCTTTTTTGGAGCTGTTGGTTGTTAAGGGTCAGTCTTTATAGATCATAACATACAAATCAATCAGAGACATGGAAATACCTTTAACTTCACACAATACCAGGAAGCCTTTACAAGGATGTATGTATATTGCTTAAAAAATGGTATGATATATCACACTCAGAGAAGTGCAATTTTCATACATTTTATGGCAGTCAATTTTGTACAAGGTTTATGCTTGATAGCTTTCCTCATGCACAAAAAATAATTAAGTTTTAGCTGTATTTCTCATGAAATTAAACATTATTTCACTTTGTGCTCATGGAAGCCACTTTGACCTTGATATAAGGTCATGGGATGCCAGACATTACTGGCAGGTTGGCAGTAACCTAGTTGTCCTTATCTTATTCCTCGTATCCACTTGCACTTTCTCTCCTGTATAAGCCAAGTGCTTGTACAGCAAACACCTAAATATATACTAATCAACAAAATGTGTTATCAGTACTGCACAGACATGTTCACTACTCAACACCTAATATCTGGTTCAGACAGATAACTGCAGGACAAAAATGTAGAAATTAGGTGTTTTTAAGTCTGTGGCAACTTTAGTAAAAGAACCATAATTCAACAAGTTAAACAAAATCACAAGTTTTATGTTATTTGTGAGCACTTTGAATATCATAAAATTGAAAATATACCAAATAAATATTAAAAGTCAGTAACCATCTTTCTATTTTCAATTTTAAAATATGATATAAAATATAGTAGCCTAAAACAAACAGTTCCAGTGTTTAAAAATATATATCACACAAGGGCAACAAAGCTAAACACACAAAACATATTTGCAAACAGACTAAATTCTACTGCTTACAAAGTATGTTAGCAAAACCCAAACAATAAATTAAGCTGTTTCCTAACCTTTTTCCTAACCTCAATTGCTATAGTATATGCCAGATGCAGGTGCAAGTTTTAAAATTAGCATGTTCGCTGCATTAGCACTATATGTACAAGGCCCAATAACTGAGCTTTTTCTGTAAAAGGATCAATTACAGGGGTCTATGTTGTGCTGGAAGATTAGATCAGGTCTCAAGAGTAATAACAAACAAAGCAACACCAAAGGGATATGTTTCTCATTTGAGAAAACCCAAAAAGTGTTGCTTTGATTCTGAAACATGAGCTTTGAGCTTAATGCTTTATTCATAAATACAACCACTAAAAGAAAAATATGACACCATTTTTTTGTGAAATAAGATGCCAATTAGTCACAAGCAACACAATAAATTTGTGTATGCAGTAGCACTCATTATTACTCAATTTACCTCTGTTATTCACAGCTGTAGGTGCCACTAGTGTCCAAACCTTCTATAGTATGTCTTAAAAAACTAAATCATATTCTGTATGCCTCCAGAAAATGAGTATTTCCATTATTTGTTACATTATTAATATGGCAACAAACTTTTAGTTGCTATAATTTGCATTACTTACAATAAAAGACAGTTTACTCTTTCCTCACAAACAGGAATATTTACTAAATTAAAAAGACTAATTCTAAGTTGCAAGTTTTATACAAGTCTTACCAAGTGTGCGCTACTGTAAACCGTCGCCGCTGACGGATGCTCTTATTCACAAGCAACTTTCTGAAGAAGCATGGGGAATTCCTTGGAGAGCTTCGAGGGGAAATTTTTGGAGATGTTGTAGTCCTTTTCCCAGAAAGCCTGGGAAGTTCAAGCTCTAAGTGCATATGCTCTTTAAAAGTCCTTATGTAGATGTCTGGATCCGGTGTAGCAAGTTCATTGGAAGATTCTTTTGCTGTCATATCTTGAATATACCTCAGATGTCTTGCACAAAAAACATGTCAAATAACAATGCAGATGGCAGGTTTGGGGAGTGATGTGGATGTTCACTGATGATAAAACTAAATGTAGACTCTGAACCTGCTTAACATTCCGTTATAACACATAATGGCTTACAAACCCCAGCTGTTAAAAAGGGCTTCACAAGACCAGCGCTGCCTCTGATACTGCGCCAATGTCCTTTCCATACCAGGGTAGCCTGTTGTGAATGTGGTTTGTCTGCAAGCTACAAACTGACAGTCACTGGATTCATTCAGCTGAATGTACCAGCTCATGCAATATTCATAGGAATTCCTCATCCATCCCTGCTCTGAGATATTTTTGTTCATAGAATTCCAAAAAAAAACAAAATAAGAATGAAAGACTAATGATCACATGCTTCCAGAATTAAGGAGAAAAAATGTAAATGCCCTTTTAAATGATGCCTTTCTGAACGACATGCTTGAATGGTCAGCCTCCTTGGAAAGAAATCGTCTTCATTCAGAATTCCTTAGTTAGATATCCAATCCAAACAACAGTGGCTCCACCTACTGAATGTTTATTGGATCACAATTTTACTGACATCCAAGGATTTTAATGGTTTATTTGTATGCTTGGCAGAACACTATCAAATTAAGGCACCTTATATCATTATTTATATTAATAAAAAATTATCACCTGTGAAATCTGCTTGTATCTAGCTATATTAACCATTTCATTACTCTTTAGCATACTCTATACTATACTATATAAAAACATTAGGTTTTATTTTTTTTAAAAAGGCTGTTAACAGCTAATACTTAGGATATGGTAACATTTAAAACTACTGTGCTATTTTTTAAAATCTGAAGCACTTATGCAGAACCTATTATACTAATGAATTATTTTCTACAACAAAAAACACTGCAATTGGGTATATTAAATGTTTACAGCATTGTGGTTTGCAACATTGCAAAAATAATATTACAGAATATAAAAAAAACAGACTAATTATTTTCTTAAGGACTAGGCCCCACTTACGAGTTTTTGCGCACACGTTTTACCCTCGCAATTGTGAATGCGATTTGGTTATAATGGAAATTGCGGGAACGAAAAAATCCCAGCGATTTCCTATGTGCATGTAATTGCGCGTCCGTTCCCGTTTCGGCAACTCATGCGTTCACCATTTTTGGTGTGTTAATGCATGCGGCAAAAAACCCTGGCAAAATCGCACACCCAAATCGCACGCCCAAACGAAAAACACACAAGAATCGCGCACGCAATCGATAACGCAAAGTGAGAACGCTCGCTTTGCGTGCACGTTGTAGTGGGGCCATGCCCTCAATACATATAGTAGAATGTGGTTATCAGGGACGTAGGGATCACCATAGCAACCATAGCGATTGCTATGGGGCCCCGAGCCAAAGGGTCCACCCTCCTAAGAAAAATTTTACCTCACGTAGTTCAGTCCCACAAACTCCCTTTTCATTTTACTTAAACCTTTCAAAGAGACTCCCAGGTTTAGATATTCTACTTACAAAACCGGGGCTCCTCACTTCATCTGTGATAGTGACATTACAGCCACTGGCTAACGCCTGCCACAGAACGAGACTCCTCTGCTACTATGTATGTTCATAACCAACCAGCTCGCAACAGCATCAGAGGATCCCATGCCAACAAGGGTTTGGGGGGTTTATAAGTAGAATATCTGAGCCTGGGAACATCATTGAAAGGTAAACGTAAAATGAACACAGGGATTGTGGGTCTGAACTATGTGACAAAAAATTTCTTAGAAGAGTGGACTAGCCCTTTAAAAAACCTGCCCAGGTTGGGTTGAACTGCACCAAACTGTTTTTTTTTTGTGGGTTGAGGGGCCCCATCTAAAATCTTGCTATGGGGCCCTGCGAATTCTAGCTACGCCACTGGTGGTTATGATTGTCTAGCTGCTGCTAAACTAAAAATGCCAATATATTCAGATATATATGCTCCTTGGGGATTCCTTAATTAATAAAATCAACAAGAAACCTGGAATCAATAATAGCAGAGCTGTGCTCAGGTGATTTCTTATGTTATAAGTACATTTTCAGGGAGATTCACCCAGAGCCGCACTTGCTTGTATAGCGCATTTACCAGAGGCTGCGTGGCTTTGGGTAAATCTTACCCGCATGTAAATATTTAACGCCAGCTATCAGCTGGCATTAAAAACTTACGTGCGCACAGCCGTGCAGCCTCTGGTAAATAGGCTTGCTATGAGTCAGTGTTTCTTTTGGTACTCCTGCAGCTGTCGCAAACCAAGGCTTAAAATCATGCTAAACAATATGGACTTTAAGAGCCCAGAAAATCGCTGCGTAGCGGCAACGTCAACGGGTAAATAGGACTGTTTTTTGGCAGTTAGAAGATAAACAAAACTCTCAGTAAAGTGGAGTTATATTCAATATGTGTGATTTTGAAAAGTGTAAAATAGAGCCTTGCACAAGTCCATCTTTCTGTCTTTCAGACCCATGCAGGTTACCTAAACACATTCAGTATTTAATCAGAATCTCCCGAAAGAGATGTACCCAGAGCGACTGGTCATATTTTTTCTCTATGAATACTTTATTATTAAATTAAGATGTGTATTATTGGACTGTATAGTAAACTGGAGTGGAACAAATGACTTTGCCCCCCAGATATTGTGCAAAAGCAATAGTTTTGTTTTACTGATTTGTAGTCAAAGTAATATGCATGACGGCATTACTGGCCTATTCAAAAAAATAGAAAGGTGGCAAATTAGAAAGTAAGACACATCTGTCTAGTCTCTTTTTTATCTTGTTTATTTACATTAGTTGTAATCCTGTACCATACCATAATAGCCCTTTGTATACTAGATTCCAGAGCTGCACTGTATATTCTAGAGGCTTTCCAGTTTTTGGTAAAGAGTAGACAGTAGATAGGACTGAGGAGATCCAATTGGATTCAAATTTGCCTTGATAGCCCTCTGCCTTATTTAAGCCTTGTCCAGTCAATTAGCCTTTGCCTGTTATAGTTTTGGTTTGCCAATCTAGTGGTCCCTGCTATTTTGCTAGTAGCTAGTCTTGTTCATTGTCTTTTCTTATTATCATTGTTTTCTTGTGCTCTTGTTCTCTTCTTTGTCTTCCAGCTCCAGTGTAGATCTATTGGTGCTCCAGTTTTCCTGAGTATACCCGGCCTCAGCGTCTACACCTTGCGCTCTAGTCCTGGGGGTAACCGTGTACAGCGAGGCTCGACAAGTCGCCTGATGATCGGGGCTTGTCTAAAGGTGAAGATAGCAGCTATAGATTGGGGTATAGGCGCTGAAGGTATACTAGGGGACTACGGGCATCACAGTGTATGGCCAGCATAAGATATTAGATAGATTAGATGTCCATCTATAGGCCGAAGTCTAATTTAAAAAACTGTGTACCCATTTCTAGTTTGCAAAATCCTAATGATTTTTTGACAGCGATTTCTCAGATCAACAGATTTTGGAAAGTTGGGAAGGATTAGTGGGAGCAGTAATTATGAATAGTTTATTGGCCCAATCAGCCAAAATATTGGTTGTGATGGTTAGTCTGGCTAAATAATAAGCCTGGGAGTAAACATCCTATAAAGATACGGAAAGAGTCAAATAAGCTTTTAAAGGGCATGTCCACCTCCAAAACTAAAATTTGCCCCAGTGCTGGCCCTACTGTGTAGTGTAAAAAAATTTCTTACCTTACCCCTTTTCTCCTGCATATAAAATTCCAAAAAGTGAAGCATAGGAGCTGTCTGTGTGTCATCCGGTCCCTGCTTCTTCCTTATCCTCGTTGAGGACACTGGCATGCGCAGAGCCCTCCCCTCCATCCCTCCGGATCAAGTGTGGCTGCTTCTTCCCATATTTAAAAAAAAACTTTTTATATACTGTAGCCCATCCCCAACTTCGTTTTCTAAAACAAGCAGCAGAAATGTATACACTCCATAGCCGGCAGCCACGTCTGTGACTTATTGGCTGCCTCTCAGCCAATCACAGACGTGGCTGCTGGTACGGCCCCTGTCTGCAACCTCTGGCAAGCAGAGGGCAGGAGCAGACAGCCGCAGGAGCGAAGTAGTGCAAGTACTTACGATCGTATTTCCAATCCTTTTGGCCGATCGTAAACACATCTGCTCATGTATGAGTAACTCTAAAAAGCCTGCAATCCAGAAGATAATAAAGAGACAACAAATTCTGCATTCTGGGACATATAACTAGCAATACCACAATTCCAAGTCTGTGCTCTGCTGGTACTCCTAGGTCCTTCTCCAAGAAATAAATTGAAATAAGAACTGAATTTTAAATGCCAAATGCTTTGCCTTATATTTATCAACATTAAATTACATTTCTAGAGCTGGTTATTAAAGGGGCACTAAACTCTTATACTTTTTAAGTTCTTATTTAATGGCGTATTTTCTAGGGTGGGGGAAGTGATTACAAGCAGCCAGCTCTGTCTCACAGCGTCTCCCACTGTCCATTCCTTCTCCCCACTATCAGAAATGAGCGTGCATGCGCGTGTATGTTAGAAATAGAATCGCTGGGAGGACAAGAGTCGCTTGGGAGATGCTGTCAGATGAAGCGGGGGACCAAGAAAAAAAAGATACTTGTACAACTATGCAACAAAGACAGCACACAATGGTTCAGTCCCCTCTGGAGACCAGTGTATACTTCCCGTTTAATACAAGATATTGATATCCAATTTCTAATTGTTAATGCCAAGGTGCATTTGCTTTTATTAAACCATTCTTGCTTCTACAATACATACATTCAATCGATATACAGTGGAAAATAATTGATTCGGCATCTCTACCTTTTGTAGTACTATAATTTAAGTGCTGTCTATCGATATGTTAAGAACTTCCTAGAGTTGGTATTTAGTCTGCTACACTTATTTTATTTTTTACAGTCTTAATAATTTCTAAAGGAATTTTAGGGGAAAAAAATGTTTAAAAGTCTTTACATTATTTTCTATTTCTATTTTCTAAATTAAGCCACATTAATTTGGACTTAAAGGGCATGTCCACCCCCAAAACTATAATCCCCCCTACTACTGGCCCCATTGTGTAGTGTAGTTTAATCCTTACCTCACATCCCAGCTCCATATGGTTCTCCTGTAGCCCCCCCCCCAAAGTCCCAAAAACTGCCCACCAGGAGGATAGCAGAGTCCATATAGGACTCTGCCTCCTATCTGGCCTCCGGGAGAAGTTTGGCATGCGTACTGCAGCCCTTCTCCCCCTCCCTCTCCCTCCCGATTAGGACCCCCTCCCCCTACCATAAAACCCTTTTTACCAAACATTCCCCCTGTCCCCCCAGCCCCAGCCACTCTATTAGTAATATCAGAAAATGCCCAAAACATTACTTACCTTCCATCTTGCCTCCGCCGCACTGAACTCCCGGCAGCCGCGTCCGTGATTGGCTGCCGCTCAGCCAATCACAGACGCGGCTGCTGGTCCCGCCCCTCTGCTTGCATTTTCAAGCAGAGAGCCTGGCAGCGCGGCTGAGGAAAGAGGGAAGGTAAGTAAAGTATTTTTCTGATAATACTAATATAGCGGTTGGGGCTGGGGGGCCGTGGGTAATATTTGGTTAAAAAATTTTTTTAGAAGGGTGGACATACCCTTTAATATTTTTCCATTACTAGTAATGATATAAATGTACAGTAAATGCTTTTTTGTGTTTATCTGTTTTTATTTACAACATTTTAAAATGTTAAAACATAAAATTACATGATTTTTTATAAAGGCACCTGTTTACCCATCAATATGCAATAGACCATGTTTGCAACCTGTAGAATGTCACAATACATACAACACAGGGAAGAACAACACAGACAAAGGAGAGGAAAATAAAATTTAAAAAAATTTAACATTTTAAATTCACATGTGTTTCTGTCCGCTTACACTGCATTCTACGCAATTGTGAACACATGCGCTCTGAAAACATTAATGTCACGGCCAATGGCCATTACCGGACAAAACTCCCTTGCTGCTGCTTGAATGGAAAAGGCATGAAGCAGCAGTGGAGACAGAGGAAGTGGTGATGGGTCGTCGACTTGTAAGTATAATTTCCCACTTTGGGAGCATATTTGACAAGTTTAATTTAGAGTACACCTTTAGAACAATATATTTTATCTGGCTGAGAAAAAATAGTAATATGTACTAAGCGCTTGTTAGGGTAAGGGACATTCTGGGAAGACATAAAGGCCGCTAGTATAAATGGGACCAATTCAATTTTGCACAATTTATGTGTCTATCAGGACCTGGACTCTCACCTGCAGGGAGATCCCCAAATGAAGCTGTCCATGACCAGCTCTTAGTGACGCCCCCTTGCATGAGTGTTGAACTCCTTGCCTGTCAAATTGGAAAATGTACTACCTACAAAGTGCATCTTCCCATTGATTTAGTTCAGGAGGCAGGAGTGGGATGGAGGAAGACCTGCACTACAACCCAGTCTTTGACGGCTTTGTTTGGGAAAACTAAAAGAACTCACCATGGGTACTAATAGGGGAGGGAATTGGTTTGGGGGGTTTGATGTGGCAAAATAGAGCTGTCCAGTCCTTTGTGTCTTTAAATTTTTTATTGATGCAGAAACAAGTACACACAACATTTCGGCTATTGGGCCTTTTTCAGTTGATTAAGTTGATGTACAAATGTTTTTTATTGGCCAAAAGTCCTACATTAGTCGCCCATGTGGCACACTATCAAAAGCTTTAATAAAATCCAAGTATACTACATCCACTGCTATGCCAGAATCTAAATTCTTACTCACTTTTTCATATAAAAAAAAAGTAGATTTGTCTGACAAAATCTATTTCTCATAAAGCTTTTTGATTTGGTTTTAATTTTTGTTTAACATGCATACATACTCTCCCTCTTTTCTTAAAAACTCTTTCATGTCTAAATGAGTATCCTTCTTTATTAACGCCCCAGCCACGTGAATTATTTAGCCATGTTTCTGCTATACTGATCACATCATATCTTTCAGCTATTAGTTCTAGTTCCCCAGATTTTCAGCCAGACTTCTTGCATTTGTAAACCTACATTTTCGAATATCATTTAATTTTCTTCCATACTTTGACATACATGCCTCCCTATCCTCTATGCTCCCCCCTCCCTCCATTATCTTAATAGTCCCCTGATCCATAACTCCTCTATCTACCCCCCCTGTGTAGCCTAACGTAACACCCCCATGCCTAGTTTAAAAGTTATCCTCCAACCTCATAGCCATCTTCTCCCCCAAAAACTGTACTTAACCACTTCTTTTTAATCTGTTTATAAATGACTTACAAGGGGGAATTAAGAGCAAGGTCTCTGAATTTGCTGATAAAACAAAACTATGAAGATCTTGGTTTTAATGGATATAATCACTTTATATAAATACATACATGGGCCATATAATAAACTCTCTGGTGCATTGTTTACTAATAGGTCATTTCAGAGGACACGTGGACATCCTTTAAGATTAAAAGAAAAGAAGTTTCATTTTCAGGTTAGGAAAGTTTTCTTTACAGTAAGAACGGTTAAACTGTGGGACTATACTTTAAACTTTATGTAGCTGGCTAGCTGTGGCTTTAAATAAAATGTGTTTTTTTTTGGGGGGGGGGGGGGGTTTGGCTCTATTACCCCCCCCCCATACCCTACCTTCTTTCTTGAAAGTTTCTGGTTTCCAGCTCAAGGCTAATTCTGTTTATAGGACTGCCCCCACGAGAATTCCCAAGCAGCAGCATCCACAGTGCATAGCAAATGTTTTTTTCTAGGCCAAAAGTCCTCAATTTATACATTAGTTGCCTATGTGGCACAGTAACAAAACTTTAGCAAAATCCAAGGATACTACATCCACCGCTATGCCTGAATCTAAATTCTTACTCAATTTTTTTTTATAAAAACCAAGATTTGTCTGACATGATCTATTTCTCATAAATCCATGCCGACTACTACTGATAATATAACTTCTGGAGACAAAGTTTCCAGCACCTTCCCTACCACTGTTGTTAGGCTTACAGGTCTATAGTTACAAGGTTGTGAACAACTACCCTTTTTGAATATAGGTATTACATGTGCTGTTTTCCAATCCAACGGCACATCACCAGACAAAAATGAATCTGAGAAGATAAGAAACAATGGTCTAGTTAAAACCTGACTAAGCTCTCTTAAGATCCGTAGATGTATTCCACCTGATCCTTGGACCTTCTATTCGTGAACATTGCTGGCTTCCTGCTGCAGGCTAATTATATTTTTAGGACTGATTACCAATAGAACTTGTCAGAAGACACACCGACATCCCTTAAAGGATATGTCCACCCCCAATTTTAAAATTTGCCCCACTGTGTAGTGTAAAATAAATCCTTACTCCTCATCTCCTTATTGTTCTCCTGCAGTGTCTGTCCAAAGTCCAGGAAACTGAAGAGTAGGAGCTGTCTGTGTATCCTCCGGTCCCTGCTTTTGCCTTGTCTTCACTGAGGACTTTGACATGTGCAGGGGAGCCCCCCCCCCCCCCCCCCGTTCCCTATATGGCTGCCTCACTTTAAATGCAATTTCTGTAGTGTAGGGCCCCCCTGCCCACGCCCAACTGGCAAATTAGATTTGTAAAAAAAAAACAAAAAAATGCAGAAACAAACTTGGGTGCCTTTGTTCCTACGGCTGTCTGCATAGTCAGTAGCCACGTCTTTGATTGGCTGCCTGGCAGCCAATCACAGAGGCGGCTGCCGATCTGGCCGTTTGCAAATTCCAGCAAGCAGACAGCCAGGAGCAGAAAGCCACAAGAACCAATACTGCATGCTGTTTTCTTTATTTTACGTCATGAATGTAAAACAACAACCAGTATCTTCATTTTAGGACACAGATGTAAAATAACGTAAATAATCATTTAGATTAAAAAAAGGTTTTAGATTAACATCCAGTACTGTTAAATAACTTCCATAAGTCTAAAATAACCCCAGGAATGTAAACTAGCTCCCATAATGTAAAATAACAAAGGCGGTGTAAAATTAAACCCATCAAGTCAAAATAATGCCTAGTGGGTTAAAATAACACCTGATTGTGTAAATTGCAGCTGTGCAATTTTTAGTTGGGTTGGGATTTTTTTTGTGGAGCAGTTAAACTTAATGGACTGTTGTCTTTTAAACCCAAAATTAACGATGTAACTTAGTAATAATTCAGGGGGTGTGCAAACTAATACAGACAGCTTTATGAATAATTTATTCTTTAGTTTTACACTCGTTTGTATATATTGCAATTTTAATATAAAGTTGGAATAAGTTCATACATGATATCCTAATTTGTTTTTTTGTTTTGTTTTCATACAAAAAATAAAAGTAATCTTTGCAGTTTATTTCTTAACTAGCATGGATGTAATAAACAGAATATTAACATTTTAGTTTAATAAAAAGTAAGCCTAGGGAATCGAACAAGAAACCTCATATACTGTGTCTTACTAACAATAAATCTTTGTACCACTATCCCCAAGAGCTTCTAGGAAGAATGTGAGTTTATGTATAATCTTAATCTTTTGCTAGAAACATAATGGAAACAACAACAACAACAAAAGAAAGCTTGGGGATATGAACCTGTGACCCAATGATATGTATGTTTCTAAAACAAGCACTTTAGCAATAAGCCACCACTGCATATACATAAGAAGTAGGTACATTTGGAATTTTTATCTTTTGCTTGGAAAAAATTTAACTAAAATCAGTTCATTATTTTGTATTGCTCCAGCAATTCACGCTGGTTGGTAAATTAAAAACAGAGCTGCTGTTCTGCCCCTTGCTATATATAACGTTTGTACATATAAACATTGTATTTTTCTAAAAACATGGTATTTATATGTTGTCCCACCAGAGAAATATCAATGAACACAGGTACATTTAGAAACTTTATATTTCCCTAAAATCAGAAGCTAAAAAAATCTGTGCATAGAGACAGTGAATCCTGGGGTTGTACTGGCAACAACATGGAAGCCTTCTCAGTTACAGAATCTATTACTTACAAGTACTAAATGCAACTTACTAGAGAAGAATCTTACAATGTATAGGTGTTCTGGGGAGAAAAGCTTTAACATAAACATTAAATGCATAGAGCAAACAAGCTTTAGTAGACTGTAATATTATGAACTCAGTAATAGCAAGAAAATCTTCATAATTTTTTTAATAAAAATATTCACATTTAGTTAAAGGGCATGTCCAGCCTTTTTTTTTCAACTTTATTATTATAGATATTGGTCCCCCAGCCCCCAACCGCCGTAATAGAATTCTTAGAAAGTGCCCCGATAGTTACTTACCTTCCCTCTTTCCTCCGCCTCACTGCCCGCCCCTCTGCTTGCACAGAAATGCAAGCAGGGGGCGGGATCGGCAGCCACATCCCTGATTGGCTGAGAGGCAGCCAATCAGGGCAAGCAGGGGGCGGGACCGGCAGCCACGTCCCTGATTGGCTGAGAGGCAGCCAATCGGGGATGCGGCTGTCGACTGCTCAGAGCGCCGGAGGATAGAGGGAAGGTAAGTAACTATCAGGGCACTTTCTAAGAATTCTATTACGGCGATTGGGGCTGGGGGACCAATATCTATAATATATACAGGTGATTTTACACTAGGGCGAGGGAGAAGAAAACAGGAGAGAGAGGGAGGGGGGGACGGACTCTCCTGCGCATGCCTCAGACCTTGTCAAGGTTGAGGCTGAGACAGGCGCAGGATGAGGTCAAACAGACCTTCTACACTACACTTTCCTGGACTTTGAGGGGCACAGCATGGCAACCATAAGGAGCTGGGATGTAAGGTAAGGATTTTTGTATACTACAGAGTGGGGCCAGTATGGGGTTAAATTTGGGTTTGGGACTGGACATTACCTTTAACAAAGTGTAGGACTTAAAATGTTGTGTTATTTTATTAAAGACAATTACCATAATATTTCTCCTCTTCTTCTCTAAATGTAATATAAAAACCTAAATGGAAGAGGTTTTATCCTCAGGCTTTTTACATTTAGGAGAATATTTCACTAATTGTTTTCTGATTTGACTTAAAAATGTGTGTTTTGTAAATATTGTAGCATAAACAACATGTAATCTGCATGAAAGCACTAATTTGTTATTAAAAAAACAAGATTAACAATAACTTTGAAAAAGCAAATTCACTCTTGATACAGTTAATACTATAAATTTAAAATTAAATAAACATTAACTTTACAAGCATTCTTAAACTAAAGCAGCAATATACTGATAATTTGAAATGATTACATAAATTCATACTCAACTGCTTAGTTACACTATCATGTTATAATGACGTGCACTATCATCTTTATCACAAGAGATAGACACAAAACCAAACTCAAACAAGAGTTTGAGCCAAACTATTTTCTGGACTCGCGAGATTATTTTAAAAAATCCGTGAACATTCGCAAATTCTCAAATGTACGAGGATTTTCGAACGTTCGGCATGCCTCGAACAACCTCTTCCGAAAAACCCAGAACGGCCGGAGATTCCTGAAAACGGCTGTTCGCGGATTACAGAATGGCCGGCAAATCCCACGGCCAGACGTTCGGGAGTCGCGCAGCTTGAAACCGGGAACCCCTCCTGGGTCCTTACAAGGACCATTGTGGCCCTGACAAGAGCCCTTTGGGGCTTAAGGGGTCCCACAGCTCGAACCGGGACCCCCCTCCCCAGCCCTATCAGGGCCCTTGTGGGTCCCACAGCTCGATCCAGGGGGATCTCGTCCGTTTTCGCCACCTTCAAGGTGGCGAGTTAAAAGCCCGAGATTAGCCATGCGGAACAGTTACCGTTGCTTTATAAATAGAAGCGGCGGTAACTGTTATCAGTTGCGGAAAGTTAACGCTTCGTTAACTTTTCCCGGCCGGTTTCCGGCCATTCATAAATCGCGGAAAACACGATTTTGGCGAAAATGGTGGGAAAAACGGCCGCGAAAAGTTAACGAACCTTTATAAATATGTCCCATAGTGTACCTTGCACCCAAGGGTCACCTGAAGAAGGACCCCCAAAAACATTGTTTGCATCTTGATGTGTGGTCACTAAATAAAAGACCCTTGACTTTTTTGTTTGCTGGTACATCTATTCCTCTGAGGTTGGAATCTTTGGAGATATCTGCATCCAGTGTTGGGTGTTTTTTTTGACTGGATCAAATCCTGGTTAATAGACTGCTCACCAATATCAAACAGATAAAACAAAAGGTGAACTGCCCAGTAGGACACCCACGACTGCCAGACTTCCAGATTTCAAGCAATAGTGTAATCCAGCCTTGTGCTTGGCACACATTAAAGGGCAATATTACTGTATTACCTCACACACACACACACATGCACTAAAAATACCCTGTTTAAGGACCTAAACCACTAGAGACTGTTTCTCGACTGGCCGAATGGAAAGACAAGCTTTCTGCGGTGTCTGGGACATGAGAGGTGGTGGAGCCAGGACAGGCACTTTCAGGGAAAGTTTGACAGTTTCAATTGCTGTAAATACTACAAACCCAGGGGTGAGGACCAAGCAGTTTAGGTCCTCATCCTATGTACTATTAACAAGGGGAATTTGTTGGGAAGAGGGGAAAATACAGTCCTTTAACATCACATGAAAATCACGAAGCAGATATATGAAATCTTATTTGGTATCACTAATGAATTTACACTATGAATTTATCATCAAAGTGCAATAAAAAGTTTTATATAAAAAATTGTGCAAAATCACTTTTGAAATGCTATTGTTTATTTTGCAAATACTAGTTTACATTACTACAATATAATCTACAAGTCTATCTACAAGGGCTAATCTGTAAAAATATCCTTATAATCAGCCTTGTATAAATAAATTTGAAGTAGGGGGTACATTATCTGTTATAGAATATCCAATGTATTGATGACAATTTTCACCTGGAAATGCTTTATGCATCAATAGCATATGCAATAAAGAAAAAAGTGCAATTGCAATGGTAATATATATACTGTATACTAGCAAAAGTGTGCCCGTTGGTGCACAGTGGGAAATATGTGGGTGTATGTTTGCTATATGTGGATACAGATGATATAAAATCTTTATACACACTACTATAAAATTTAGGGATTTGTAAAAAAAATAAATAAAGGCAAGATGTTAAAAATAAAAGAAATCCTATGAAATCCTGGTTCTATTAGTGTCACATCCCCTAAATGAATATTTTACACAATATACAGAGGCAGAAGGGAACCTATTGGGTGTACCCCAATAAGTATTAGAGGGGACATATACACACATCTTTTGGATTGTACTGGAAGTGTTAGTGCTTTAGAAATATATGTTAAATATACATAAAGTGCAGCCTAACATCTAGTTAAGACAGACATTATCCACCTTATATTTGTTATATAATCACATTTTTCTGTTTGTTTATCGATTTGTTTTGATAAATCTATACAGGAAGATATTTAAATCCAGGGTTTTGAGAGATGGGTGAAAATGCTAAAATCCGTTCCGCTTGTGGACCTGAAAAATGGTCTGGGAAAAACGTACATAACATCCAAAAGTGTAAAAAAAATAACTTTCCTCATGATCAAACTGCTTTTCGAGATTTCACATTCTATTTTCAATGGTCACTGAAATTTTAGAAAATTAGAATTTTAAAGGAATTTTCTGAAAACTTACTGTAAATGGCTCTGGGACTTGGGGAATGGTCTGGGAAACAGATAATCCGATTCTTCCAAATCATAATTGGTAACAATCAGATTTTTTCAGAAAGTAACCGATTGGTATACTAACCAATCAGATTCTTTATGAAAGAATCTAATTTTAACTAATTCTAATTGGAAAATAAAGTGATCGGGAGGGAAGGAGGGAGAGGGGGGGAAAAGGCTCAACTGAGCATGCCTCATACCTTGATGAGGCTAGCCAAGATACAGGCACAGGAAGAGGCACTGACAGCTCCAATCCGATCGTACTGTGTATGGCCGCCTGATCCCTATACTGCATATGGGGATTGGTCAGGTCCATGTATGCGGTTCCCGCAGCATGTGTGCCGACTGCTACCAATGTAAGATGGCCATCCAGTGGCCAAACTAGAGATGTAAGTATAATTATTATTATTGTGAATTTATATGGTGCCAGCATCTTCTGTAGCGCTGTACAATTACATTAGGCCCTGCCCGGAAGAGCTTACAATTTAAGCATATTTAAGCATTCGATCATTTTTGATAAAGTGACTAGCGCAATTAAAAACCGCGATATCGTATATACGCTTTCTCCATATTTGTGTATCTTATTAAAGGGGAACTGTGGTCTCCAAACAAGTTTTAAATGAAAGGCCAGTTTCCTACCTTTAAAATGAGCCATCAACTACCTCTCTACATGCTGTACAAAGTTATAAAAAAATTACTGATCAGAAAGTTAGGGGTGGGAAGTTCTGAGTCTGAGGTCACAAATACTAGCTCCTTCTTCTAATCTGTGGTTGGCACATACTCAGTGCAGGAGAAAGCAGAAGAACCAGGAAGAGAGTTATAAAGATTGAAGGAGGACTGAAGGGGAGAGGTAGGGAAAACCGCACAGCATAGCCCATAGCAGGGAGTGAGGTGTATAAAATGTTTGTCTTATTTTAAATGCCTCCCACTCGCTGGCACTACCCATTCATGAGTGAATGGGAGGGGCCACAGGGGCTGCAAAAGTAGGGGTTGCATAGGAAGGGGCCAAGGAGGGAGGGGCTACAGGCCCGCTAGTGGCCACAGGGCCCATGAAGAGCTGCGAGGGAAGGGGCCAAGGGGGGCCTGCAAGGGGAGAAGTAGTAATTTTTTGGATTCCCCTGTAAAAGTTACCTCACAAGAAAAGACCTCTCTCATTTCTTTCAAATAATAAATAAATAATAGCCTAGTATATGTTCGTGTGTACCCCTTCATCACTATCAGGGCTTTTCTGTCTATGGACACCATTTAGGCTTAGGCAGGGCTTATGAGGATGTGTCATCTTCCTTCTGTCCGAACATTAGGATAATAGTAAGCATGCTTATGCGACAAGGGCTGAGCAATGGTGCAGTGATGTAACAGCTCAGTGTAAGCAGGAAGCAACACCACTTATTTACAGTTGTAAGTTTGGATATATTGCAGCTAGAAGCATGATCCTGGATTCCTTTTTAAAGTAGGATGTTCTCTTGTTGTTGCTTTTACAGATATGTGTTTTGGCAAATGTTAGGACACTTACTATAATCATCAGAGAAAACTTAGGATAAGGACAGTTCTAAAAAAAATAAAATAATTATTGCCAAGTAATTGATGGTTAAAAAATTATCAATTGTATTTCCTAACAAATGAAATACCTATGTAAAGACTTCATCATATCCTAGCTCCCCTTTTACAGAGGGACAAATAAGAGAAAGCGGAGCTGTCCAATTAACCAATTTCAGGACGATGACCTGTTGGAGCCACTATCCCAACTCTGATGTTATATGCAGATAGCGTCTCCAGGTGCATCAAAATCTGGTGAAAAACAACTGCTGCTATTGACATATTACATTACTTGCATCGGCTGTATGGGTGTCCCTCTCTTGAATAGTCACGAAAACTAATATAACATGACTAACACACATTTGTCTCCTTAGTTGGCGTCAGCGCCCTGTTTGTATCTCCCTGTGTTAGGGTGAGAAATCAGAGTGGCTGTAATTAAATTTGTTGGTCACACATGTACTACCTATCTTTGGTTTGTTAAATACAGATATCTGCTCTTAATGCATTGCGAAATGTTGTTAAAGGTGAACTAAACCCACATTTTTACACTCCAGTATCTGAACATATACCCGCTAAAAACATCAAACTTCCTGCAGTATCTTAGGACTGAGCAATGTGTAAAGAACATAATGGTTGGTGACCACGCTGTGCAATACCAAAAACTGGGAAATAAGACACAAATGTTAGAAAGTTAAAGGATAAGTATGTTGTAAAACAAAGTTAAGTTTACTTGGAAGCAGGGGCATAGGGGGGGAAAAGGAAGAGCATAAGTTTTTTTTTAAGCTGCTGCTTCCAAATAAAAACTTTTTTTACAATAAACTTATCCTTTAAATTTCTCAACAACCATATTAAAATGAGAGGTGAGACACTGATTACTGTTTTTAGATCAAGGAGACCTACCTTTTAATTCCTTTAGTTGTCATTTAAGACTTTCCAGCCATTAGCTGGTGTTAAAAAATCCAGCAATGGTTAGATGTTAAGTGCATTTAACATGCAAGGAGTTATAGTCACGCTAACTATTACATACTCCAGGTTTGCAGTATTCGGGCAACAGAATGTGACACAATGGTACATAGACTTTTAAAGAAGTACTTTCGGAGAGATATTTATCACCAAAGTTTCCCAACAGCCTCCCAACTGTTTTCAATGTTTATGTCACCTAAAATGATTTCTCACCTTAAAATGTCAAAACCAATTAATTTGGAAGGGATTCAATCATCAGTGTAAACTACATGGATTTGAGTCACCCACTCATAAAAACATGAAGAAATAATTACAAATGCTAGGAGGTAAATATAATATAGCCCCCAGGACATCCTTAAAATGCAGTTGAAACTGGCCCTACTTCAGAATCTAAATTCTCAAATCACCAGTTTGGAGCTCGGGTTTCATGTGCTTTGCTAGAGCATCACATTTTTCTAAGTCCTTTTTGGGCAAAGAGGTGGGATGCAGCCAGACTGAAGCAAGTAAATGTAATTAACCCCCCATTTTGCCTTAATTCTTCCATAATGCCATTTAATAGTAGAGTGTCGCAACAATTCAGCTGTAAATTTAGTTTCTAAAAAGACACGAAAACCAAACTAACGCACTGGATGTATTACATTCAGAAACAGAAATAAAATGGCACTGTAGTCACTTCACATTATGTGATCAACATTACTGACATTATGGCTATAGTCTAAAGAGAAGGATATGGTTTTCTTTACCTCGGAGTGAACTCTCTGTATATGAGATTGCAGATTGCCTTTCTGAGAAAATGCTGCAGGACAGAATGCACAGGCATGAGGCTTTTCACCTGTGTGTTTTACCATGTGAGTTGCTAGTGCCCCTTTTTGGTTAAAAGCTTTACCGCAAAGGCTGCATTTGAAGGGTCTTTCACCTGAAACAACAAAAAAAGGGGGGGGGGGGGGGAGTCTTGCTAAAACATTCAAATCAGTTACTTATATTTGTATGGGAGTAAAACATTGTTAAATTTTCATAAATAAAGATACTTTGTTAAAATACAACTAGTTAATATCTTCCAACATTTGTCTTTTAAACAACACACTTTCAGAAAATTAGATGGAAAGTTAACAATTGTATAAAGGTTAGTCACTTCCCAAAACTACAATAGTTAGAAAGTGGATAGGTGTATGGCTAATCTGTTATACAGAAAAGATTATGCTTTCCTCCTTTCAAAGCTCTCCAAACTTTTTTACAAGCTTTTACAGAAGAAACAACAATAGGAATAGCATTCAGCCATTGGCTGTGATGTCATCTGTTACACCCATGACTAAGAGTTGCTAACTAGAACCAGGAAGCAGAGATAACAGACAGCATTCCAAGTTACACCTTTGAACTATTCCAGTTGGGGGGGGGGGGGATTTACCTTTATGCAATTTTTTATTGAGGTTGTAAAAAGCTTTATTCCTCGTAAGAAAGCATGACCATTTGGACGAGGCACAACGTCCGACCCTGCTTTAGCCTTATGACGAACGCCTGGGCAATAGTCTCACATGTGTATGTGGTAGGTTGGGCGGTTGGACAAATGACACCCAAACAAACACATACATATTTTTAATTATTATCCCCGTTGTATGGCTTTTTGTTTTCCAATATTGCACGGCGCTGCGTCCCCAAGTGGCAATATATAAATAAACATATACATACATATGAGCTATGGGCAAAACAGCCACACTGATACTGTTCTAAATACACTAGCCCTAGAAGAATAACATCAGAATAAGTCCTGTAGGTCTTAAAGTAGTAGAAATCAAAACAATATAGATAGATTTATGTATAGAAGAATGCTTTCACAAATATACAGTTGTTTTTTTTATCAATTTTTAAAGCACAAAATTAGCTAACAGGAAAAAATTTATTTAATATTCGGTGTGACTACCCTTTGCCTTTAAACCAGCATCAGTTGTTTTAGGTACAGTTTGTAGAAATAAAGTATGGTGTATGATTACTCAAACATACCATACAGGTGCTATTAACTAGTCATTAACTGAGAAAAACAACTTTAGAGGAGGTTTAAAACTGGGGAGAGACATTGCAGATACTAAACTAAAGCAAGACTCCACACAGCTGAGCTTTAAAATCTAATGTTTGATCGGGTTGTTTTTGAATGGAATAAGAGAGACCTCTAGTGAGAATAACCTGGAACAGAGTTTCTCAAGCTTTTAATCTGCGGGGAACCTTGAAACAATTTCCGTGTCTCAGGGAACCCCTACATAAAATAATGATTACCGTATGTATTATTTTTCTCTCAGTCATCAAATCCTCAAAATACATAATTTATACAAATACACATGACATATCTATAAATATATCTCTATTTTAAAATATCTCAGGGAACCCTAACACAAAAACATTTTTACTTATATTTATCTTTTGGACATCAATACACCAAACATATAATTCAAACAAATATATAACATTGATAAATATATAGAAAATATCTGTATTCGTTACAATAGTGGAACCATACAGTTTGTCAATCTCTTGAGGACCCCCGGTTGAGAAATACTGACCTAGAATTTAAATTATGGATGCTTCAAAATACAAGAAAAAGGTGTATCTCTAGGCAGAATGACAGATGTAATAGTTAGCTAAATAATTCCACATTTAAATCTGTCAAACCGCAACCAGAATACATGATATTCAGATTCAAATTATTAGTCACAGTACTCAGCATTGTATATAGTCAGTAAAATTTTCACATAGTTCTTATATTAACATGATACTTTGCATAAGGTAAAAAGCAAGAATATAATGGACACAAAAATAACATTACATAATAGCATAATGTACCAAATATCACCATTCCCAATAATCTCTACAATGTAGTTGTCCTGTATTTACACCGATTTCCTTTTCATGACAAAAAGTAGTTCTTTTAAGGGATTATAAAATAAACTTTTTTTAATCTGAATTCAGTTTATTAAACCCAGATTTAAAATAATAAGCAAAGCTTTTGCTTTAATGTGAGAAAAAAAGTAACATTCATTAAAGAGAGCCATTAATGAAAGTTACAATAATTACAAGATAGTTCAGTGTTCATATCAGCAAGAATGCTAAACTTTCTGCAACAAATGCTCATTAATTTTTTTTAAAAAAAGTAATATTACAAAGCAAGAAAGAAACCACCTACTAAACCTAAACATCCCACTAAGTTGCATGGTATTTAGAACATGCTTTATACAAAGATAGCATGTGCCAAGTCTTACTTTCACTAAGTTTCCCTATAGATTTTATTGTCCGAGGCAAAATATTTACGTCAATGCACTGCAGGATCTGCCTAGTAGAAGATGAGCAGGTGTTTACCTTTTCTTTGTCTGTTTGCATCCATATATATAATTTGTACAGATAAGTAAAGTAACAGTGTGTGAGGATTATTTGAACCAGCGTGCACTGGCTTGCCAAATGGTGTGTGCACATAAAATAAATTCAAAACATTGTCGATTGACACTGCTGCAGCATAAATTAAAGGGTATGTCCACCATAAAATTTAAGATTTTCTGTAGCTTCCCGCTCCCAACTTTAACTACATTGTCTGTGGAAACTTACTAATCAGCATGGAATCCCTCAGCTTCAGCCGCCAATGCAACTTCCGAGATTAACAGTTGCATTGGGAGTTGAGAGTCAGACAATTACAGACGCGGCTGCCGGCTATTAATTTAGCTGAGGGATCCCCGGGCTGGTAAGTAAGTGTCTATGGACTTTGTTTTTTACAAATAGACAATGAGGTTAGGGTTGGCAGGGGGAAGGGGGGGGGGGGGGGGGAGATACATTACAGAAAAAGGGTGATATGTAAAACTAGAAGTTCAGCACAATGGATCTGAATGGAGGGAGTGTGGGAATCGACTCCACAGGGCATGCTTGAGTAGCTCTCGGAAGACAGAGAAGAGGCAGAAACCTTTTCATAGGAAGACTGCTCCTAATCTTCATGTTTCTGGACTTTGGACAAGAACCATTTGGAGCAGAAATGTTAGGTAAGGATTTTTTAACAGTGGGACCAGTAGTGGGTTAAATTTTAACTGGGCTGCAGTTATTGGTAAGTCCAAAGATATTATCAATAACATTATAGGAATTGCAAATAGGAATACAACTAAACATAACAGTGACCTCAGCAGTAATGTACCTTTCAAACCACCTTCTTCCCTGTGCAACAGAAATGATTAGGGTCAATAATGTATTGCAATAGGGGTTTTCATTATCTTTACCCTGACCTATCTGTAATATACACAAAAACTGCAGGAAACCTGGAAATGGCATAAGGAACATGCACCAATGGCCAAAAAATTCCTTACAAGTGCTGTCCCCAACTTTACGAACAACGTTCATATCTACATTTTATTAACCACATTTTTTTTTCAGCCTGCATTTCTGCTATAGGAGCATAGTAACCTTATAATGTTTTCCAAGTGGTATTTGGCTTAAATGATGTAAGTGCTGAACCAAGTAATAATTTTTTTACATTTCACACATTTTGTAGACAAAAGCCACAAAGCTAAAATTTTATAGTTTGAAACACAACTGTAATAAATATAATGTCAATGTTCTTTTATCCCAGGTTACATGAAAAGTAAAAAAAAAAAAGTAGTGTAAAAAAAGTTACCTTTCAGCATGTATGCAATCTAGATTAGGAGATTTTCTAGATCTTCGAAGAGAGATTCACCAGCGGCTGAACAACTCTGAGTTAATCACAGAAGTAATTTCTTCTTATGTTACTATTTAATTTCAGCTATTGGATATTTCAGCAATATTCACAGATCGGCAGCATGCATCTGCTGGTTGAGCAGTAATGCTCTTACATGTGTACACCTATCACATAACTGGGGGGATTCAATATCGCTAATATAAGTAATAAAATAAGGCTAAAACCCACGTTACCCGATATTATTTAAGGCACTGTGCCATTTCGAAGTGTTTTTGGAAGCAGCACAGTGCTCTTTACAATTTAGTTTTACGATACCTCGTAGCATGAAACTTAATGGGGAATCAAATAGGAAACATCTTACCTTTCCAAAATCCTATAGTGGACGTAATCATACATTGCATTTTTTAACAATTCAGCCTGCCACATATTAGAAGTCATTGTTCCCCTCCACCACGGGAGTTCTCCAGATTAGTCTCCACTTCCCATAACACAGAGACTGTACAATGATCACTCCAAATGAAACTACCAATTAACATATAATATTCCTCAAGTAAATGTTAAATGGAAGATCATTTAGATTAATGTAAAATAGCAATAGTCTCCCTCTTTATAACATTATTACAATATTTCAAACAGATAAAGGGGAGCCTGAGCAAATAGGAATATATTTTGAATTTTAAGAATGCATGACGTTTAAGATTAATTTCCACCCATGTACATCACAACCCATTAAAAGAAGAAAAAAAAAACATAACCCCAAAATTGCCCAAATGCATTTATTTATTTAAAAGTCAATCCACATAAGTAAAACACAATACATTCACAAATAAACATAAGGAGCCAGAAGGAGTAAGACCTTTAAAAGTGTGAGAAAAGAAAAAAGAAATATTGAGGGAGTCCCTTAATGCTTCCTGGTGGGCTCTTGGTCCCATTATTACCTGATGGGTCCCAACATCACAACTGGACACTGATACAAAGTACTTTTATAGAAAATAGTTTGGGGGAAATTATTTTACAAAATGAAAAAAATGTAATGGGAAAATAATAGTATTTAAGATGAAAAAAGTTTAAAAGTGGAGTTTTATTCAGGGGAAAATGTAAAGATTGATTTTTTTTAGGTGAATCACATTAAATTGCATCCTTTATTTAAAGGTACGGTCATGAAATGAAATTTTGGTGGAAGAATTAGTTGATTAGAAGTCCAAAAGTGTTTTGCATGTAAGCATGTTCAATACAGCACTTTACCTGTATGTATCCTTATGTGACGTGTTAATTGGCTTGGCTTCTGAAATGTTTTCCCACAGTGCGGACACGAGTATGAAAATCCACTTCTGTCAATGTTGCGATTGTAAGATCTTGTACTTCCAACCCTAAAAACAATGAAACAGGTTAGAAAAGAAAAACTGTATACTAACAAATGAAGATTACACAGCAGATTCAGTTGGAAGGTGTGAGGGACAAAAACGACTGACAATGATGTTTGAATTACCCCTGTCTGCATTGTGGTTGGTTGTTACCAAAAGGAGAACTTTTTTGGTCGGTATCAGATCACTTTAAGTTAAGTAGAGGGAGCCAATATGATCAGCAAGATCTATGGAGATTGGAAGCTGTGTATGCAGTTACCACAAATGGGATTCTATCGTTACACATTCAGTTGTAATCAAATGAGTATGACATGTAAGAAAACATGTAAACCACCAGTCATATCATCAAAACCAAACCGAATGGTCCCTCGAAGCCCACCCAGCACGATCGGCATCCAAAACAGACATTCATTCACATGCTGAGTCACGGGTCGACCTCAGCAATCGCACATTTGTATGAAACTTATGATCTAGTGAATATAGGAAAGGCAAAGATGATGTGGAAAAACTGGTGAGAAAAACTTTTAGGACCAATTGTGGCTGCCTTAGATTCCAGCCTCCAACCCATATATCAATATTTGAATCATTTGTTAAAACGCTTCCCTTCTTCACTGGTCAGAAATGGATCTAAAAAATTTCTTTCAATATATCAACAGTCTCTGTCCCCAAATCCCTTTAAATCCAGGTTATGACACTGAATAAATACATTTTTTAGATGCATCATAAATAAAAGAGGTGAACACATAAGAAGAAAAAGCATGAGGGGTCCCTCTAGTGGTTAAATACAACAATTCAAGAAAAGGTATGGATAATGTGATACATGAAAAATGGGACATTGTAACAAGCAATCCAAAAGTATATTGGAAGGCAAGAGAGAGACCTTTCATGGTGCATAAAAAGAACAGAAGCATTAGAGACACATTAATGCAGACACAAGAGAAATATATAAAAGTAAATACAACAAACAACAAAATGGTGTGTTACAGTTGTGGAACTGTAGTATGTGTAACCACTAGAGATGGACTAGAACTGGAACCCGAGATCAAACGGACTCTGCCTTCTCGAACTATCCTGGACCCGTATTTTCGATAATTATCGAGTGTTCGAACGTTCAAGGCGAATATGCAAGTAAAATGTCTATTACACCAATACGAGAGTAAATATTGAATATCGAATCCGCAAGTAAAATGTCTATTATACCTATAGGTGAGTAAATATCGAATCCGCGAGTAAAATATATATTATACCTATATGCAAGTATCGAATCTGCAAGTAAAATGTCTATTGTACCTATAAGCGAGTAAATATCGAATCCGCGAGTAAAATGTCTATTATACCAACAGGCAAGTAAATATCGAATTATCGAATAAAATGTCTATTATACCTATACGCGAGTAAATATCGACTTCTAGAATCCGCGAGTCGTTCATGGGATAATTATCGAATGTTCGAACGCGAGAGCTCAAAAGTAACGCGAGAGCTCAAAAGTAGCGCGCGAGTGTAAAATTGAGTTTTCGAAAGTCCTGGATATTCGAACATGTTCCCCAGACCATTTCCCAGGTCCCACAGCCATTTACATTAAGTTACCATTGATATTTTAATTGTATTTCATTCAAACTTTTCAAACAATTTGACTCCCATTGACTTTAATGGGTCCGTTTTCGAACTTTCCATATAGTTTGAACGTTCGAAAATGGACCAAACTTTCGGAAGTTCAGCCATCTCTAGTAACCACATGATTGTGGAGAATTTTAAAATCCTCATTAGGGTAAAGAAATTAAAATAGAAAGAAGGTATAATTGTGACACCGATTATTGTATTTTACGTGATAAAGAGCCCCTGTGCACTTGGAAAATCATTAGAAAAAACTACTACTTCATTTAAAATACATTTTACCGCTGCAAAAATCCATATATCGGAGCACAATGGGGAGAACATTTCTATATAAAGAATCACATAGAATCCCCGATATCATGATTTGTGAAAAAATCTTTCATAACCTACATCATATTATTCGATAAGACTTGGAAAATATGGTACTCAAGCCGCTATGCAGACCATTTATTACCCACTTTATAATTAAAATAGAAAGAGCCAACAAGAAACATTTATGTTTTACGGTTATTAACATAATAACTCAACCCTTATTGTATACAAACTGGTTTTAGTAGTGTAATAAAATACTTACCTTACATCCCAGCACCAAATGGTTCTCCTGTAATCTGCCTCTCAGCCAATCACAGACGCAGCTGCTGGTCCCGCCCCCTGCTTGCAGTTCCGTGCAAACAGAGGGCCGGGGCTTTGCGGCGAAGGAGAGAGGTAATATAAGTAATGATCGGGGGACTTTCTGAGACTATAATTATAGCGGTTGGGGCTGGGGGAACATGGACTATAATATATTTAAAGTTTATATAAAGGGTGGACATGCCCTTTAATGCCACAACTCGAACAAGTATACTATATTTCTAAATCATGACAATATTGAGACTTGTTATATTTATCTTTTATTGGAAAAATAAAAAATGTATTGAACATTAAAATACTTTTACCAATCACAAATCCCACATTAAATTGCAAAAGGGAGGTTAACTACCAACTCTCTGAAAGGTGATGTGAATCCTGTGGTAACCCATTGCATAAGTGAATTGTGATTGACGGTCACTGACCAAGTAGGAGTTAGCTAAACGAGGAGGAGTAAAAAATTACTGTGTAGGGAAACAGTGGATTTACCAGATGGAAACTGTACATCCAAAAGGATTTAAAACACTTAAATGAGATTTGTGTGTTAAATATGAGCATGTGCAATATGGAATAACTTTATGTGAAACTATTCGAATGTGCAATGTGGACTGTACAATATGAATGGGCATGAGCAATATGCAAAGTAAACTGTGCAATATGAATTGGCAGGGGTAATATTAGCTGTGCCCAATGAATTTTTAAAAATAGGCTTCTAATGTCTTCCAACTGAATGTGGCTATGTGCGATATGAAGCGTGCAATATGAATTGTTAAACTGGTCTAAATTGTTATTTAAACAATATAATATGTGCAAAGAAGCATGCAATATGAAGTTTTAAACATTAGTGCCTATTAGAGATGGACCAGACCTGAAACGGATTTTACAGATTTCAAACTTTTGGGGATTTTTAATTTTTTCAAAATATTTGAAATTTATAGAATTTGGGGAAATAATAAAGCCACATGTCACAAATTCCCAATATTTTTGGCAGTGCTAACCACCCCTTGGTTAAAAAAGGCAGATCGACAGGTGCCTTGTGAAGTGTTTTCCTTTTACCCACTATCCCTTGCATGATGCATAATCTGAGGGAGAGAAGCCAATGTGTTGTGGGGTATGTCCAGATGGGAGAGTCTGCCTGGCTACTCAACAATGGTGGCAAACTGCAGTGAGCCTACTCTAACTCAATGGCTCTGCTGTTGTGAAGTGTAACCATTCCACCCCCTTTTCCTTGCACGATGCATACTCTGAGGGAGAGAAGCCAATGTGGTGAGGAGTAGGTCCAGTGGGGCCATGTCTGCCTGGCTCCTCAACAATGGTGACAAACTGCAGTGGGCCTACTCTAACTCAATGATGTTGATGCTATAAAAAGTGTTACCCTTTGCCGCTTTTCCCTATATGATGTAAACATGATGTAAAATACAGAAATAAAGATTAATGGGGAAGTTCATTGCAAATATACTTTTGAGGAAAAATTGCAGTATTTTCACATCTTAATGACCTTAATATGCCCAACTCAGCAGTTTGTCTGTGAATAAATATAAATGCTTTCGAAAAATGGATTTCCTGTTTGTATGATCGTTATGGTCTTGCCCTTGACCCATGCCTGGGTTAATTCAGTTGCTTAGTAAAAAGCTGAGCATGTTTGGTCATCCAACAGCCAATCCATTAAAATTACTGTTAGGTACATTCGATGTTAAATGAGCATTCTGGGAAGAAGGACCATTACAAAACCTGAAATGTCAGCTTACTAAATGTCAACATAATGGAATAGCAAGGGGTATAAATTCAACTGATTTATCAAAATGGAAGAGAGTTTGTAGAATAACTAGGTGTACATAATTCTGTCATAAAATATTTACCCCCTTTTGTTGGGGTATGCAACAAGCTTTGCCATTTCCTCTTGTAATAAAAAAATTCAAACAATAGAGCTGGCAAATTTTTTTCGTAATTGCACTTTTGCATTTGATATTTAGTAGGACAATAGTTTACTTGGACAATATTTCAAAAGTTTGAATAATGTTTTTTCTTAATCTTTTCAGAAAATCTCCTAAGAGTGAGAAATTCTATGAAGAACTGCATTCTGAATTCTCAACAGGTGTAAAAAAAAAATGTCATCTTTTTGTATCTAAGTCTGAGGCCACACTGCAATGCACAGGAATCGCGCACAAAATCGCAAGCGCTATCGCACGCGATTGTGTTGCTTTTCTTGTGCGTTTGCGTTTTGCGCATTTTTTCGTGTTATGGAAACGCTGCGTTAACCCACCAAAAATGGTGAACACATGCGTTACCAAAACGCAAACGGACGCGCAATCGCATGCGCATCGAAAATCGCTGGAATTTTTGCGTTCCCGCGATTTCCATTTTAGCGAAAATCACGGGCGCAATCGCGAGCGTGAAACTCGTGCGCAAATGCGCGAAAAACGCGCTAGTGTGGCCTAGCCCTAAAGGTGTGTAGTAAAAAAATAGCAAGTATGCACAGCACTAAATTTATGCATTGGCACTTTTTGTTGCCCATGTTCGTGTACATTGAAGTAACGACCGTTTTATTCAGGAAATGAAAACGATCAATATTGAGTGAGAATTTTTATTTGTACTGTAAGTTTGGTCAAAATTTCTATGTCCGAATTTCTGCTTTTTGTGAAAATAAAAAATGGAAGATTTTCACAAGGAACTGCATCTGAAATTCAGCATGCCTGAATGAAAGAATGTCAGTTAGATTTTGTGTATATTTTATATGTTTAAAATGTAATAGTTTGATGTTCAAACTATAGAGCACTTGAACTTTTTTTTCTTGCACTTGCACTTATGCATACGTCCCATTTGAGTTAGTTGGTGGTCATGCCTCTGTGGACATCCATGCATATGGTATACAATACGATTCAGGACATGTGGAGGATAGTATTTTTTGTTTTTTGTCAAGGCGATTTGGGAAAGATTTCAGACTCAACCATTTTTTGAATTTTTTTTAATTTTCCCCAAATCTAAAAGCATAGAGTTCTGTGGAGAACTGTGTCTGGAAATATTCATTAATGTATGAAAGAATGGCAATGTTACTTAGTTGAAGAGATTTTTAAGATTGAGGGGTGTTTCGTTTGAACGAGAGCTGTTCAAAATACAGAGCACTTTTCTCTGTAATTGCAAATATTCATATGTCCCATTTGGAGTGAGTTAGTTGGTGGCCATGCCTGTGTACACTTATGTATATTGCATACCATTTTATTAAAGGCATCTTCACCCTGCAGAACCACTTTTGGTATAATGTAGGGCATCCCTGCCCACCCCCAACTGCTATGTCAGATTGTTAAATAAAATAAAGAAGCCGAAACTCTACTAACAGCCCCTCTCTCCTGTGGCAAACTGATCTGGCTCCCTGCTTGCCAGAACTTGCAAACAGCGGCTGGCTTGGCAGCAGCATCTGGTTGGCTGAGAGGCAGCCAATCACAGACGCTGCTTCCATCAAAGGTGAGTGCCGCGGGAAAGAAGGGCTGTAAGTAGAGTTCTGCTTTTTTTAACAATCTATCATGGCGGTTGGGGGTGGGCAGGGGTAGCCTACACTACAGCAAAATGGTTCTGTGCTAGGTAAATGGCAGCCAGAGAGGGATCAGGTGGGTGGGAGGGATGGACTCTAGTAGCCTCAAGATTTTTTTGTTTAGGGGTGGACATACCCTTGAATGAAATTTGAAAAATTTTGCTTTTTTTTTTTTTTTTTTTTATTATTCGGTTATTTAGTTATAAAAAACATGTAGTAAAATTCCATATTTACTGCGTGGATACCTATAGTAACATTTGGTTAAAAGTTGGTTAAATTTGTGCTGGCACTGAAAAGGTTAAAAGATGAGCATGTATTGGGATTATTCTGATAAGGGTGCTCAGTGTAGCACAAAAATGTTAATAAAGGACACATTCATGATGTATGTTATGACTGCTAAATTAAAGTAAAACTACCCTTCGTGAAATCACTAAATTAACACAGAATAAACAAAATTAAGTTTACTATATTAGTAACCAAAAATCATACTTTAAAGTATGGTATCAATTCATATACAAATTAAATGCTCACATTTATTGCCATTGTTGTAGAAACCATGGGAAAGTATACGTAAATATTTTTACATGCATTTGCCCACATTCCTAGTGTCTACAGTTTATCTTTTTTAATTTAGTATTAACGTTATTTTTTAGTATGTTGTTAGCAGGATATCCATTTGCAACATACTTTCAGAGAAATTACATGTAAAACTACCATTTGCAGAAAAGTTATTTGGAAACCATCTGCAGATTTAACCACCTGATTTTGAAGTGTGTTTTCGTATGCTCTTTAAGTTGTGGTGCTGAGTCAAAGGTTTTCTTGCATGATTTACAAATGTAGGTTTTGCTTCCCACCAGCTCCTGCCGATGTTCTTCCATGTGAAGAGACAAATGACTTTGCAGTGGGAATTCATCACCACATTCTGAACAGATGAGAATCTACGAAAAATCAAATATATATATATATATGTGTCCATAAGCAATGCCGGACTAATGAATTTTTCCAAGCTTTCTTTTACACAGCCTAGACACTTTAAAACTTAACTTAAAAGTAAAAATTTAAATTTTCATGTAAAATAATATTCTATAACATTCATAAATAGGAATTATAATGGAACAATATCATCAGCTATGTTGTTCTTGCTTGCTCCTTTTGGCTTTAAGACCCATTAGAAAGAAGAAAGCATAACTAAGGAAATAAGGGGTACAGTAATACAGTAAAATGGATGATGAAAATGTACCTTTATAGGTACAAGGGAAATTATGCTAGAAGAGGTGCAAAGAACAGTATAGTAAATACTATACTAACTGATGCATCATTCACACTGCCCTTCAATGCAATCTGCTCAGTAATTTGCCAAGAGAAACCTATACACCAACTGCTCTAGAGATATTCATCTCTTTTCTTTGCATTGCTGTTTTGGTGTAAAAATATTATTGTATGCGTAAAATAAATATTAAATCTTTAGGGAACAGTTATATTACAATATAGATAAAGCATTTTTTAACAACCAGGTAATCATTAAGCATTGGAAAGATATTACTGATAATCCAAAAGCTAAGCCATAGTACTAGATACCTCCTCTTTCTCGTGAAGCATAATGTGAGCTTTGAGGCTGGCAACTCGAGAAAATTTCTTGCAACATGCTGGACAGGTAGGATCATCCACATTATGTGTAGCTTTATGAAGAGTCAGGTTAAAGTCAATATTAAAGGACATCGGACACTGGTCACATCGATGAGGCTGTGTAGCAAACACATAATTATGGTTATGTATAATAATGTATAAAATGCATAAGCATTTAAATAACTTCTATAACACAAAAAGTGGTTTTCGATTTAAAGGCACATTTCGGAAATTAAAGGAGTCCAGGGCAACTAACATAATAAAGGGTATGGGGGGGCTTGGCTATGCAGGCAGATTAGAAAAGTTGGGGCTGTTTACATTGGAGAAGCGGTGTTTGTTTGGGGATATGATAAATTTATACAAATATATTAAATGGACCATATAATAAACTCTCTGGTGCATTGTTCACTAATAGGTGATATCAGAGGACTTGTGGACATCCTTTAAGATTAGAAGAAAGAAGTTTCATCTTCAGGTTAGGAAAGGTTTCTTTACAGTGAGAACAGTGAAACTGTGGAACTGTTTAGAATATAAATAAGAAGAGAGAAAAGACTCCACTATAACATGGAACACGTGGTTCCATGGCACACAGCTACCAATACCCCATGAAAAATTTAAACTCATATGGGGAAAGTTAACATATTCCATAATACCCCACATAAAGTGTGATATTCACACTACACATCCAAAGGTATACATTCTTTTATTTATCAAAACACACTACAAAAGATACATATATATGGAAACAGAAATATGATACCTATAGCACATACACTGTAACATTAAAAACCACTAAAAAAGGTAGGTGGGTAAGGCTAGGAGTAAAAAAACGTCCAGGTAGCCTAATGCGTGTAAATAAATTCTCCAATGTCCATAAGCACACAGTATAGGGCCATATGAGCAAGTGCTGGTGCGTGATATAGAGATAGAACATATAGATGGGAATCGTGAAGGTATATATATCACACAAGTGTGCGTCCACCCCTCTATCAACTATGTAACCCAGTACATGTATGTGTATAAATATATAAAGGCACAATATCATCCATATACTACAACTTTCACGCTCCGTTGGAAATTTGGGCAGCAGGTAAGTTGATAACCAGACATCCAGCCGAGGTTTATTGTTGCCACCACAACCTTGTAGTTCCACTATTGCAGTTCTTCTAAAAATCCATACACCATCTGTATTCTTGAAATTCCAATCGCCAAGTTAGGTGCTATGAAGAGCCCAAATACATACTAATGAAATGAAAGGGACCCGCGGCTACACTCCGTAGCCCAAACACTACCACCACGACCGACGTACGTTTCGGGATCCTACTCCCTTCTTCCGGGTCACATGACCTGTAGTTCCGTGCACCTAAATACCTCCATAGTGTAACGTGAATATAGTCCGTGCAGCAACATGGTATCCACTTCTTACGTTTTGGTAGTTTCTATCACATAATAGCTAAACATGTAATCTTTATATTTCTAAACATTTAGATATGTTTTAGTATTAGGGAATGCAGACAAGTCCATCGCCTAGTCAGAAATTTAAATACTGTTAAGGCATATATAAATAAATAGATGAGGCCAGGTTGGTATTTAAATATAGATGACATCCAAGATACCACTTATTCATGCTAACAGGTTACATATTAAAGAGAAGCTCCTCATTAAGTCCCAAAGGGGTGAGGGTCTACCCATTATATTTGGCTTGGGCAGTCCAACGGAGGCTATTTCCCATTTTGTTGATAAAGCCCTAAGACCGTTCCTTGACACTTTACCATCTTTTCTTAAAGACACTAGGGACATGATCAGGAGGCTTAACCAACTGAGAGTAAGTGACAATACTCTCTTGGCTAGCATTGATGTGGAAGCTTTGTATCCATCTATACCCCATGATAAAGGTATACAGGTGATTAAGGGCTTCCTTTCAACCAGGAATAAAAAATATTCCAGACAATCTGACTTAATCCTGGAATTATTGCACATCATTCTAACCAATAATTTCTTTAATTTTTGAGAGGAAATACTTCCACCAGAGCCGAGGTACAGCCATGGGAACAGCATGCGCTCCTACCTATGCCGGTCTGTACCTCGGGGCCTGGGAACAGGAGATTTTCTCCGATGAAAAATTAACATGGGCAGTAAATCAAATTAGCTTTTGGGGTCGCTATATTGATGACGTGCTCATATTGTTGGAAGGGTCAAAAGAGGGGTTCCATGAGACTCATTAATGAAATTCAAGTCAACAATTGGAACCTCAAATTCACAAGTGAAATGGACCCCCAAAAAAATCCCATTTCTGGATCTATGGATCAAAAAAAACGGGCAACACAATTCAAACTGAAGTATACAGAAAACCTACAGCAGGTAATAGTCTACTCTGTGCCCAAAGTATGCACCCCACAAACTTACTAAAAGGTATACCAATGGGGCAATACCTGAGACTTAGACGCAATTGTTCATGTATGGAGGATTTTGAAAGGGCAGCCTATGAGTTAAAACTTAGGTTCATCCTAAGGGGGTACCCCAAAAACTGGCTTAAAAAAAGCTTACAAATGGGCAAAATATTCTGATAGGAATGTACTTCTATTTGGACCTAATAAAAACAGAAATAGTAACACTAATCAAATCCAATTTACCACTAACTACAACAGTGATTGGAATTGGATTAAACAAACACTGGCCAAATATTGGCCAGTATTACATACAGATGAAACATTAAATAAACTTATTTAAAAAAAAAAACAAACTAATATGGTCCCCAAAAAAGCCCCAACAATTGGACAAGCCTTAACTCATAGCTATTTTGAACCTAAATCTCAAACACTTAACAATTGGCTCATCACAAAACCCCTCAAAGGCAACTTTAAATTCAGAACATGTAAAATTTGCTCAATAATGCAAAAAATAAATGTCTTTGTGAATGAGGGGACAACATATGCATTAAAGCATTTTATTAATTGTGGAAGCAGGGGGGTTGTTTTTTGCCATCCAATGCACATGCCATAAACTATATCTTGGGAAAACCAAGAGGCAGCTTAAAATATGAATACTAGAGCATGCTAGAAACATTAAAAGTAATTAAGAAACAAGTAGTGTGGCCCATCATTTTTGAGACTATCATAAATCAAAATGGTCCGATATGAAGGTTTGGGGTATAGAGAAAATCCCACCCCCAACAAGAGGTGGCGATTGGGATAAAAAGATTTTACAAAGGGAGGCATGGTGGATTTTCACCTTAAAAACCCTCACCCCATTGGGACTTAAATTTCTGACTAGGCGATGGACTGCATTCCCTAATACTAAAACATTTCTAAATGTTTAGAAATATAAAGATTACATGTTTAACTATTATGTGATAGAAACTACCAAAACGTAAGAAGTGGATACGATGTTGCTGCACGGACTATATTCACGTTACACTATGGAGGTATTTAGGTGCACGGAACTACAGGTCATGTGACCCGGAAGAAGGGAGTAGGATCCCGAAACGTACGTCGGTCGTGGTGGTAGTGTTTGGGCTACGGAGTGTAGCCGCGGGTCCCTTTCATTTCATTAGTATGTATTTGGGCTCTTCATAGCTCCTAACTTGGCGATTGGAATTTCAAGAATACGGATGGTGTATGGATTTATTGAGGAACTACAATAGTGGAACTACAAGGTTGTGGTGGTGACAATAAACCTGGCTGGATGTCTGGTTATGAACTTACCTGCCGCCCAAATTTGAAGTATATGGGTGAGATTGTGCCTTTATATATTTATCCACATACATGTACTGGGTTACATAGTTGATAGAGGGGTGGACGCACCCTTGTGTGATATATATATACCTTCACGATCCCCCATCCATATGTATACTGTGTGCTTATGGACATTGGGGAATTTATTTACATGCATTAGGCTACCTGAACGGTTTTTTACTCCTAGCCTTACCTACCTACCTTTTTTAGTGGTTTTTCATGTTACAGTGTATGTGCTATAGGTATCATATTTCTATTTCCATATATACTCGAGTATAAGCCGAGGTTTTCAGGTTCTAAAATCAGCCTGAAAATGTAAGCTCGGCTTATACTCGGGTCAAGTTCCTCCCAGGAAGCAGCAAGTGCCTTTTGGGCTGGGTAAACTGGGCAATTGTCCAGGGCCCTGACATCTTTAAGGGGCCCCACAGGGAGGGATTCCTGCATGGCACCGCTTTCAAGCTTTTCTCTGCCCGGCTGTCACGATCCCCTAGCACCAGCTGCTGCTCTGTGTGCCTGTGCGTCCATTTCATACACAGTGTGTTAGCTGCCTAGTTCACTGAACACTGCTATGCTTTAGGTCTGCTGCCCACTCCTGGCAGCAATGCAGGGGGCCATTTTTATGGGTTTTTCTGTCCATTACGATCCCCTAGGAGGTTAAACGATCTGCTGTAGTAAGACAGACTTTCCCCTTTCAGAGCTGCCGGTAATAGCAACATTGTTTCATCTATTCAAATACAGTGCTGATTAGTAAGGTGAATAGATGAAACAATGTTGCTATTACCGGCAGCTCTGAAAGGGGAAAGTCTGTCTTACTACAGCAGATCGTTTAACCTCCTAGGGGATCGTGATGGACAGAAAACCCTATAAAAATGGCCCCCTGCATTGCTGCCAGGTCGGAGACCAGGAGTGGGCAGCAGACCTAAAGCATAGAAGTGTTCAGTGAACTAGGCAGCTAACACACTGTGTATGGAATGGACGCACAGGCATACAGAGAGCAGCGGCTGGTGCAGACAGGAGGGACTCTGCTAGGTATAATAACATGGCATATTTGGTACCGAACGCTGTATGGAATTACCAGTAACCTCTCCCTACAACTGTGGGTAAGAAGCCACGACAGGGCTCGGTTAGGGAGCGGGGGCTCTGTAATGTCACTTTTTGATAGACTGGTTATACATTGCTAGCTGGGAAATTACTTCTTCTACTGTCCATTTAAAGGGCAACTTAAGCCTCAAAACAATACAGAATCAGAAGGCAGTAGTGGTCATAATTTCTACCCTTGGCTTATACTCGGGTCAATCAGTTTTTACTCATTTTCAGGTAAAAATAGGTACCTCGGCTTATACTCGGATCGACTTATACTCGAGTATATACGGTATGTATCTTTTGTAGTGTGTTTTGATAAATAAAAGAATGTATAGCTTTGGATGTGTAGTGTGAATATCACACTTTATGTGGGGTATTATGGAATATGTTTCCCTTCCCCATATGAGTTTAAATTTTTCATGGGGTATTGGTAGCTGAGTGCCATGGAACCACGTGTTCTATGTTATAGTGGAGTCTTTTCTCTCTTCTTATTTATATTCTAAATCTTCATTTCCTCTGCTAAGCACCCACCGTAATCGGTGTATACCACCAACTATTTATAAGCGCGTGGCTTATGAGTCACCATTTACTTAATAAACTGTGGAACTGTCTTCCAGCAGATGTGGCAATAGCAAGTTCATTGAATAGCTTTGAAAGTAGGATGGATAAGTTTCTAAAACTATAAAATATTGTGAATTACCGGGTCAATTATTAGGTAGGGTACATGAGTAGGCTTTAAAAGTCAGATTAGATGGTCATATGTCTTTATTTAACCTCAGTTACTATGTTATCAAATCCATGTATCAGTCCTTTTTTTTCCCTATGTGCATCCTACCTTGTCGTTCCTCTCATGGTCACGCATGTGCCGCTGGTACTGAGTTTCTTTAGGAAACGTAAGTAAACAGATGCTGCACTTGTAAATTGTGCCATTATATGGATAAATGGTAATCTCAGCATTTGGTGTTAAAACTCCATCTGTGAAGACACATAATAGAAATATTAAATAAATGTGGAGAGTAAACTATTCCAGTATCAAATAGCCATTTGTCCCAAACAGATTCATGCAATTTTTTATCCTTCACCAAGCCTCTATCACTCCATCAGATCTGATAGTCCCAAATGTTGACTATTGGCAAATGACTTGGGCCTGTCCCAGAGTGCAGCAATCTATCTTTCCGGTATACTCCCCTTCCTAACCCCCTCAGATCCTAAAATATGTTTACTGGGAATACTGGAGACAGATATCTTGAATGGTACTTTAACTCACTCTAATAAGAGAAACCTTGTTCTACGCCACAAGAGCAATAATTCAACTGGATGGCCCCCAACTTCCCCTAAGCTAACCGTATGGAAATCACAGGTTACCAATATGCTCCCAATGCTCAGACTGGCGTATGTGGGCTGTGGCTGTCTGGATAAATTAAATGGCATCTAGAAAGCATGGTATGATCATCTTTTAAAGTCCAAAACTCTTCCACTCTAACATTTTGAATTTTACTTTATTACTCTTTTTTTACTCAAAGCAATCACCACAATTAACTGCAAATCAGTCTTCTGTTATTTGATTTAACCAATCGTTAATTGCACTCTTACCGCATGAAAATTTATAACACGATTTTAGAGCACACAATATCTGAATTGTAGTTTAAATTATGCCAAATGACAATGCATTCGATGCGTGATCGTATACATTGTTAAATCACAGACTAGCACAGGTCAGCACAGTACAGATAGTGGGGCATGGTCAACACGATGATCATGTAATCACTGTGTCCATGCAAAAAATGGATTGCATCACGCAAAATTTTCATGTAGTGGGGCACAGCCCTCAACTGATAATTGGTTTAGCATTAGATTTTTCTGCTATGAAACTGTTAAACTTTTGCTACTTAAAACAGAGAATTTCTGTCCAGAAGTCAGCATGTTGACGGTAGAAATCGGGGAGATTCAATAAAAGTTCTTATCGTTTAAAATGGTGCTAATTTTGCCCCAACCAATCAGATATTATTTAAAGGGCAAGTCCACCCCCAAAACTAACTTTTTATATTTATTTGGCCCAAATAAGTGCTCCAAAATAAAACTTTACAGCATTTAAATCGGTCCAGTGGTTCAAAAGTTACAGACCTTTGTAGCTGGCTTAATCCTGCAACATGGACCAATACAGCGATGAACAGAGACAGGTTACATTATCTTGCCTCTGTTCTTTTCATGTTCTTGAGCATGTCTGTTAGCATCCAGCAGTGAGAACAGAGGAAGTTGCATCAGTAATGGTCTGACCCCTGGATCCCTGGATTTTCCCTCTCAACCAATCACAGCTGTAAAGTTATGTGTACTGAAGAAATCCAGGATCAACAGCTGCAGCCAGCCAGCCCAGAGAGAGAGATAGAGAGAGAGACACACACACAAACACAGGCAAGATTTTTTTTTTTTTTCTAAGCTGAAGCTTGGGGTCATCTAAAGTGGAAGTGGAGAGGAAGTGCAGCCTCATATATATCTCATTAAATATCAGGCAAAGCAAATGATTTTGAGAAAAATGAACATGGCGTTTGAGGTTGGTGCTATTATATAAAGAACATATAAAAAGTTTATTTTTGGGTGGACATACCCTTTAACATTTAAAAGCTAACATCTGATTGGTTGGGGCAAAATTAGCACTATTTTTAACGATAAGAACTTTAATTGAATAACCCTGTATGTCCCTCCAAAAATGACTAACTGGCTAACTAGGCCATATTTTAGAACCCATTGTCAAAATACACATATGAACAACTAACTTGATATTTTGATCAAAATAAAACTTAATACTTGCTGCATTTTTTAAAAACAAAAACAAAAACAATGCAAATTAATAACAGTCAGACTCTCCCTCTCCCAACCCCCCTCCAATTTTAAGTACCCAGCACGAAGTCCTAATCCTATAGGTACTTAACCCTGGGTACAGTGTTAATTTGTTTTACGTACTGTACCTTAACTTTCCATCGCCAGTTAAAGGACAACTCCACCCTCATAAGAACATCTTTTAGAAAGAATGGCCTCTTTAAAATATGTTGATATATCATACTTTGTCCTATCAATTCATTATTGTATGCCTGCTATGCTTCTGGAGGCCTCATGGAAAATAAGCAATTGTGAAACCTGTACTGAGCCTGGGCATGCTCAGAAGAGACAGACAGGGGATTAACATTCAGTCATTGGCTGTGATGTCAACTGACAAATCCATAACTGACAGTTGCTAACTGGAAGAACCAAGAAGCAGAAACAGGGGAAACAGGACATTGTGCAGGATTTCAGGTTAGACATATATTTTAGATTTCAAACAATTACCATTTAGGGTTTTAGGGGGTGATTTACCTGTATGTAAGTTTTCATTTTAGGGCTCGACTTGCCCTTTAAGTCTAAATTTTCTCTTTAGACTGAGGGCTCATTCACACTAGAAACTGACAAAAACGCATAGCATGTGTTTCTGTCAGTTTGTATCCATTTTTTGCATACATTTGTATCCATTTTTTCACAATGTGTATTCCATAGATTTCTATAGAAAATGCAAGAAAAAATGGACAGAAATGCTGCATGCAGTGCGTTTTTTAAATGGACTTGAACGGATTAGAACACAGCAGGTGTGAACAGGGTTTTACGGTCTGTCCATTTTTTTAAACGCATCTGCGTTTGAAAAACGGATACAAACTGATGTAGTGTGAACGAGCCTGACAGTGACAAGACCAATGGAATGACACTCTGCAAGAAGAGTGTATTCCCATTGACTGAGGAAAGAAGAAGTGGAAAAAGGACCAGACTGGTGAGGGAAAGCTACAGGAAGTGTAACATCTGATCTAGCCTGTATCAAGGAGACAGGATCTAGCGGTTTAATTCCTCATCCTGTATACCCTCAATGGGGGAAGCAGGAAATGCAAGTGTACCTGCCCATTAATTGTTTCTTAGCTGCAATATTTTCTTCTGCAACATTTACAGAAATTTATTGGATATACGAATTTCCTCTACCGATTGAAGGGTCCAGCCCCTCCAAAATTTTGCAAGGTTTATATATCTGAAAGCTCTCCCCAAATGTACTTACCAGATCTCTTTCCCTCGCTGCTTTCTTAGCACGAAAGACAAGCTGAAGGGGCGCGACCAGCATCCACTCCCGTGATTGGCTAAGGCGCCACAGGGGTGTCTCCCCTTCCTAGCTGTTTGTCTGTATATGAATCATTAGATAGGAATCATTGGAACAATTATCTAATACAGAATAAACACTGTAAACAGGGGTGAGCAAAATGCTCAGGGTGCGGCGCCCATGTGAAATATCAGAGAGGCGGCAGGCAGAGCTCACTTTAATTTTTATAGTCTTAGAAAAATGTCAGGCAGAGCAGAAGGAAAATAAAATCACAGGTGCGTGAGCATGTGCACTCTCTCGGGCACACAATTTTCCCCCTAAGCTCTGCACTAACTGCTACCTTTATGCAGGCCCTGCTCTGATCGTCATAGGCTAATTGGGGTAATTATCTGTGTTTGCAGAGTCGGGCACATCTTATTTTCAATGTAGTTTGGGTGATCTGGGTATTAAGGCACAATCTGGGCTTTAGAGCATTTTATATGTACCAGTGCATTTGATCTGGGCAATAGGGCATGTAAAATGTACCTATCTGTGTGATCTAGGCATTAGGGCATGTTATGTACCTATCTGTGTGAGCTGGGCATGAGGGCAACTTGGTTAGGTTAGTTAGGCCCCTGCTGAAAGAATCTACTTTGACATGGTGACAGGCTTACAAATCTTTTGGGGAAAAAAATCTTTTATTCTACAGGAATTATGGTGTGGATAAATGTCTTTTAAGATCTGTATAAATACTGCCATCAAGTTTAAAAAGACCAAATGTTTAACTACTCCCATTCCTGGAAGCCACGCCCACCCTGGTTGTGGTAGCCCATTTCATAGCACCTAGTGGTACATAGAGGCGGCATTCAAAAGTTTGGCTCAGGTGGCAAAAATCCTAGAGACGACCCGACTGTAAATTTACTTTACAATGTTTGCACAGCGTCAGAAGAACTACCTGCCCGAATCTTTTTGCGATTAAATCAAAATCAAAAATGAATGCGTCAGGATAGGGAACATCTCTGGAAAGTCAGAAGGTAAGGATCAGCAATCTTAACTGTGGAGTTTTCATGTCAGTTTCTCCGACTTTTTGCTTTTAAAGGGCAGCAAAAGAGTTTGTGTAAAAATAGTTGCAGGCATGCTATGGGCCAGGAATTACACAATGCATAAATACATCCAATACTGGTCTGCCTGACTTATGATTTCCTAATGCTGGCCAAACACCTGCCCAAATTTAAATCTACTAGTCAGGTACTGGTTACTTCCCTTGTGGCATTCCCGGATGCATAATGCTTTGTGACTGATGTTATGCCTCTAACATCTGTTGTAAAGTATTCAGGCAGGACAGTTCTCATAACTGTTGCAGAAAAGGCGGTGGTAGGTGTTATAAATGCTTAGTCTCTTAGATTGTAAGCTCTGAGGCAAGGATTTTATTCACTATAGTACATGGAATAATGCGCCCCTAGCCATGTAATATTAAGATACCAGTAACCGCAGGAGATCTAAACTTGTTTTTTTTTAAATCCTAATATAAAAAAAGTGTTTCTCCCCAAAACACCTATACATTGTAAGATTTTTCTTTAGTAAGTCTCATTAGTGCATGTAAGAAATAGATACTATAACAAAAGGTTTCTATGTTGTTGCCTGTACAACCCAAAGCCCATGCAGTCATGAAGGATCCATGCCCCCTGACCCCAGTATTCACACTGTCTCTATGGACAGTGTATTTTCTATACAATATGGAAGTCCCTGACAAGACTTTGAAAGCTGCTTGTTACCCTGCAGTTTATTTACCAGTCAGTGTGAGTTGCTGGAAAATAAACTGCAGGCCAACAAGCAGCTTTCAAAGTCTTATCAGTGGTAAGACATCTGTAATATTACTAGTATTAATGTTTTATATAGTGTGTTGCAGTAGTATAGCTGGCATATGATCGGAGCATGGAGTAGGATTTAAGTAGGTTCTTTCAAGAGGATGGGAGAAATGCGGGAGATGTTTCTGAGCTGGAGCAGACAGGAGTCGGTAAGCTTGTTGACATGAGGTTTAAAGGAAAGATCTGAATCTAGTGTTATTCCTGGTCAACGGACCTGAGGAGGGGAGGATATCGATGTGTTGTTAAACGGCATGTCCACCCCCAAAACTAAAACTTAACCCGATACTGGCCCCACTGTGTAGTTTTAAAAATTCCTAGTGCCTATTTTAAGTCCAGGAAAGTGAAGAGCAGTGAGTAATCCGGTCCGGTCAACAAGGACTGTGACATGCGCACCTAGAGTGAAATTAGCACCATTTTAAACAATAAGAACTTTTATTGAATAACCCGGTTACTTTTCTTTTTTGTATGAAAAGTAAAGGATTTGGACAGGAGCATTGTATGTGTTAAAAAAATGGGGTTCCCTGTGCTGTTATTTGATTGTCTGTCAGCTTCTAGGCTTACACTTGAGCACTACAAAACCAAATACAAAGGACCCAAAAAATATATATATGGGCCCCCCCAAGTACACTATATGGGGCACATGCACTGCAGTACTGCAGGTAGAATCCGTCCCTTAGGACCAGATCCAGTAGCAGGGAAGCAGGACCGGATATTTGCTAGCAGTACTATACCAACCCCTGGGCGGGAAAGGCCGTACGGACGGGTGAAGAGTATCGGAAGGTAGCGAGTGGGCGGTGTGAACACGGAACGCCGGAGGCAAGAGAGGCAGACTGGGAGCTCTGAACAAAGGGGAAGTCCCGATCAGTACGGCCGTAAACCCGGGGGACGTGAGTATATGAGCACTCACATTCATTTTTAGGTTGGTCCAAGCAAGCATGTACTTTTGTCTATACGGATCCAGGACATTTGGACACTGCGAACAGGGGAGATGGTAGAGAGGGGGATTCAGTACTATTGATCCGTTTATCTGTTGGTTTGGAGGATGCCCCGAATGATGTACTTGTTTTTAGGAGCTAATTTTACGAGTATATTATGTATTGTACAAGGTGTATTGTGTATAAATAAAATTTTCAATTTTTGCAGTTTAACAGTGCGTGTGCCCCATATAGTGTACTTGGGGGGCCCATATATATATATATTGTTTGGGTCCTTTGTATTTGGTTTTGTATTAAGATAATTTATACACTGGGAGCACCACCACAAAGGTGTTGCACAACTGCATATTTCAGTAGTGGTGCAGGTAGGATACCTTGATGGTTTTTACACTTGAGCACTACAGAGAATGTGCGACACTTAGCTGGATGTTTACCCAGCCATGGTGGATTATGGGAGCAGGTTGAATGTGATATAAATCATTTCACAGCCAAGTTAAGAGTTTAGACACAGCTTGTTATATGTTTGTGAATGTGCTCTGTCTATTGAGACAATGTTGTCTGGAGACTTTAGTTCTCCTTTAAATACTTACACAAGGGTGAGATTCACCCAGAGCTGTGCAGCCTCTGGTAAATCGCTTCCAGGTAAATCTCCCTTATTGTGTTACATGCTATGTAAGTAGTGCAATACATAACTTAGCTTATTGCAAAGGGTATGCTACATAATTTCCAGTGTTTTAAAGATGAAGCAAAAGGAGTTTAAACTAGTGTTGATCTGAAATTACATCAGGTAGCGTAGATCCCTGGGGCTCGAGATAAAATGAACATAAGCATTACCTTATTTTAAATATGCAATATAAACATATATAGTTTCAGTATTATATGAAGATTTACTCAAAACAAAACTGGCATTTTCTGCATACCAAGATGCTAATTTATGTTCATTTTCAGACAAATTGTTAAGTGTTTAGAATTAAACAATTAAAGCTTATGGTAACAAAGATATATTCAACTGCTCCCGAAAAAAATGGGTTCTTTTTTTTGTTACTGGAATTACTGCTAAATGAAGTTAAGAAGAAGCACAAATTGAAATAAGTAACTGTAAAATTACCAGTCTTGAAATTAACCATTTAAAAAATTTAGAATTTTCTGTGAAACAAAAAAAAAAAAAAACAGGACGAAACAGAAAATCAGTTCATAAACTACTAAATGCTGAATTGGATAATTGTTGTCTGAACACATCATAGAAAGAGGCATATGTATTTTTTAGTAATCTGATATTCCTGGGGGAAATTTGGAGCCATGCAAATTTTAAAAGGAATTGCCACTAATAACGAACAATGAATCCACATAGAAGTCAATGTCCTAGTGGGCTAGGCTGTCAGAGTTCGTAATATGCTTTAAAGCTTGCTTTTGCCTTTCCATACCGGAATGTCTACTTACCAAATACTACACAAGTTAATACAGTAAAGGATCTTCATATTCTTTCAAGAATACACAGAGTCAAATATGATAAGAATCCATATTAAACCAAAGAGCAAGTGTATTTTGTGGTTATGTATGTATGGTTACTTACATGCAAATATAATGAGTATAAGGAGTAAATATTTGGACGTACAAAAATGTAAAGGAAGTCCCCATTTAAGGTAATTCATATATTGTTTTTAATCAACGGTTACTGTAACTTCGGCTTTTTTAATCAACGGTTACTGTAACATCGGCTTTTATTAGCAATACATTTACTTACATTTAAAAGTTGTGCAAATTGTAAAATAATGATTGGTATAAATTGTGATGGTTCTCATCACAATTTACGAGTGGTCTTTACGAGTATTGTACATTTAACTTACCTTGCTTTAGTATTTAGTAATAGAAAAGTGTTTTTTTCTAATATCATAGATACAGTCAGGTCCATAAATAATGACAATTCTAACATTTTTGGTTCTATACACAACTACAATAAATTGGAAATGAAAAACTCAATGTGCTTTAGCTGCATGCTGTCAGCTTTAATTTGAGGGTATTTACATCCAAATCAGGTGAATGATGCAGGAATTACAACAGTTTGCATATGTGCCTCCCACTTGTTAAGGGAGCAAAAATAATGGGAAATAAAAATAATCATAAATCAAACTTTCACTTTTATATACTTGGTTGCAGTCAATTACACCCCAACATCTGACATCAAGAGACGCTGGCTTTCATCCCTGGTGAGGCTCTGCCAGGCCTCTACTGCAACTGTCTTTAGTTCCTTCTTATTCTTGGGGCATTTTCCCTTCAGTTTTGTCTTCAGCAAGTGAAATGCAAGCTTATTTGGATTCAGGTCAGGTGATTGACTTGGCCATTGCATAATATTCCACTTCTTTCCCTCGGTAAATACCCTCAAATTAAAGTGGACAGCCTGCAGCTAAAGCACATTGTGTTTGTTTCATTTCAAATCCATTGTGGTTGTGTACAGAGCCAAACATTTTAGAATTGTGTCGATGTCCCTATATTTATGGACCTGACTGTATAAATCTTTGGCAAAATGCATGATCAGAACTAAGATGAACATAATTGTACTGACTCTGATACTAATGACTGATACTAATGGTGTTAGCAAGGACGGAGAGACTTTTTAGAGCACAAAGAAGATGAGTCGAGGGGGGCAAGTTGCAGTGGTATCAAAATAGAAGCTTCTGATGGCGGTGGTGTTCCCTGTATATTTGTAGAGACTTCCAATATAGTTGTTTTGTTACCACTGCGACTTGCCCTCCTCGACTCATCTTTGTGCCGTAATGTGTTTGGAGGAGAAGGTTTCCGGAGGCATTGAGTGCTGAGTTTGCTGTTCGGAAATCCATAGTCATCCACAGGAATATTGCTTCGTATAGACTTGTTTACAATAGTAAAAAAAAAAAATGTTAAAAAAATACTGGTTAAAAAACAGCCTGATTTATCAAGATACCCATTGCGTAATGCAAAATTCCCTTCTTAAAGCAGCTTAGAGCAATATAATTAGCGTCAGAGCTAATTTTTCATTTGACAAACTTCTTTATTATTGTTACTGAATTCAAAAAATATTCTTACAGTTTAAGAGAGAATGTCTCAAGTTTTTTTTTCTAGCGCTACTAGAACTGTGGTCCAAAAATGACTAATTAAATTGATAGGAATTTCTCTCCTGAGAATTTTTGCAATTTATTTTCATGGTTTATTTTGCATTGTTTTGAAGATATTTACATTTTTGTGTGTGATATGGCAGCAGCATCACCAGCTCCCCTGCACTTCCTGCTACTTGTTCTGAAACCATGTGAGTCAATCTGCCGTGTCTCCACCTCCCTATTTCTTTTTACTTAATTTACCCTTTATGTATGGCTGCCATGAAAATGGAAGGGTAGGTTAGTAGGTGTCTGTACTCGTGTTGGGTATGTGTTTTTGCATGTACGACCATATAACTAACTTTTCTTGATATAGTAAAATTAGTTTTTTTGACTTTATTTACCCTTCAAGTATGGCTGCAACAGGAATGGAAGGGTAGATCAGTAGATGTGTGTACCTGTGTGAGGTTGGGGGTATGTGTTTTTACATGTATGACCACAAAACTAACTTTTATTGACAATTGATCAAAATTAAGTTTTTTACTATAGTTACCCTTTAAGTATGGCTTCCATGGGAATGGAACGGTAGGTCAGTAGGTGGGTGTACCTGTGTCTGTGTGGGGTGTTCGGGGTATCAGCATTTGTGTTTATGACCATGAAACAAACAGTTACCATTATAGTCTATGGGAAAAAATGTCCCTTAAGGGCACGGTCACACTGCAATGCAAATGCACACACGGAATTGCAAGCAATTTCATGTGCGATTGTTGCGTTTGTGCATGCGTATTGAAAAACGATTTAAAAATGCAGAATGCAAATCGCAAAGGCAACGCACCCGAAACCGCTCGTTTCCGGTGCATTGCCCGCATTTTCAATGATATAAAAAACGCAGCAGTGTGGCCTAGCCCTAATTCGACTAACGCCTTAACACTTCCGCGGACTCCTTAGCTAGGTAATGGTACACTTCTCCTATATGCCCCGCACGTCTGTACCGAATTTCATTTCTCTAGCTCAAAAACTGTGGGAGGAGATATGGTCCAAAAAAGTGGAAGAATAAAACGGAAGAAAGAGAAGAAATAGAAAGAACAGTAATTTGGCTCTTCAAGCCAAAAAAATTACAGCCAACAGACAGACATGTTTGTATCATGCCTTACATGCAAAACCTAATGTACTAAATTGTTCAACCTACATAGTTTATACTACATGTTAATATTTTTGAAAATTTGGTTATTTTTATTGCCATCACTTGTCTTGTGCAAGTTGTGCATTTATTACAGAAACTATAAAGATGTTGTCAATGTATCTCAACTATAGGGCCACCATGGGCTCCAAAGCGAGGATGATTACAGGGACAGTTCAGTGGAAATTTGTGTAGTGCCTTCTTAGTTTTTCTACATATTCTCTCCCATTTTGAAAAATCAGTTGATTTCATACCCTTTGCCATTCCCTGCTGTTGACATTAGTGAGCTGGCATTTCAGGTTCTAACGGTTCTTCTTCTTCCCAGGATGCACCACATCCTTGGAATGTTCCTAACAGTAATTTCTACTGATTGGCTGTTGGATGGGTCAAACATGCTCAGATCTCTACTGAGAAACTGAATCAACTCAGGCGCTGGGACTAAAGCAAGACCATATTGGTCTCTAGTAGGGGTCCTGCAAACAGGAAGTCAGTATTTCAGTTGCATTTATTTATACACAGAGAAACTGCTGAATTCGAAGATTAAGGTCATTGAGATGAAAAATTACTGCTCTTTTTTATGAAAAGCATATGTATTTGCACTGAACTTCCCCTTTTTAAGAGAACACAAAAAGGAAGCCCCCATCAATTGGGATGGTATATGCCAATGGAATATTTATCAAGGAGATCTTAAAGGGTATGTCCACCTGAAAAATTAACATTGCCTAAAGTAAAAGAGCCCATTTAAATATCCATGATACCTTTTATGGATTTTGTCTGTGTGCCCTAGTTTGTCCGATGTATGTGCTGTAAGACTCTCTCTCTCTCTCTCTCTCTCTCTCTCTGTCAAGTGGGCGGGACCAAAACGCATGGTAATAGCCTCATTTAGTAATCAGCTCACTTCCTTATCCAGCACAGCTAAGGCCACACCCCCAAAAACGAAGAGAACTTCTAGAGACTGCTGCAAAGGTAGGGAATGGAATTTTTTCAAAAGAAAGGCAGGAAAAGGCTTCTGGGGATGGGTACTACCTTATAATGAAAAAAATAAATTTTGATTTTGGTGAATAGACATACCCTTTAAATAAACAACATACTTAATGGTCAATCTAATAAATTTAACTAATGTTGTAGAAATTGTGGACTAATTATACAGATGCAATAGCCGGTGAGAAAAGGTTCTGGTAATAAAGCACTTAATAAGAGCAGATTTAGGGAGATTCATCCATAGCTGCAGCTGTAAATTTCTTAAGTATTTAAATACAAAACCAGCTGCTGGTGAAAAGCTTGCAGCAGCTAAGCAAGTGTCTCTTGCAATACTTACAGTCGCCACAAGCAAGGGGTTTAAAGCACAATAACCATTTACAAATCTGTTAGCGTGCCTTTAATCTCGAATCCACACTGTGCGGCTGCAGGTGAATACCCCCCATTGTCTTCTGTCAGTTTAACAGTCTAATTTTTGTTTGTTCTATTTACAATGAATGATAGTTGGTAGCCAGTAACTTTTGGATTTAAGGAGATAGCGTATTTTTGGGCTGATATACTGTTAAATCTAACATGCCATAGAGGAGAACACCGGATGTGAATGGAAGTAACATGTTAACAATGGGTAATACGCAGCAGCTAGTTACATTACGTGACTTCACAGTTGACTTAACATGTGTCAGGCTTACTAAGAAGCCTTGTAAGTGCTGAAACATGCCAGCTTTATTTCTGTGTCCTCCTGCTTTTGCGATATGGATTCCTAGTTGGGATAAAGTATAGAGGCAACTAGGTAGAATGATGAGAATTAACTACAACTCTCTACCCCTTATTTTGGCATTTTATATGCCATTGCACCATAACTATTGTGATGACCAGTTTTAAGTGAGGATATCATATATTACTTAATATTTAGATAGTTGTAATGTTTTGTTTGTTCCAATGCCCTTTACTCTGTTGCTCCCTTATCCACCCGTCGCCTTAGTTGCAAGAAACCACAACTATGGCTTACGGATCAGAATAAAAAGTTGAAAAGGCAATCCCGTATAGCCGAATGACACTGGTGCAAGAGTAACAAAAAAAATTTATCGGAACAGAGGTGCTTTGTTCTTAGCCAACAAAACTATTTCTTTTCACTCATATCTACACAATCCCATAACCCCAAAAAGCTCTTTAAAGTATTTAACTCCTTGCTCTGTTCGCCACCACCTCCACCTCCCCCGTTTATCGGCTGATGAAATTGCCTCATATTTCACAGAACAAACTGTAAACATCCGAAATGGTTTTCCTGTACACCCTACCTCCTCCCTACAGCTTCCAACTCCTACCACTGCACCGGCTAAACTCCCTTCATTGGTTAATCCCTTTAATTGTACCCTAACGAGCTTCACCACTATTATAAAACAGGGACTTTTATCTCTCCTATCCAGGACACGTCTCACCACCAGGCCCCTTGACCCCATTCCCTCTCATCTTATTCCCCCTCTCTACTCTTCACTCATACCAGCCCTAACCTTTCTTTTTAACTTGTCCCTTACCACTAGTATTTTTCCCTCTTTATTTAAACACGCTGTGGTATTCCCTATACTTAAAAAACCCTCCCTTGACCCCCCCGCTCTTTCCAGCTACCAGCCCATCCCGTCTCCCTTTTGCTTCTAAACTACTGGAAAGACATGTCTATGCTGAACTGCTCAGTCACCAGTCTGCCAACTCTCTCTTTGACCACTTCCAGTCAGGCTTCCGCCCTAACCACTCCATGGAAACTGCCCTTTCTAAAGTGGCTAAAGATCTACTTAGTGCTAAATCTAAAAAGGTCACAACTCTTTGCTCATTCTTCTTGATCTGTCCTCTGCTTTTGATACTGTTGATCACCCTCTACTTCTTCAGATCCTGGCCTCCTTGGATATCCAGGACACTGCACTTTCCTGGCTATCCTCCTATCTCTCTGGTAGGACCTTTACTGTTTTCCACTCTGGAATTAGCTCCACTCCTTGCCTCTTCCATGTGGGGGTCCCGTAAGGCTCAGTACTCAGCCCCCTTCTTTTCTTCATCTACACCTATGGTCTTGGTTTGGATTCCAGTAATCACCTGTATGCGGATGATGCCCAAATTTACATCTCTGCCCCAGATCTCCCTACACTGACATCCCAGGTCCCCAACTGCCTTAGTGCCATCTCTGCCTTTATGTCCTCCCGCTTCCTCAAACACAACATGGACAAGACTGAACTCGTCCTTTCCCACCCTCACGATCTGTTCCCCTCCCTAGTCTTACCATTATTAACAATACACCTATATCCCTATCTCCTCATGTCCGCTGCCTGGGAATAACGCTAGATTCCGACCTTTCCTTCAAACCCCATGTCAATTCGCTTGCCAACTCCTGTTGGCTCCAACTCACAAACATCTCCCGAATTCCTTCCTCTCCAATGAAACTACAAAAATCCTAGCCCATGCTAATCCTATCACGGCTAGACTACTGCAACACACTCCAGTGTGGTTTACCAAACAACCGCCTGGCACCGCTTCAATCCACCCTAAACACGGCTGCCCGGCTCATTCATTTCTATTTTCGCTTCTCTAATGGCTCTCCTCAGCCGAGCTTACTCCCCCCTGTAAATTCAGAATTTCAGTTTGCAACATTGTAGCAAGTAATGTTTTTGCACATTAAATAATTTGAAGTAGTGAGCTCCTTATACGTTTTACTGCTATTTAGCAAGTAAGCAGAATTCAGCGCTCTTTAGTCGCTACAATGTTGCAAACTAAAGCAATTGAACCTCCTGAAGGGGAGGGGGCGTACACTCAGCTAAAATGAACAGCGGAGAGACGTTCTAAAAAAGGTAAAAAATAAAATTTTTAGCATCCAGAGATTTTTCAGTCACCATGGCGACCTGAATTCATAGAATATATACATCACAACTCTATCAAGTCAAAGCAAGGTGCGTATCCTCACAGGGACTCCATAATCCCTTAAGGAAGCTAACAAGGTTATTCAATAAAAGTTCTTATTGTTTAAAATGATGCTAATTTTGCCCTAACCAATCAGACGTTAGCTTTCAAATGTTAAATAAGATCTAATTGGTTGGGGCAAAATTAGCATCATTTTAAACAATAAGAACTTTTATTGAATCTCCCTGTATGTATATAAATGAGCCGCCCACGTTTTTTTAAGGTAAGCAACTCAGTCCACTTTTGCCTCATACACACCTGCGATCCTGCAACAGGGAAACAGGAAAAAATTGAGTGAAGGACCATACCAATTTGGTTTAACTCAATTCTGCTTAACATTTATTTGGTGTAATAGAAAGCAGCAAGATTTTTGTTTTTTTGGGGGGTGGGGTACAGGTCTAGTAGTTGGAGGCCAGTCAGGGACAGCCAACGGGCCACATGTGGACCCTGGGAATCACTTTGCCCAGGTCTGGTAAAGTTAGGGAGCCCATACCCATTTAGCGGAAGACTCCACATACGTGACCCCAACAGATACACATACCGTATATACTAGAGTATAAGCAGAGGTTTTTAGGTTTAAAAATCAGCCTAAAAACCTTGCCTCGGCTTATACTCGGGTCAAGAGCAGACTTACCTTAATTCCAGATGCTGCCACATGTCAGGAATGAAAGCTGGCAGTTCCCAGTAGTACTTTGCGGATGTGAATGACGTCATTGCGCAGCTGCAAAGTACTACTGGGAACTGCCGGCTCTGCAAGGATCACTGCACAGAAAGGCTGTAAGTACCGTTAAATGCCCATGGCTACCAGCACGTGATGAAACGCCCATGGCTACCAGCACGTGATGAAACGCCCATGGCTATTTAAGAGATTACTGTCTATTTAAAGGGCAACTAAATCCTCAGAACAATACAGAATTAGAAGGCAGTAGTGGTCATAATTTCAACCCTCGGCTTATACTCAAGTCAATCAGGTTTCCCTAATTTTTGAGGTAAAAATAGGTATCTTGTCTTATACCCGAGTCGGCTTATACTCGAGTATATACGGTACATTGCCAAAGTATTGGCTCTTTTTACTATAGTTCTATAGTAAAGGGAGCAGATACAGACAGATGAATATTTTGTCAGGAACGCCCAACAGCAATCTGGATGGTGGTAGTTTGTCTGCATCATTGTCGGACGCTTTTGGCCCCTCATCGATACACACGATACCCAGTATTTGTCGGGTATCTGCAATGTATTTGGCTAGGTTAAACAATTAGATTTAAAAGCTTGTTTGGGTGGATTACAAAAATCAGGTTATGAACATAAATTAACTACCAGGGTGAGAGATTTATAAAAAAAACAGTGATTTCAGGATAATTTTCTTTTGCTAATTATTTTATTTTACAATTTGTATTTCAAGAACCATAAGGAATAAAAGAGAAGTGATTCTGTACACCATTTAATTAAGGTACAGTATAAATGAAACATCCATAATGTGTATTCAATACACAAAAGTTTTTCCTGACTTTACCTCTCCTGGAGGCAGGAATCAACATTACAAATACCAATACAATTATCTTAATTTCATACCCTATAACATTTACCTTTAAATACACTTAGAAATAACATGGCACAGAGCTGCAGAAGGAGGATTATAAATTAAATCCAATCTTAGCACAACCCCGTGCAATGCACTTTTCAGTTAACTTATTTTCCTCAGAATATGTGGAGTTGAAGAAATTTCAGTGTAGTGTTAAAAGATTATTATATGCTTCATTGAACAATATGACAGTCTGTTTTTTCTGTTCCATTATACACTTTGCCAAGTAAGTGCTTGGCAAATCCATTGTTTTACAGCTTGGCAGGAGGCAGGATTGTTAGGTTATTATAACTTTTTAGTCTCACATTACAATTGTGTCCGCTGTCTCACATTTCTAGGGAGCAACAACTGTTCAACTTGTACAATGTTCTCCCACTAACACAAAGGTTTAGAACATCAGGTTTAATCAATGCTCAAGAAAAACAAATAACTAACATTAAAAGGGGGAACGGAAAACAAGAATTGTGAACGTGAGGTAATGGAATAAGAGCTATGTTAAGGTGGCTATACACTATAGTGCAGCGACCAGTACTTCCTGAACAAAATTAAATTCTGATCTTTCAGGACCCTGTACCATCTATCTTGGGAAGATTATAAGCAAATGTCCTGATACCAGTCACTGTGGGCAAAGCAAATTTGATACCAGTCAGTGTGGGCAAAGCAAATTTGATACCAGTCGCTGTGGGCAAACTACCCCCTTTTAATTATAAAACCACATCCCATTCAGCAGCATGACAGCATTTGGAATTTTGTTGCACTTAGTAGGAAGTACCAAGTCCTAAGGGACTTCAAATATAAAAAGAGGTACAAATTTTAATCTCTATTGAGGCCTTTATGAGCTTCAGATCCCAGTTTCTTTATCCACCAAGTTATAGGACATTTAGATCTGATCTCTATTGCCCTGGTAATTACTAGGTGTAAGTTTCTAATACCTTAAACTTCATAACTCTCCCTAAATGCCCCTTCTCTACAAAGCCTAGCCAAGGGTAAATGGTTTAAAATTTGTGTCACAGAAGAGTTATGTTGGGAAATATGTGACTTCCCTTTCTGTCTGGTCTCCCCAACTTAGAGGGGACCACAGACAAAAGATCACATAAATAACAAAAAAAAAAAAACAATTTACATGTGATACTTAAATGTCAAACCTTTCACCTGTGTTTGGGTGAACAAAAGTAGACCCCATAATTACTATCGGCCAATATAGACAATTACAAAAGGGTTGCATGTTTACCTCCTTTCAAACCTTGTCTCCTAATTTTTTTCTCTTTCTAGTCCTTTAACTTTAGATGAATTGACCATTGCTCCTATACACTTGTTTCTATGAAATGAGTGGTGGCAAGCAGAATTCTTTGACATTAGGATATGCCTGCCCTAAAATATGCCAGTGCCACTTCAACATCTGGCCTATACTGTATAAGGACTAGGGTGTGACTAGTCTGATCAGATGGTATCGGGACTTTATAGGTACCGAGTGTACTTGCTTTTCCCCACTGAACGATCGGGTCGGCCGAACACTCGTTCGGGAAAGTTGGAAAATTTCCCTCGGCCAAGTGTTTTCCCTATGATGTGCATAGGGAGAACGCTCAGGACTATGTGTAGCCTGGTTTTTGAAAAATGACAGACAGGATCTTGCAGATCCTGTCTGTGATCTTTCAAAAATCCAGTGTGTACCCAGCTTTACTTGTGGATCAGTCTACGGGTAAGTAGTACTGAATGGGCAGCTCAATATGAATCAACTTAAAAGTTCACATTCAGCTCTGTATTTGCACGGCCCCCCATAGAGGGCAGGAATCAGGACAGACAGCCAATGGAAAGCATCATCAGAGAATGAAAACCCGCAGAGACAACAATTGGGTCTTGGGTCCAAGAACACCATGTATGTAGAACACCTTGTTTTATCATTGAGAAAGGGGTATTGTCCAAACCTGATCTATTGAAATTTAAAGGATAAGTACACAGTAAAAAGAAAAAAGTTGTGGCTTTAAAGTAGCCAAAATGTTTCCTTCTATGATTCCAAATGTTGTTTAACCCCAGATTTGTTTCATAAATTTGATAAATTTGGCACAAAATAGGGACATATTCACGTGATCACAATGTCTACTAAAAAAAAATAATTGTATAATGTATGCAAGTTTGCAGGTAATAGGATATATATGTATGTATAGATTTAGAGATTTTTTAGAGATTTTACATCCACTGCATCCACACATAGCCAAACAAACCCACATTAAAACCAAATTAGTCATGGAAAAAAAAAAAAACTGGATGTAGGGTCAATAACAGTATTTTGCCCTTTTTTTTCACAAGATTTAAAGGAGAACTAAACCAAAAATATTAATTTTAGATAGGAAAACATTCAAGCACCCAAATTTGATATTTTTCAAGTTAAAGAGAACTATACTTACCCCCACACACCCTTCATTTTCATTTGCATTTGAAGTCACCAGGGTGAGAACCTAAACTGCTTAGGCCTCACCCTTCGATTTACAGCTATTTTACTTACCTTAATTTTCCCTCACCAGCCTAGTCCTGTTCCGGCCATCCAGAATTGGACCAAAGCGCAAAAGGACAAAGGGGAAGGTGAGCTGTGCTTGCCCTTGATGGATAGTGGATTGTCATCCAGAAAAAACACAGGATTTGCTGATGTCACCTCACTGAAAAAAAACAAAGGTAACTTTTAAAATGTTAACTTTTTAGAAAGTTTAAAGCAGCAATCCATAATATAGAATTGCTGCCTTGTCTAACCCAAAAGTTAACATTTTAGGTTTAGTTCTCCTTTAACAGCACTATATTTTATTTGCACCGCACCTGAAAGTAATTTAGAATAAAGGTTTGAGCTGTATGTATGTATGTACGTATGTATGTATGTATGTATGTATATATATCTTATCTTGTCACAAACTATCACACACAGGGGACTTTCACAAAACAAAGAAAAATCTTTATTACCGTAATCAGAAAGGTAACAAACACCCCATGGTGCCTCCTCCCCTAAATATCCTCCCACCTGACACACCCACAGTGTACACCCCACTAATATAAACATGAATAAAACATTTTGCAATTCCTTATAACATTAAAAAATGCCTGAGACCAGGTGTTCATCATGCTGTCCTATTGCATAGGAGGTATGTGGAACATTTGTATCATCAAACAGCACTAATCTCCACAACGCGGGCTACCTAACGATCCCATCCGGTAAGGGCAGGGAGGAGACACCGTAGGGTGTTTGTTAACTTTCCAAATACGGCTCCCGTGTGAGCGGAAACACGTCAAAGTAGTAAAGAATTTTTCTTTGTTTTGCGAAAGTGCGATTGTTTGTGACAAGATTGGATACTCAAAGTTCAAATACACACCGGGAGAGATGAATGAATATGTAAGCTGGAGTGGCTTGAGAAAGGTCCAAGACCAAGGGCCGAAAAGTTGCAGTTTATACCACTTAAATAAATATATCTGAAAAAGACCGTGGCGTGCATGCACATTTCTACTATTGTATACTGGATGCAGAGGTGGAGCACCCGTTAGACAGATATACACATGTATACATCAGCATAAAACTGCCTATGGTTGCACAGGACTTTTTATTAACCTTTGTACTAGGACAATGTCAAAATATAAAGTAAATTAAGGATTATATATTGTTTTCACCGTTAGGCTTAGGCCACACTACAACACACAAAATCGCGATCGTTAACGCACGATTGCGTGCACAATTTCTGTATGTTTGCGCATGTTTCACGTTTGCGCATTCGTTTTCGCTATTTACAAAGAGAAAACGCACGCGATTGCTCAAAAAAAAAATGGTTGAACGCAAACAGACACACAATCGCATGCGCAATGGAAATCGGTTTAGCGGAAATCTCGGGTGGAATCGCGAGCGAAAATGCGTGCACAAACACGTGAAAAACTCACTAGTGTGGCCCAGTCCTTAAACGGATTTGTGTTAAAATTGACAAACCTTGATACTAAAAAAAAAAAAAAAAAAAATCCATACCTTGGAAACAAAGAGCTTGGAAAAGGAAATATTAAATTTGCATCTCCAATTAGAATTGAACATGCAATTTCACGCGGCCGAGGCCTCGGCTAAACAACAACCAGCCGTTCTGCCAGCTAGCCCACAAATCTTAGCCGCAATCCAAGACTCAAAAACCTCCCTCACCGTCCTGATCGAGGAGGTGAAAGTCAATGTCGGCCTACTGAGACAGGACTTCCAGGTCCTGAGACAACGTGTGGGAGACCTGGAGGACCGAGTGTCGGCGGTGGAGGACACCATACACCCCCTCCCAAATGACTTGGCTGACCTGCGACAACAACTCAGAGCACAGCAGGCGAGAGCCGATGATTTGGAAAACAGGTCCAGCCGCCAAAATATCAGGCTAGTGGGACACCCTGAAGGGATAGAGGGTAATGAACCAGTGACCTATATCACCAAATGGCTCCTGGATACCTTTGGCGCTAACAATATGTCACCTGTATTCACCGTGAAAAGGGCCCATCGGGATCCCGCCTGACCACTACCTCCAGGCTCAAGGCCAAGACCAATGTTAGCTAAGCTGTTGAATGGGACAGAGACACCATCCTATGTCTCGCCAGACAGAAAGGCCAAATACAAACTGAGAACACCACAATAATGCTATTCCCGGATTATTCTATCGACTTGCAGAAACGATGCACAACATTCCTGGCAGTTAAACAATGTTTGAGAAACCTGAATCTGCCATACGCCATGCTGTACCCATCACGACTGCGATTCCAGCACGACAATAACACCAAATTTTTTGATTCACCAGTGGACGCCACGCAATGGCTGGACACCCGGTTTGGCCCAGCTAACAGAAATTAAGAAAATGGCATAAATAACTCACAACAGAATACCCAAGAATCGGGTAATGACTTTCCCCATGCCCAGCCAGACAGTGTCCCCTCTCACCCGACATATATAGAGACCAATATACTATAAAACACCACTGCCCCTTACCCCCCAGTAGAAAGGGAGAAAAGAGAGAAAAAAGGAAACCAAATTAAAATTGCACGTATCAAATAATACAATACTTGTTAAATAAGCAAAGCTACAAGGTCTATGCCATACCCCAACCTTCAACGCTAAAAGGGGACCAGACTGACTGGGATGGAGATATACCTCAAACCCTGATATATGGTTATGAACGATGTAAATATCTATCATAAATATGATACTGTGACTGCCATAAATACACCCACCCGTATAATATATGATGAGGCTGGACACAGTCTGGCCATACATGAGTCTCTGAGGAACCAACTGCAATAAATACTACTAAGATCTAATCACACCCATAGCTACCCCTGAACGTTAATGGAGAGACACTAATGTACTCACTGACTTATCCTAACTCTCCAGACTTGATAGCTCTGGAGAGATTCTCAAAGCAACCTGTATGTGTTTGTGTTTATGCAGAAGAGGTGATTTGGTATATATGAAGAAATGTAAAATTGAAGCTCATATGTTTGCGTTCCCTGCACCTATGCTAACCCCCTCTATGCTATATATAATCACTTCTCTCGTTTAACTACCCCTATCGGTGCAAATATTTACAATCCTAATAATATTAAAGGGCAATTATAGTGAGAAAATTGTTTTTTTTTTTATTTCTTCTAATGTATCCTATAAGTCATCACATCCATCAGGGTACCTTTAGTTTCTTTAAATTCTACATAGTCCCCGAGATATAAGCCTTTGAATATGCTGTGATTTGTAGGAGCTGTTACACCTCATCTGTCACTCAAAGGCACACACCCACACAATCCAAAGCTCCCCTGCAATACTGTCACACACTCTCACCCACACTATATGTACCATGTGCAACATATAGTCAAATGCTGTAGTGCTAAACACAATCAATAAACCATTAACCCAGCAATATAAGCATAACACACTATAAAACTGCCCCTCCCCCCCAAAAAAAATCTTATATACATACAAAACCAGTGACTCAAATGGAACACTAATACAGTATATATAATACAGTAATACAGACTATATACCAAACAAGACACAGTGCAATCTATGAAATATATAGACTAAAGCAACTGAAATGTAACAGGACAACAAGCAGTGTCACTGTGTTTGTGAAGGTCTCACTACAAGCTGCTGTTACACTGACTCTCTCTTCAGTGATTATGATCTCAGCGAAGCAGGGGGAGAGATATGAACTTTAGGTAAAAAGTAAATAACAATTAGCAAAGTTAGAGAACAGGCAGAGTTCAGTAACTTACTTGTAAAGAATCTCAGCACCACTTGTCCTCCTCTCTCCCCCTCTGCCCCTCCCTTCAGCATATTGCTACTTTATTCCACACTTTGATTGCTTGCAGTCTAGCTCTGGAAGGGAGGGGTCAACAGGATGTCAGCACTTCATTTAAAGTCCTTTCAACTGACAATGCTCGGACTCTGTATACAGCCCGTCACTGCTTGAGGGGGAGTAGACAGAGAGGGGAGGGGGACTACACACCTTGGTACAAACTTCTGCCAGTTTGAAGAAACAAAGCCACACAGAAACATGAAAGTAAGGCAGCTTATACTAAGTGATCTATACATTGTATACAGACAAAGTTTTTTTTTCACTATAGTTGCCCTTTAAGATAATTGTTGATGAGGAAAAGGCCTGAAGCACAAGCAATATACAAGCTGAACAAATGATTATGTAAACATCTATATATCTATGTATAAAATTAACCATTATATGCTACCATATGTTTTTTTTATATAAACAGATACACAGGGCAAACTACTCCCTATTTAACTTTCTCCCTGCTAACATGGGAGACTACCCCCTCCTCACTCCCACGTCTCATAACAGGAGATTTGTGAAATTCTAAATCCGCTCTATTTTGTAATAATTATATGAGAATATCTACAACTGATTAAAGTGTACACTACTATCTATATGATAGACTGCTTTAACCCACAAATGAAAGTTTATATATATTAAAGGTAACCATGCCTCGAGGATGGATAATTGCTAAGTGATATATAGTTTAGTGGATGAAGATGTGTGGTCCACCACAGAACAGGTTTTCCTACAGGCAGTCCTGTTCTATGCTCGGAAAATAATTATTATGAGATGGCTATCTAACAAACCCCCAAAGATCAATAAATGGATCAAACTCAAACAACGATTTACCATATATCAAAATTGTGTACCAACACAGGAACTGCCCCGACAAATTACAAAAAATATGGGGTATGTGGCTTGAGTCACCCAACACAATAGCGTAACCCTGAGATATATCAAATCACCAACTAACTGGTGATTGAAACTTCATTACAGCAATATATATAGATGGGGGCCCCCGGTGGCGTAGCCAGGCGGGCGGGCAGCAATGCAATGCAATTCAATATATAATATTTAATGAAGACATACAGGCAAGTGTTATGTGTTTTATGTTTTAGAATTGAAATTTAATTTTGACTTTGTCGCTTAAAGGACAATTATACTCACCTTTTCCCCGATCCACTGCAGCATAGTACCCAGGGTGAGGACCTAAAATCGCTAAGTCCTCACCCTGGGTTCTTTCTCTAACTCCTGCACTACTTACCCCAAATCTGCTTCGCCGGTCGATTCGTTCCTCCGCTCTTCCTGCTTCAATGACAGATCGCGAGGCAGCCAATAGGAAGATACGCTCTGCAAGGAGGCGTGTCTTCCAATTGGCTGCCTCGCGACTGTCACTGACAGTAGGAGAGAGGTGGAACAGTCTGGATCGCCGAAGCAGATTTGCGGTAAGTAGTGCAGGAGTTAGAGAAAGAACCCAGGGTGAGGACTTAGCGATTTTAGGTCCTCACCCTGGGTACTATGCAGCTATGGAGGAAGAGGAGCGAGGGTGAGGTGAGTATACTTGTCCTTTAAGAACCGTAAACTATATATTGTGACTTTACTTATGTAACAATGTTATAATATAAACACTATTGACAAAGTCAATAATATATCCAAATCCACATATTCGGTAAATATATATGAAAATAATATGTCAAATATGTTAACAATGTATAAGAATCAATGCTGTGTTTTAGAATCAAATAAAATGAGTTTAAAAAAAAAAAAAAAAAAAGAACATGCAATTTCAAAGGGGCCACTATATAGAAGACAAAAAGGGGTTTAACAATGCTGTGTCGGAGGCATTGTTTGCTTGCTTGATAAACCTATGTGAGAATTTTTTTTCCCCTTGGGCACAGAAGACAACAGATTAGTATTTTAAATCTCATTTTACAGGATTTCCTTAGGTCAATCAGTGTAGCCACTCAATTTAATATACTGAATTAAATGATAAAAGACAAATATAAAGAACATAAACTGAAGAAAATTGTGAACCCATAATATTATAAGTAAGGTGTATGTTCCATTTAAAGGGACACTTAACATTGACCACCTGTTGAGCCTAATAAATTGGATTTGTTAGCATATTCTTCCTATTGGTTTAATTAAAAATTTGTCTGTGGTAGGAGTTCCTATATGCATGTTACTCTGGTCTTTCTACTTTTGAAACTCACTGTGGGAGGGAAATGATTTATAAGAATGTTTCATTATCTTTCATACAAAAGAGACTTGTATTTCAGTGTTTATTTGCCAGGAATTGACACGGCTACCATTACTTACAATACTTCTTTCAGTATTTACTCATTAATTTATTAAACAGTCATACAACATTGTTTGCAGGTGTATTGTATCAGTGGTCACAAAAAAAAAAAAAAAAACAATCTGCTGTTGCATTGGTTTAGCAGAATGATGACTTAATTTGGTGGTTAATAATAAATAGTACAAATAATTCATTAGAGCAGTGTATCAGTATTTGGATAAACATGGTGAAGTGTTCTAATTTATAAAAATCAATATTCGTTTACCTTTCATAAATAGCTGGTTCTTTTTATTTACCAAGCTCTGTTATTGTCGGTCTGTGTACTACACCCTGGATCAACAATGGTGCAAGGCACTGACAGAATGGACTCTAATATTCAATATCCAGCCTTTAACTTGTTCCCATGACCAGTGCTAGGTTCATTATGGTAAATAGGTAATTATATGATTCCTACTTTATATAGTCCTTGTGCGTTCATACTGGTAATGATAACATTTTATATTTATTAATGTGTAATTATTCAATAAGTATTATTAAAAAGATTATATAGAAAATGTGATTTATGGATTTGCTAAAAAAGCATCCACCTTAAGACTTTAAAGGGCATGTAAACCCTTAAATCCTTTATTTGCAACTAACTAGCTGCTGTTATTTATCACTTTTTAGGGGTAGGCCACACTGCTGCATTTTTTGGGCCTTAGCGCACGTTTTCAATGATCTGAAAAAAGCGCATTCGGGTGCGTTGCGATTGTGATTTGCGTTCCGCATTTTAAATCGCATGCATTTTTCAATACTTAATTAAAAACCCGCATGCGCAAATGCAGCAAAATCACACATAAAATCGCATGCGATTCCGTGTGCGATTGCGTTGCAGTGTGGCCGTGCCCTTACATGGATTTATTTCCATATTGCAGAGGTTACCACCTCCTCCCCCACTCAAATGAGCCTTTAGGAATTTTAACATGGGCAGAGGAGGCAGCAGAGGAAAGTTTAAATCATTGGCTATGATATCAGCAGTCACATACTTGAGTACATGATGGGAGGGGTTTGCTCTGCCAGAAAGGAGGCAATAATTATCCTTAAAGGGCATGTACACCCCTCTTTGAGTATCTTATATCAAAAGCGAAGATCCGTTTTACTTACAGTTTGGAAAGATGTTCCCCTGCTGTGTAAGAAGCCTTACAAGCCGATCCAGCGCTGCTTAGCCCACACCTTTGCTGCTGCTGCACGTGCCCTTAACGTGCCCAAGCAGCAGCACCAGAGGCTCCTTCGGTATTGGCCGTCAACCAACCGTGACTGACGGCCGATACCAGGAAGAAACTGTAAGTAGAACAAACTGTAAGTAAAACTGATCTTAACTTTTGGGGGGTGTTCTATTAGATACTACATTTTTGTAAAAGGGTTGGAATTGAGGGGGGGGGGGGAGGTAACTAAAAAGTGACTTTGTTTTAAAGGTGTACATGTGGTGCTTTGTAAAATCTGTTGATTACTCATGTGCTGCTTTTGTAGGGTACAGTTTACATGAAAGTATTCTCTCAGTCAGGGCTACACTAGCATGTTTTTCTCTCGTTTGCGCACACGTTTTAACACGCGATTGCACCCGCGATTTTCGTTAACACGGAAATCACGAGAATGCGAACATTCCTGGGATTTCCGATACGCATGCGATTGCGCGTCAGTTTCCGTTTTGCATACAATCATTTTTCTTTGCGCAATCGCATGCGCTCTTTGAAAATAGCAAAAAACGCATGCGCAAATGTGAAAACGCACGCAAACACATGGAAATGCGATAACGCACGCAAAAGCATGAGTGCTTTGATGCGTTGTAGTGTGGCCTCAGCCTTAATTATAGGTTTTAAAAAAAAGACCAAATAATGTGGCGCATTATGATTGGCCCTCAGTTAGTTTCTTATTTGCAGGCTGAAGTTAGTTTCTAATTCGGATTTCAATAAGAACTGGTGTTTTGCAATAGGTAAACCAGTTTGGGCCACTGAAAAAACACAGCAGACAGACATGTACATACCCCTGGCACATAATTCAGTAGAGTCCAGCCTGGCCCAAAATAGTTTTGGGCATACAGATTTTAATAGAGATGTATACAGTTAGTTTTGCTTGGGGCATGTCCACCCCTCAAACTAAAATTTTACCGACTACTGGCCCCACTGTACAAAAGAAAAAAATCCTTACCTTACATCCATGCTCCTTGTGGTTCCCCTGTTCTGCCTCTTTAAAGTGCAGGAAACTGCTGGGTAGGAGCTGTCAGTGCCTCTTCCTGTGCCTGTATCTTGGCTAGCCTCATCAAGGTATGAGGCATGCTCAGTTGAGCCTTTTCCCCCCCTCTCCCTCCTTCCCTCCCGATCACTCCATGCTAGGGAGTAATGTAGCTTTAAAAGCTTTTGGGACAAAGCAGGGGATACCCTCCCACCCCCCACCGCTATATTCGTTAATCTAAAATCATTGTCAATCTCTATTTACAACTCCTCGATCCTGCGCTGTCTGCAGTAAAGTCAGCCGCAGCTGTGATTGGCTGCCTCTCAGCCAATCACAGGCGCGGCTGCCGGTCCGGCCCCCTGCTTGCAGTTCCGGTGGGCAGGGGAGTAAGCCTCAAAACAATACAGAATCAGAAGGCAGTAGTGGTCATAATTTCTACCCTCGGCTTATACTCGAGTCAATCAGTTTTTACTCATTTTTCAGGTAAAAATAGGTACCTCGGCTTATTCTTGGATCGACTTATACTCGAGTATATACGGTACTAACCAATCAGATTGTTTTCTAATCAGAATTGGTTACAATCAGATTCTTTCCGAAAGAATGTAATTGTCTTTTCCCCAAACCATTTTCCAGGTCCCAAAACTATTTACAGTAAGTTACTGTATAATTTTTACAAAATTTTAAAAAAGTCCTTGAATTTTTTTTGAATTTTCGAACTCGTCAGTTATCAATCTGTCTTTCAATACTAACTCGTCGCAATAAGGCTGAGGCCCCACTGCAACGTACCAAATCACGCACACAATCACGAGCGGTATCGCACGTGATTTTGTGCATGATTCTTGTGCGTTTTGCATTTCTGTGTGTGTTTTGTGCATGTGATTTTGCCAAAAATGATGAACGCATGCATTTCCCAAACGTGAACTAACGCGCAATCGCACGCACATCGGAAATCGCGGTAAATTTTCACATTCCCGCGATTTCCATTTTAGGGAAATCGCGGGCGCAATCGCATGCGAAAATGCGTGCGCAAATGTATGAAAAACGCGCTAGGTCTAGCCCTAACTCACAGCTGTCACCAGGGATTCCGTTAGAGAGGGATCACTTTTGGTCAATGTGTTAGAGAGGGATCACTATTGGTAAATCTGAGGACCCAGACTATCCTCTCATATTTCAATCTTATTACATTTATCCGTTCAGGACACAGGTTTATGGCTTCTATGGGGTCTATTGCTTAAATAATGTAATAAACCATTAACAAACTCACTTCATTGTTTCAAAGAAGTGGGCATGGAGATGTTTTCCTTTCAGTCCCCCTATCATATAGAGCAGGGATAAGCAACCAGTAGATCTCCAGATGTTTGAAAACTACAACTGCCAGCATTCCTCTACAAGCACTCTGTAATTAGGGAATTAAAACTACAACTCCCAGCATTCCTCTACAAGCACTTTGTAGTTAGGGAATTCAGGGCATTGTAGTTTCCAAAACATCTGGAGATCTACTGGTTGCCTATCCCTGATCTATAGATATCTCTGTTTACTGTCCAGCAAACAGCAGCTCTCCTTTATTTCTAATAAGAGGGGAGGGGTGGGGTGAGAGACTGTCACATGTTTTACAATGGAAATCACATATAAGTCTTGAGACTTCCTACCAACACTTCCTACTAACACTCAGAAATGTTTTGATTCGCTAACACTGCTGTCAATTTAATATTAAGCACACTATTGGATACAACACTAAAAGGGAAGTGAGAAATATGTTCCTTTGTAAGTTCCTGGGGTGTGGCTTAACAGTCCATTTTGAAGTTACCATTACAAAACAGGAGTGGAGCTGTGCAAGTACTTTTATTTGTTTATAGATTTTTCCTTATTTACATTTCTATATACTTTAATGTCATTACTCCATATTTGTTAATATTGATATAACTATTTAGTTAGTGCTTAAACAACACGTAAACACTGTCCATATGTATATTACTTTTACCCACCCCCACCAACATAGTACTTTCGAAAAACCCAATGTATTCCCCATGAAATTCTAAATTTATTTATATAAGGGATATATTATTTTATTTATTTGTTTTTAAATTATATTTATAATAATTTTTTTTAATTTTTTTGCAGTTCTCAGATACCTTTGTTTTTATTGCAGTAAGGCAGCCGTGTGGATAACTCATTAAAGGAGAACTAAACTTACATTTTTAAAATACTAATGTGAATGCTTTTCTCCCCAGAACACCTATACATTGAAAGACTCTTCTTTAGTAAGTTGCATTTAGTTCATGTAAGTAATAGATTCTGTAACAAAGAAGGTTTCCGTGTTGTTGCCAGTACAACTCATAGCCCGTGTTGGCTTCAAAGAACCATGCCCCCTGCCCAATATGCAGTCTGTTTCTAGCAAAAGATAAAGTTACTCATTGCTTGTGGCGCATCATGTAAATGCCATGTTTTAGAAGCAGACAGTCCAAGAAGTCCAAATCCCCCTAGCTTACTTATGAAACAATACAACATAATCTACTGCTTGAGTTTATTATTTGTTTGTTTCCATCATGGTTTTAGATAAATATAAAGTTTCTACCGGTACTTATGTACAAACTTTATGTATAGCAGCTCTTTTTTTTATTTACCAACCAGCGTGAATTACTAACACCAATTGATCAATTAAAAATCAGGTTAATAGCAGGAGCGACAAGACTTTTGTCAGAAACTGTAGTCTTAAATATAAGTGCTATGAATATACAGTTATAAAGAATTTGCCGCAGTGGCATTAGCTGTGTTAATTACAGTTAGAGGAACTGAACTACAGAATGACAGCTTTCCAATAAGTCTATAAAAATGTCCTACTAACATTTCCTTCAACTTGCAAAGAGACACACTATTACTATATTTGGGGCATTATTAAATCCATAAAAAGGGCAGATCTGCTAAATCAAGGACTTGTGCATGTTGTGCACATTAAAACAAACACCTTAGATAGCATGAAAGACAAATCCAAGTCAGAGAAGTCAGGGTAAGGATAGTAGAAAGGTGCATAAAATAAAAACAGGACAAGAGTTCAATCCGAATAAATAGAACTTGATGCAGGATTTAGGGATATCTTATTTCAAACAGAAAAGATAAGTTCAATTTTGTGGAACTCATGATATTATTAAACAAAAATTAGCTTTAAGAACAAAGTGCTAATCATAGCTTCAGATGATTCCAGATGTAATAAGATATTAAACCAGTGTTTCTCATACTTTCTGCCCTTGTGGAACCCTTAAAGCAATTGTCATGCCACAGGGAAGCCCTACATACAATATTATTATATAATATACCCACTCAATGGTTCTCTATGAGACCCAATTGTAACAAAATAGTTATAATCAGCTGATTATAACATTCTGAAAGTGTAACTCACCTTTTCTGCATCCAACCCCCTGGTTCGCTTCTAACTCTTCCCTCCCGGCACAGCACTTCGGCTCACTTCTCGCTCAATCACCTCCTCTTCTAATGCAGGAAAGCAATGTAAGTACACTGTCAAACCGCTCTGTCCGTACTTTCATTGATTTTGCTGGTGGCAGGCCACCTGCTGGATGTTGCTTTCCTGTAATAGAAGAGGAGGTGATTGTGCGACAGGTGAGCTGAAGTGCAGAGTTGGAAGGGGAGAGTAACGAGCTAACCTGGGAGCTGCTTGTAGAGAAGATGAGTAACACAATTTGTCAATTTGTGCCAGGAAGGGGGTAGAGACAGTTTCTATCTGTGTGTATGCGGGGGGAGTGGGAAGATAGTGACAGTTTATATCTGTGTGGGTCAGGGAGGTGGGGGGGTAGAGGTATGTGGGAAGTGACTGTGAGTCCAGGACCAGAGGGGTGTTAAAGAAAGGGGTTATCTTATAAAAAATAACGTACCCCATACTGTAAATTATATGAATATCAGATGTCAACCCGGAGTTTTGTGTCCTTTATAAAAGCGGTGGTCACGGAACTCCTCGGTAACATCTAATATCCTTATAATTTACAGTGGATCTATTGATCTATCAGTGAAAAATTGATAGTGTAAAACCACTATCAATTTTTACAGAATCCTGGTTGATAAGGTCAGTTAAATTTAACACTAACTTATCTAAAATGTTTTGGATTATTGATGCAGCTCATGCCCAAACACCTTTGCTGTTAGCAACAACTTTGGGCTGACCAAATATTTATTTGGCATTGCAGCCATAAAAAGATGAATGGGGCCAAATCAGCAGCCACAGAGGACCATGGAGGAAAAGGGGAAATTGGAGGACTCAATGACTGGATTCTGCAAGTTATATATTAACTTTTTTTTTATATGTTTAGATCCTAAAAGCATGGAAAAAAACAGCAGATGTTTAGCTGTTTTCCAATCAGGAGTATATGATTGTATGCACACATCTGATATCAGGAAAGTCTTGTGAGATCTGATTGAATTTTCCCAGTGTTTGGTAAGTTATTGTTTTCACTATATATACTATTTAATAGAAACTAAATGGTAGCTCTTCAGTTCAATGTGTTATTGAAAGCATTATATATTTGTTTACATAAAATGTATTTAAACAATTTAAAGACACTTGTTTTGAAGAATATGTATTTGTCTATCAAATATAGTAATATTAAAGGAGAACTTTTTCAAAAAAAAGAAAGCAAATAATCTTGAAAATAGCATTTTTTTCTGCTTCCCATGAGAACATTTAATGACTAAATAAAACTATAGGACATGCTCATTTTAAAAATAGCAATTGCAATTAAAAAAAGGGGGGGAATAAAATTTTTGAAAGGTACTGTAAGTAGAATTATGCATTTTGTCTTTCTTAGCAAGATAGTTTATTCTGTTACATTCTTGGCATTGCAAGACACATTGCAAAAGTACCGTATATACTTGAGTATAAACCGAGTTTTCAGGCTGAAAAATCAGCCTGAAAACTCGGACTCGGTTTATACTCGAGTCAACCGCTTACCTGGGCATTCCGGCAGCCGCGATCTTTTTGTGCACTGGCGCGCCGGCCTGACGTCACTGCCCGGCGCCAAGCAGTGACGTCAGCCGGCGCGCCGGTACAGGAATGGGCGTGCGGCTGCCGGAATGCCGATACCGTACCTGCCAGGAAGCCCTTGGATGGAGGAAGAGCCCACAGGAGAAGAGCCCACAGGAGAAGAGCCCACAGGGAGAAGAGTCGTCCACAGGGAGAAGAGTCCACAGGGAGAAGAGTCCACAGGTACAAACTGAACTGAGGGGGAGGGGGGCATTCAAGATGTTTGGGAACTACAACTCCCAGCATGCTTTATTAGTGGGAGTTGGGTTCCAAACATCTTGATGCCAAGTGAGGGTGCATTCAAGATGTTTGGAAACTACAACTCCAGCTAATAAAGCATGCTGGGAGGTTGTAGTTTCCAAACATCTTGAATGCCACCCTCACTTGGCATTCAAGATGTTGGAAACTACAACTCCAGCATGTTATAGCTGGGAGTTGTAGTTTCCAAACATCTTGAATGCCAAGTTTCTACCCTCGGTTTATACTCGGGTCAATAACTTTTATTAGGATTTTTAGCTGAAATTGGGTACCTCGGTTTATACTCGGGTCGGTTTATACTCGAGTATATACGGTAGTTACCTGCTTTAGTTGTCTTTTACTTAGTTAGCAGGATATTGAGGATGATTGAGCATTTTAACTGAAACAGGTTAAAAAGTATGTATTTTTTAATGTTTATTTACCTATCCCTTTTATCTTCATTGGGTATGGTCATTAACACCTTTAATCCCTAACCCCCTCCAAAAATACTGTATGCATATATCTAAATGACTTCTCAAAAGAACCTGCTAGTTAACTTAACTGAAAGTAGATGTTATAATAGCTAACAAGCTGCAAAAAATTAAAAGAAGCCAGAAAGCCTCTAATAACTTTAAGAAGACAGAAAGATTAGAGATCACAATTTACAGTAGTTGCTAAAATTGACCGCATCCAAATGAGGAAATTCTGTTACATGTTATTTTATTGAATCAAAACTTACTGGCCTATTAGCACATAAATGAGAAAGAGAAGCAAAGCGGTGTTGAAGGCACTTACCCCATGGCCTGATAGATGAGGGGCAGAATTCTGTAACATGAAACCTCTCTTTCCCCAACAGCTACAGCGGGAAATGAGACTATTGGGACCTAAGCCATTGGCTGCCAATCCAGAATCTTCTGTGTGGTCTTCTGGAGAGGTAGAGTAGGAAGTGAAGGGACACTGTAGCCTATGTCCCATTAGCATAAAACTCCAAGCAAGACCCGCAGACTTTAAAAAATCTGTCTTGACTTTCTTGTGAGAGGAACCATGTCCTGCAAACTGCAGGGTCAACTTTTGTGAAATCCAATTAAACACGCACCCATACTGCCCTACAGTCCCTCCAAAGAAGGCCTAAAAATAACTACCACCAGCAAGCCAGGTATCTATGATGTGTGTGATTATTTACTATTACCATCTAAAATACCATAAATAAATGTATATAAATATAGTACTAACTCATATAAGACAAAATCTATAAGTTATAAAAGTACAGAGCTGGTGCCCCTATTTTAAAAGAATTAGTCAAAATAGAAGATTTAGCCACACCACTGTCACTGACAAAATAGCCAATCAAAAAAAGGTAACATTTCAGACAGGAAGTGCCTGTGTATAAAAGTGTAGCTAAACTCCCCTAAAAACCCCTCCCCTCTCCATAGGCAGAGCACATTCACAAACATACAAAAAGCTGTGTCTCATCCCTCCCTTTGCTGTGGCCATTGGGTGATTTATGAAAATAACCTGTGAGTACTAGGGGTCAGCTCCCACAATCCACCTTAGCTGGGTAAACCCCCAGCTAAGTGTCTGCGTACAGGCACATGCTCCATAGAGCTCAACAGATCAAAACAAGGTTTTGCAACCAATCTTAATCTTCTCTCAAGACCTTTCTTCTCATCGTCGCCATGTACTTCAAGCCTTGTCCTGACTACGAGCTAACCAACTGTATGCTAAAGTTGAAAAATGTCTTTTTGAATGCCCGCAAGTACCTTTTTTGGGGCTACCTGGTTTCGGCTCAAGGCTTTGAGATGGACCCAACCAAAGTCTCAGCTATCCTTAACTGGACTATTCCCATTGGCACTAAGGCTATCCAACGATTCCTTGGTTTCGCCAATTATTATAGGCAATTTATTAAAGGGTTTTCTTCCGTTGTTGCCCCTATCTTAGCCTTTATCAGGAAAGGAGGCAAACCTAGAATCTGGACTCCAGCCGACTTGGAAGCCTTCGAGAAGCTAAAAAATGATTTTTCCTCAGCTCCAGTACTTCTGCATCCCGACCCTAGTCTGCCGTTCATCATCGAAGTGGACGCCTCTAATTTTGGAGCAGGTGCCGTCCTTTCCCAAAGGCAAATTGAGAGTGGTAAACTCCACCCATGTGCGTTCTTCTCTAAAAAATTTCTTCCTAATGAACTAAACTATGATATTGGGAATCGGGAACTTCTGGCCATCAAACTGGCACTGGAAGAATGGCGACACTTGCTGGAAGGGGCGGTACATCCTGTCACCATCCTCACTGATCACAAAAAACTTGAATACATCCAAAACCTAAAAAGATTGAATCCTCGTCAAGCCCGTTCTCTCGTTTCAAATTAATTTCCTTTCATCCTGGTTTCAAGAATAAAAAAGCAGACGCCTTCTCCAGGTCTTTTCTTGCAGTCGATACTACTGAAAAGGATAAAGGTCCTATCATTCCCTCTTCCAAGATCCTAGCCACTATCACCCCTGAACTTTGCCATCGGATTCTATCTGCTCAGGATTCTGACTCATGACTCCAAAAAGGCCAGTCACCCTGGCGTCCACAAAACTTTCAATCTCCTTAGACGTTCTGTATGGTGGCCCTCCATGAGAACTGATGTCAAGAACTTTGTCGCCGCCTGTTCCGTTGCTTCCAAAACCTCTCATACTCTTCCTTGTGGACTTCTTCAACCACTGCCTATTCCTTCCCTACCGTGGACTCACCTCTCTATGGACTTTATTTGTGAACTCCCTATTTCTAAGAAAAATACAGTTATCTGGGTTACTGTAGATCGCTTTAGCAAAATGGCTCATTTTGTTCCTCTTCCTAAATTGCCCTCCTCTGCTGAACTTGCTCAATTATTCATTACTCATATATTTCGCCTGCATGGATTACCGGTTGAAATAGTGTCTGATCGAGGAACCCAATTTATCTCCAAATTCTGGCGGGCACTTTGCAAGTTACTTGGAATAAAACTTCAATTCTCATCCGCTTACCATCCCCAATCTAACGGAGCCGCAGAACACACCAACCAATGTCTGGAACAATTCCTTCGATGCATATTATTACTCTCAAGACAATTGGACTGATCTCCTACCATGGGCGGAATTTGCCCATAACAATGCTGTCCACTCTTCCACCGAAAATTCTTCTGTGTTTTTGGTTCGAATCCCAAGGGTTTTCCACAGGATTTTTTTTCTTTGGACCAGTTCCAGCAACTAACACACTAGTAGCAGAAATGTCAGCCATTGTCAGGCTACAAAAAAGTCTGTACAAAAAAGACAGCACCCCAGTTAATCAAAAACCTTCATAGAAGATTTCCAGACAAGCCTGCTTCAATGGTCCTGAGGCCCCCTGTGGAAGGGGGGGTAATGTAAAGATCTTACCTGCCGCGCTCCCTCGATGTTCCGGGACTGGTGACGTCACCGGCACCAGACGTCGGCGTCATGACGTCACTACGTCCAGTGCGAAAAATTAAAATAGGTACTCGCAGAGGGAGCAAGTGCCTATTCGTAGACCTCGCTACCAGACTGTCAGGTTGTCAGTCTGTAGTGCTCCTTACCTGCCTGTGCTTCTTGCTCCTTTGAATCCAGCCCTTGTATCCAGCATTGTTCCTTCTCCATTGAATCCAGCCCTTGTATCCAGCATTGTTCTTTCTCCACTGATCCAGCCATTGTATCCAGCATTGTTCCTAATCCACTGATCCAGCCATTGTATCCAGCATTGTTCCTACTCCATTGTTCCAGCCATTGTATCCAGCATTGTTTCAACTCCATTGTTCCAGCCACACTGTATCCAGCATTGTTCCTACTCCATTGTTCCAGCCATTGTATCCAGCATTGTTCCAGCCACACTGTATCCAGCATTGTTCCTACTCCATTGTTCCAGCCATTGTATCCAGCATTGTTTCAACTCCCTTGTTCCAGCCACACTGTATCCAGCATAGTTTCAACTCCATTGTTCAAGCCACATTGTATCCAGCATTGTTCCAGCCATTGTATCCAGGGGCTTGTTTCAACTCCATTGTTCCAGCCACACTGTATCCACTGTACCCAGCCATTGTATCCAGCATTGTTTCAACTCTATTGTTCCAGCCACATTGTATCCAGCATTGTTCCAACTCCATTGTTCCAGCCATCTGGTAACCAGCCATTGTCTTCAACTTCATTGATTCAACTCCATTGTTCCAGCCATTGTATCCAGCCATTGCTTCTTGCTCCTTTAAATCCAGCTCTATAGTAACAGCTCCATTGGGTCCAGTATCTATTACTCCAGTGACCAGTTCGTTCCTGCTAGTTACAGCCAACCTGGCCTACAGTCTGAACTCCTCCTAAAAGTTACAGTGAACCTCGTCCCTTCGGGACTCGATTCTTTACAGATAGCATGGATGTAAGAAACAGAATACTTACATTTCAGCAAAAATAAAAGAACCTGCAACTTGTACATTTACTCTGTCTTGCTAAAAGCAGAACTCTTACCTCTAGGCTAAGAGAGACACTATATAAACCATTGGTACATGTAGAATATTGTACTATTATACTAGGAACATAATGGAAACAAAAAATAAAGATACATTGGGGGAATCAAACTCATGACCTTCTGAACTGTATGTGTCTAAACCTGGCGCCTTACAAGGTGAGCAACCACTGAAGAAAGCTGCATGGAATACTATAGAAACAAAAAAGTACAATCTGGGGTATTGAACTGTGGACCTTCTGAACTGTGTATTTTTTAAACCTGGTGCCTTACCGGTCGCCAACACTGGATAAGCAGGGAATCCAGATACATTTGGAAGCTTTATCTTTTGTATGGAATATAATAGAAACAGAAAAAAGGTTTAGCTGGGGTATTGTACTTGTGATCTTCTGAACTGCATGTGTCTAAACCAGGCATCTTACAAGGTGAGCCACCACTGAAGAAAGCTGAATGTCTGGGTACAATTAGAAGCTTTATCTTTTGCATGGAATACTATAGAAACAAAAAAGGTACATCTGGGGTATTGAACTTGTGACCTTCTGAACTGTGTATTTTTTTAAACCCGGTGCCTTACCCGGTGCGCCAACACTGAATAAGCAGGGAATCCAGCTACATTTGGAAGCTTTATCTTTTGCTAGGAAAAGAATAATTTAAAAAAAATGGAGGGCAAAAAACTGTGGGCAAATTGCAAGTACCAGTCTGCATGGGCAACTTATATGTACCAGTCTGTGTAGGCAACTAATATGTACCACAACCTCCCATCCCCCTGAAAAGAGATGCAGGGGAAAGAAGAGTCCCTCAAAAGTAAAACACAAAAAGAAACAAAAAAACACCCATATTAGTATATAAAAGACACATCTCAGTGTAATCCTAAACATCCAAAATGTATATAATAAAAAATACTAACAGCCCTCTGCCCACAGATACAAACATAAAAAAAACAGCCCTACAAAGGTTAAGGGCTAGGAATGTATGTCTATCGATGGAACCACCACTAATGCCTTATTCGATGTATGGGGAAAATGTCCTGCCGATTTAAATAAGTCTTAGTACAGGGCCGTTTTTAGGCCACCTAGGCAAAGAATTAGGGCGCCTATGTTGATCCAGGGCGCCTATTCTTCTCCATAGCATCTCCGTCAGCTGTTACTTACTGTGTTAGACCTGCTCTCCTTGTTCAGCTGTAACCTGCAACATTGTATCTAGTACAGAGCCTGAACTCCACACACTCTACATAGAAACAAATGTTACAATTTGCAAATGAACTGAAGGTGAAGGAAGGAGGGGGGAGGATGAGCTCAGCTAATAGGACTGAGGAGAACAGTTCTAAAATGCCAGGTAAAAGCTGCTGCAGACTTTTTAACAGTGACCCCTGTGACTAGCAGCCATGAGATACCTATCCCTGCCTCTTTCTTCCTTCCACCCAACTCTCCAATTAGAACTTAGATTAGGTGATGAGTAAACAATTCAATGGAGGAGACATGGAAAGCAGGTACATACTGTATATCATGGCAGTGCTGGGAGCTGGAAGTAATACTCTGCTGGCACTGAAAGTGTTAATAGGAAAGTCTGTTGGCATTGAATGAATCATGGTACTACTCTTCTGGTACTGAAAGTGTTAATAGCAATTTTCCGGAAAGGTGCTGGCACTGAAAGTATTAATAGTAAAGTCTGCTAGCACTAAAGGGTTAATGGTAATGTTCTGCTGGCACTGAAATTATTAATACCAATACCAACCTTGGAAAAGCACTGAAAGAGTAAAACATCTCAGATCTCACCAAATTTCCCTATTCTGCCCTACCCATCTAGAAACAATTTCTGGGGTGAACACTGGAGCCATGTACTGCACATCCACTGAAACCTATAATGTCCTTCCAATCAGTATTTCATTTGTGGCCAGTCTCGCTGCATTCATACAAAAGTATGTATACACGCCCGCCTCACCTGGTACAGCGTGTGCCTCTTACCAACTGGGGGGGGGGGGGGGTGGTGGCGCACGTGGGTGTGAGGGCGCCTAGGGCACTAAAATGGCTAGAAACGGCCCTGTCTCAGTACGTCCAAACGGCATTGAAGTCTAGAAATTACTATGTAGATGTTCATCTTGGACAAAAATACATTATCCCTTGAAGAGAGGAGGCGGCGAATACAACCCATCTCTCTATCAGCTGGTACACTGATTAGAATGTTAAATGCAATTATTGGGACTAATGTGCCAAATGCAAACTTCTGGTCTTGCCCTTCACCCGACAGCTTTGTTGGCTATGTCATGGTAAGAGAAGGCATAGTGGTGTCTCAGAGACTTGTATGTACCAGTCCCTGTCAGCAACTTTTATGTACCAATCTCTGTTCAGTGGCACTGTGGCATATGTCAACCCTCCAGTTCCCCAGCCACTATTAGGTCAGCCCTCCATTTCACTAGCCACTGTTAGGTCACCCATCCACTGTTAAATCAGCACTCCAGTTCACCTGCCACTGTTAAAGGGCATGTAAAACTGGAGGACTCTGGCATATGCAGGGGAGCTCTCTCCCCTCCCTCCCCTCCTCTGGATCCTTCAGTGCTGCAGACAATTTTAACAAAATACAAACATCGCTGTTGTGTAGGTAACCCCCCCCAACCCTAAAAGCTAGAGTTCACCAGCCAGTGTTGACATAACAGAGGCTAGTGAACTGAAGAGCTGGCTTGATAGTGGCTGATGAACTAAAGGGGTTACATAACAGTAGCTGGTGAACTGGAGGGCTGACATAACAGTGGTTTCTAAAGCTTCCAGATCTCCACTAGAACCCCAAATAAAAATCTTCAGTAATAATATTTAGACTGTACACATATTCACATAAATAGCCCCATCACATATGTAAAAATGTCTCTGCCACATACATTACAGAGGATGCTTAAAGGGCATCTATAGTGGGAAAATTAACTTTCCATGTATATCTATAATTCCCCACAACCCCCAGAGTGTCTTCACTTTTTTCAGATTCCCTCTCTGTCCTGAGATACACCAGTTAGAAGAATATGTAATTGCATTCCTCTACTCCTACTTGGACTGTCAATCAAATCCCTGTGACGTGATCCCCCCTCCCTGCTCTGTAATAAACATAGAGATAAGAGCATTAGCAGAGGGAGAGAGGTAGCTTTGATGGTAGATATAAGGCTGCACTTGACCCCCCTTCTTAATAGCTTTCACTGATTGATGATGGGTCACAAAGTGAGAGATCGTAAACTGAACTGTTCTCCTTCTTCTGTGTCTCCAGGACAGCTTGCTTTCTATTGGCCACTGTGCATGGGTGTGTTTTTCAGGATGTTGAACTTTTAATTCCTACTGCACATGATAAGCTTGTCGGTTAGCCGGAGTTGAGACATGGAGGAGGTAACAGAGGGGAGGGGGAAGGGGAGGGGGAAGGGGGAAGTGCTGCACAGACATCTGACACCATGGTTAAACAGAGACCCTGACAGAGATAGGATTAAGGCAGCACAGAGTACATGAATTTAACTTTGCAAAGGGGCAATGTGTTTTTTTCACTATAGATGCCCTTTAAGTACAATAATACTGTTTGGTGTAGTATAACTATATCAAGATTCCAATTCAGTAATACAAACACACATTTTAAAAACTAGTTCCCGGGTTCCAACTTGAAGTAAAGGCAACCAAGCCAGAGTTGCACAAACAGCATTGATATTAATAAAGCCCATACATCAGTGAACATTTCTCATGATATTTATATAAATAGTAGACAAAACTTGCCAAGTCAAGATATTGCAAACTCTTATCCAAAACACCAAGTGCTTTAACAAAGTCAATAGGAGTTCTTCAGTAACCTTTTTCTTATTTCTTTATAACTTATTTTTTTGATGTGCACAACCCTGAAATTTTATAGGATGTGTAAGAGATTTTATATCTACTGATCTACTGTATCAACACTGCCAAGCATACACATACATAATTCCCACTGTGCTCCAACGTGCACACTTTTAGAAGTCATAAATAAATACTTTTAAATACATTAAAAGGTTTATGACATTTAAAATTACAAGAAGCAAAAATTTTCTATAAAGCTGCTGTAATATTAATAAATAAACAAAGGAACAATTATACACCTATTTATCAATAGGTATTAGACTGACATACATTAGCTGTTAAAGGGCCCTTGAGTTGCATATCCATGTTGTAATACTATGCAGGCCCGTTTTGATCCATGTGTACTAGTATTCATGTGTGTAAATTCCTATAAAAATTATGTAATTTTTTTTGTTGCTTTAAGAAAGGCTTGACCCAGTTTAATAGCCTTGTAAAAAGAAATATTACATTGATTTTTGTCAATCTAGTAGCTGTTGTCCTCACATCCCAACAGAAAGACTACTGCTTTCTTGATATATCTCACAACCCTGCAACACTGAACAGAGAGATAAATTTAGCCTAAAGGGTAAATCAGACACAGTTCATTGCAATTACTTTTAAAACACAGAGCACCAGTGTTGTTTTTTTAGTGTTTATATCCAAAAAAAAACCTCATTATCATTTTTAAATACATGTTTCTTGCTCTCAAAAGTGACTAAATAAAATTATGGAAAGGACCTGTAATTTAATAACTTTTTTTAAAATGAATGGATTCTATAAATTTTATATAAATCATAGAAAATGTAATAGCATGTAGAGCAATGCCCCCTAGTGTTACATCAACAAACCATGCAAACCAAAAACAAGATAACGTTAAAAGATGCAGTGATATATTCTACTAAAGCTTTCCTGTTAATATATCTAATTAAACTGCAGCTGTCTAAAACGTGCTATAGCCAATCATGTTACAACTCAGAGATCCCTCCCTCTGACACAGAATACAGATATCAGTGCAGTTTTTGTGTAAACACATTAGAAATGCTCCTGTCCCTAACAATGATAAATTCCTAGGCTTTTCATACAAAAAAGAAAAGTAATCTTTGCAGTGTATGACTTTGCTAGCATGGATGAAAGAAACATAACATTTCAGCAAAAAATAAAAGTAAGTATGGGGAATCGAACCAGCAACCTCCTACACTGTGTCTTTCTAAAAAGAAAGCTTTCTACCTCTAGGCCACAAGGGCTAATAAGTTATGGACCAGTACATGTAGATTCTTTATCTTTTGCTAGACACATAATAAAACCAAAACACAATAAAAACAAAAAAAGGAACATGGGGAATCAAAACTGTGTCCCAATAGTCTGATTTTTTTCCTAACCCAGCACTTTAGCAGAACGCACCACAGGTGAACACTTAATCAATAGAAGTAAATGTCAGTAAAATCAGGTCACTATTTTGTATTGCTACTGGAAGACTGTCAGCAATTCATGCTGGTTGGTAAATAAATAACAGAGCTGCTATATATAAAGTTTGTACATATGTAGAAACTTTATATTTTTCTAGAAACAAAAAAAAGCAATAAACCCAGGCAGTAGACTATGTTATATTGTTTCAAGTAAACTAGGGGATTTGAACTTGTGACTTATTGGTCTGTTTGTTCCTAAAAACATAGCACTTACATGGTGCGCCACCAGCAACTCAACTGTGATCACAGGTACATTTAGATACTTTATCTTTCACTAGAAAGAGAAGCTAAAATCTCTGCACATACAGACAGTGAATCCTGGGGTCAGGGGGCGTGGCTCTTTGAAGCCAACATGGGCTATGAGATGTACTGGCAACAACATGGAAGCCTCCTTTGTTACAGAATCTATTACTTATGTCTGCTAAATGCAAATAACTAGAGAAGAATCTTTCAACGTTTAGGTATTCTGGGGAGAAAAACTTTCACATTAAGATCTGAAAAATTTTAGTTCTCCTTTAAGGAAGTTATGTGAGCCTCTTCAGATGTTCTGATGATGGCCCGCTAGACGGGCGGAAACATGTAGACCTGTAATAAAGTATTTTCAATCAAAAAAGACCTGTGAGTGCGTCCCCCTTTCAGAATCTATACAGATATATATATCTGGTAAGGAAGGTGCAAATTTCCTTACCAGCTACATAGTTTCCCTTTAGGAAGCACCCGGGTTGATGTTTATTATTTGGTGAGAATGCTGCTCCTCCATATTGTTACTTATATATATACCGTATATACTCGAGTATAAACCGACCCGAGTATAAACCGAGGTACCCAATTTCACCTAAAAATCCTAATAAAAGCTGTTGACTCGAGTATAAACCAAAGGTAGAAACTTGGCATTCAAGATGTTTGGAAACTACAACTCCCAGCTAATAAAGAATGCTGGGAGTTGTAGTTTCCAAAACATCTTGAATGCCACCCTCACTTGGCATTCAAGATGTTTGGAAACTACAACTCCAGCATGCCCCCTTTATTAGCTGGGAGTTGTAGTTTCCAAACATCTTGAATGCCACCCTCCCTTGGCATTCAAGATGTTTGGAAACTACAACTCCCAGCTAATAAAGCATGCTGGGAGTTGTAGTTCCCAAACACCTTGAATGCCCCCCTCACCCTCCCACCCAGTTTAGTTTTGTGCCTGTGGGCTCTCCTCCATCCAAGGGCTTCCTGGCAGGTACGTTATCCTTAGCTGTATCCTGAGCATTCCGCCAGCCGCGCGCTCATACCAGTACTGGCGCGCCGGCTGACGTCACTGCCCGCGCCGCAGTGACGTCAGGCCGCGCGCCAGTACACAGAAGATCGTGCGTGCTGCGGAATGCTCAGGTAAGCTACTGACTCGAGTATAAACCGAGTCCAAGTTTTCAGCCTGAAAAACTCGGTTTATACTCGAGTATATACGGTATATATATATAACAAGTATAAAGGCAGCACTCACGCGTTTGCAGCAAATTAATAATATATTTATTCATACATCTGAGCGACGTTTCGAGAGCATCCCACTCTCTTCATCAGGCTCACAGATAAATGGTATCAACCACATAATTACATCCCAAGGTATTTAAATCAGTTACAAGGAAATGTGATTGTGATTTCCTTGTAACTGATTTAAATACCTTGGGATGTAATTATGAATAAATATATGAAATTTGCTGTAAACGCGTGAGTGCTGCCTTTATACTTATATTATTGAGGATAACACAGCCATAGTTCCCATTAGGCATTGCACCAGCTACAAGTGAACTTGGTGGAGTGTTGTGGTTATACTATTATATAAATGTATATCTTCATAGGAGATTGCATTATTGCATTGAGTCTTTAGGAGCTACCAATGAGGTGTGGGGGGTATATGGTATTACATATAGGTGTAATAGTGTATATGTAGGTGTGTAATATACACACCTACATATACACTCACTGTTACCATTTAAAGGACCATCAATGAATGTATATAAAGTATAGCACTGACTTATATTAGTTACAAGACAAAATATACAAAATACATAAACTTACTTACAAAGCTGAGATTCCTATGTCAATATGGTATAGCCAAAATGGGAGCTTAAACCACCTCCCTGTGTCTGCTCCATGTGAATACTGAAAGCAAGTGTAATCGAGAAAAGGTTTGTCTGCTACACAGGACATTGTAATGTACATATATACCAATGCTCCTTATATACCACCTCCAGCCTGTAGGTGGTATCAGTGAGTAATAAGAGACAAGATATCCCTGCTCTCTATGGCTAGGAGGAGAGAAAGTGAAAGTAAAATAAAAACACAAGATCTTGTGTATAAGATCCTGTTACTACCTGTTGGAAGGACAGATTATTGGAGAGACAATTTACTTTATTGGATACAAACTCTGAGGCAAAAAATAAGTGAACACCAACTTACAAGGACACACAATATACAGGCCTGGTCAATATTTAAAGTGGTGCATCATTACTGCACATGTTATGTGGAGAAACCGTTTATGTTTTGTTATTAAATTATTGCAATACTTACTGTTAAATGTAATTAAACTGGTTTATCTTGTTTAAAGAAAGTAATGCACTGTCTGCTTTGTGCCTGACCACCGGAGTAACCCACTGTGTGCCATGCTACCCATAATTATTTCATAAAGCAGTGATTTGGTACAAATTGGTGGTAGCAGAGCTGGTAATACCATTTATTCTCCCGGTTTTCTCTGTATATTTGTTCTCTGTATTAAAGGACAACTCCACCCCCATAAGAACATCTTTTAGAAAGAATATCCTCTTTAAAATATATTGATATATCATACTTTGTCCTAAAAATTCATTACTGTATGCCAGTCAAATCCATAACTGACAGTTGCTAACTGGAAGAATCAGGAAGAAAAAACGTGCAACAGGACATTGTGCAGGATTTCAGGTTAGACTTATATATTCAGATTTCAAACCATTACAGTTTAGGGTTTTGGAGGGTGATTTACCAGTATATAAGTTTTCATTTCAGGGCTGGACTTTCCCTTTAAGCTATGGAGGATGCTACTGAAAGTATTAATTTAAATCCTCCTGCCCTTGTACCTGCAGATGAAATGCTGCCCCAATTAGACTAGCTCTACCAGGCCAAATTAACAAACCTATTTTTTAACCAGATCCATTTGATGGGGTAACTAGGGAGTGGACTGATTAGCTAGAACAATTTGAATTGGCAGTCACTATTAATGGTTGGGATGAATGTGCTCACTTGCAAGGCCTTAGGCTTTTGCTTAGGGGTAAAGGCAGGCAGGTATACCAAGGATTTAATACTGAAATAATATTTTTCAATTAGTTTTTCAATTAGGTCTGTATCAAAGAGTATATAAAGGATAACATCATTTCTATAGGTAACCTGGGAATGAGAAATATTTATTTATATGTTATTTATTACAGCAATTCTATTATAATAACATGAGGCTGTGAGGTACCTTCTGTTATAAGGTTCTATTTAATTTTATACTCTGTGGGGAGCTTTTAGATCCTTTAACTCCACCTCACCTTAAAGGCCAAGTCTATAATAGTGTAATAGTTTGAAATCTGAAATATATAAGTCTAACCTGAAATCCTGCACAATGTCCAGTTGCCCCTATTTCTGCTTCCTGGTTCTTTAAGTTAGCAACTGTCAGTTATGGATTTGACAGTTGACATCACAGCCAATGACTGGATGTTAATCCCCTAGCTGCCTCTTCTGAGCATGCCCAGGCTCAGTACAGGTTTCTAAATTGCTTGTTTTCCATGAGGCATCCAAAAGCATAGCAGGCATACAGTAATGAATTCATAGGACAAACTCTGATAATGTTTCCAAAGTATTAATTACACTAGACTTAAAACCAATTATAACAGATAGGTGAATGTCTCAAATAATAGCGTGATGTACACTCACTTAATTTAACATGAGGCGCAGGTGTAACAAACCCTGTGCCTGTCGCTTAATAGATACTCCTACATAGGAACCACTTCACCAATGTACTTGAGGTAATCTGTACTCACCGCTCCCCTTTGGTGTTCTGGGTGCTGCTTGCCCCGAACCCTTCGCTAAGGTCCTGCATAATCAGCTAACACGGTACATGGAGAACTGTATTGCGCACACCGGAATCCAAGAAGTACAACCTCGCTTGGTAAAAACAGCAAAAGTTTATTCAGGCAACATCCGCCATAGACAAACAAGCACAAGAAATCCCGCCTTACGCGTCTTAAGCCTTAACCGGCTCTTACTCATAGGCTGGGGTGTGTCCCATTACGTTCTCCTCTTAAAGAGAAAACCACGTCACTGGGAGGGAACAGCTTTCTCAGACGTACATTCTCATTGGATACACTACTAAAGTAGATAAAAACAACAACGTAACCTGTTAATGGATACAAATGTAACAACCAATTCATAAAAACAATAGTAAACACTGACACTGACACTATATACATAGAAACACTTAATCATTCACTGAAGGTAAAAGGACTCTAATAGTTCTTGGCGCTTTTTGACTATGTGAATCCATACAAATAACAATGTGAGTCTAAATTATATCCTATTATACAACGATATGTAAGTTAATAGTATGTACATAATATATTAGTTAGCTCCTGCATGCCAACTTCCCAGGTTGAATGTGTAAACCTCAGTATGGGAAACGGCCTCGAGTTTTCTCCTTAAGAGGAGAACTTAATGGGACACCCCCCCAGCCTATGAGTAAGAGCCGGTTAAGGCTTGAAACGCGTAAGGCGGGATTTCTTGTGCTTGTTTGTCTATGGCGGATGTTGCCTGAATAAACTTTTGTTGTTTTTACCAAGCGAGGTTGTACTTCTTGGATTCCGGTGTGCGCAATACAGTTCTCCATGTACCGTGTTAGCTGACAAACGATGATACATCAACATATTTTAAACAGGCCATTATTTCTAAAAGATGTTCTTATGAGAGTGGAGTTGTCCTTTAAAGGGTGAGGTGGATCCTTTAACTCCACCTCACCTTAATGTCCCCCTCCCCTGCCCACCTCCAACCGCCATGTTAGTTCTGTAATAAAAGTTTCCCAATCATACTTACAGTCCCTTCGCTCCCGCAGCTGTCTTCTAGCAAACCGGAAGCTGCAGAGAGGGGCCGGACTGGCAGCTGTGTCTGTGATTGCCTGCCAGTCAGCCAATCACAGACGCGGCTGCCGGCCAAGAAGACAGTCACAGGATCGAAGGAATGTAAGTATGATTGGGAAACTTTTATTACAGAACTAAAATGGTGTTTGGTAAGTGAGAAGGGGGTTTAGGAACATTATGGCCAAACAAATTTACGGGCAGGCAGAGAGGGATTCGGATGGTGAGATGGAGGGGGGAAAGGGCTCCCCTTCGCATGACACAAACAACTGAGAGGACAGATCAGAGGCAAAAACCTTTTGGATGGGAAGGCAGCTCCTACTCTCCAGTTTGCTGGACTCCAGACATTGTAAGAGAACCATAAGGAGCAGAGATGTAAGGTAAGGATTTTTTTTAAACTACACAGTGGGGCCAGTAGTGGGTAAAATTATAGTTTTGGGGGTGGACATGTCCTTTAATCTATAAAGCTAATCAGTATCCCGTGCTCCCAAGTCGTAACATAAGCAGCTATAAATTGCTGTGGTTAATACTAATAAGTATGAACATAGCATGTTTACTTTGAACCACATAGTGTGGCAGGATAACCTGGGTCTACTCTCACACCTGCAAGATTATCCTATTTGCTTCCCCTGGATGCTGGTGGCAGTCTGAGTAAGTTTACAATATACCTGTGTAAAGATTCTATATCCATACATAGCAAAACATACACACACGTAATTTCCACTGTGCACCAATGGGCACACTTTTGCTAAATCTGAGCAGTATGGAAGAATAAGTATTGAAGATAACAGACAACATACAGTTCACAGAGTAAAACATTTATTTTTGGTTATATACTGAAATTAAATTGTAGTTTAGAGATACCTTTTATAAATATTAAACACTAAAGCACACTGTGTGCCTTTCATTAAGGCAGGTAAGACTTAACATATATATCTTCTGAATTACAATCTTTCTCTCACTTAATAAAACCACAACTATTGCTTACTTATAGGTGGTGATGGTCCAAGTCCACCTTCCCTGGACTCTTTGCTTGTGTTCAGTGGAGGTCTCTATAATCCACCCCCAATATGCTTACTAGCGGTCTAACTATAACTTTTTGTGTCCGTTCTGGTATATGGAAAACAAAAACTCACCACTCCCATTCTGTGGTCTGGATGCGGCTAGCCCTGGACCCTTCACTTGATGCGAATTAATGCCACACCAGTGTCAGGACATTACCCTGCTCCTTATACGGAAAGATTCTCCGAACATGCTCTGGTATATACTGTAGATATTTTATCTATATACCAGAGCGTGTTCAGAAATTCTTTGCATATGAGGAGCGGTGTACAGTCCTGACACTGGTGTGGCATACTTCTTAAAAAACCTAGTAGAATTACACTTATAGAACTAATCACTTGGATTATATAAGGGATAATACGCTACCTACAGTGTAATATAAAGAGATTGCCCCACCGAGGAGTTCCCTGAACATATAAAAGCACAAGACCGTCAGGCCGAGTTCTTTTATACAGGTCAGGGAATTCCGAGGTGAAGTAATATCCATATATTATTCTGTAGGTAGCATATTATTCAATATAATACATAACGTAAAAAAAAAAAAAAAATCCAGCACAGGCATTCTGTCTCCCCCCCTCCCATTCTCCCCCCTCTCTGTCTCTCCCTCCCTGTATTAGTAATGTAGATAACAAGGCTGTTTTTGTACATACAAATATTTAACTGCTGTTTCTATCTCAAACTAAAAGAGGACAATAAACATCGGCTCTCACCCAGTGCTGTTCCATTTCGTTACACTGACTGACTGAATTATTTTGCTGATAAGGAGGAGCAAGCGCATTCCTGTAAGTCATAATTGCCACTCGCTCCTCCTTCTCAGCACAGTAATTCAGTGTACAAAAACGGGCTTGTTATCTACATTACTAATACAGGCAGGGAGAGAGAAATTGGGAGGGGCAGTGGAATACAGGAAGTCACTTAGTGACTGATTATATATATACTCGCCACTGCACCTCCCCATTGAAATGCCAGAGCCTTATGTATTATAGTATTATTATATTATTATTATTATTGACCTACACATAGCCCTACCACTGTCCCACAATGCAGTAACCATTTAATGAAAGTAACTGCATCACAGGAGTGAGAAGGGGTGGGTTCCACTTAATTGCAGGGATTTTTATGCCCCAATTAAAATAATGTTAAGTTTCGTACTAAATTATATTGCAAAACTCGACTTAAAGTTTATCTTATTATTTGCCTGGTGCTGCTTCCAAAACTGTTTTACAAACGGGATAGAATGGGTTTTAAACCCTAAAAAGTTTTTTTCCCAAAGTTCCATTGAGTTCTAGACTTTATTATAAAATAACACTTACCAGTCTTTTTCCACTGGTGTAACAGCTATCTTGGGAGGAGGAAGAAGTGGCAGTGTTGTAGGTCTATGTATGTAGTCTGGAGTTTTTGCTCTTCTAAATTGTCTGTGCCGTAATGGAGGTAACTGCAAAGTCCCTGAGCAGAACCTTTTTCCTTTCCAAAGATCTATTCCCATATTGTAACCATAGGTGCTATATGACTTGCTTAGGCAAAACTCATTGAAATCTTTAGCATCCTGAAATAAAAGACATTTATTTAAGCACAAATTGATGTTTTCCTATAACTGTCATTGAAACAATGAACATTTCAATGTTTATAAGTAATACTATTGACCAATAAAGTAAAAAGTAATACTATTGACCAATAAAGACCAATAAAGTAAAAATGGTCTGAAACACAACTATTTAATGCTAACACTAACACTATAAATTGTCCTCATGACCAGGATCTAGGTGGCATTCCTGCATGTTTGTGCCTAGGAATTATAGCATTAGCTGTATATAAAAATCAACTTACATCCTCTGCTGCAACTGTAATTACACTCCTACTTTTCTTCATGATTATTTCTGTACGATACTCAGACAGACCTGGCAATGTTTCCACCTAAATGAACAATAAGAGGTGGAAGCTATTTATATATGCATTAAATATAAGTTATTTTTAAGTACAGAATCCTACAAGATCTCCCCTTTAATCAAAGCTTTTGAATCACTGCTTCCTTGAATGAATTTGATGCATAATTGGTAAGAAAGCCTGTGTGACAGGAAACATTAGTATTATTAGTATTATTTACTGACCATGCTTTTTATCATTAACCAATGAACTTAATATTGATACAGTATTTACAGACTTCAGTATTTACTATTGTTGTTTAACAACTGTATATATATATATATATATATATATTGCGTTGCATGCGTGAAAAACACATGCAAGGCAGTAATAAAATCAATGGTAGCTATGCTGAATTTAATCATTTAATACCAATCTAATATGAATATGCCTTGTGTGCGTGTGTTTTTTAAGACATCAATAAAAAGTTCCCTAGAATTTTACTTGCTGTTTTAAATGTTATACCCAAAAGGCTTTTTGTAAGTCCCAGGAGTGGAAAAAAGCAAAGGATGTGAATGTCTCAGGTTTATGCCATTAGAATGTTTAAAAAATTTTGCTTGCAACAGCTTTCTGCAGAAATCATATCTTCATAGGGAAGAAATGCATTTCAACTTAAATGTATACAAACACTACATATAAAAAGATGATATCTTACAGAAACTCAGTGTAATTCAAGTACTTTTCACTGAGGCTATTCTAAAATTATGCAGGAGATCAATGGTATAATCAAAAAGGGAAATGGTCCATATATTACTATAATAGAAATCTTATTAGAACAAAGTGAATACCCTTCCCCAGAAAGCACAATGAAACATGCACCAGGGGGCAGCATCGTTTATGCTATGGGTAGAAAAGAGGAATCCTTACTATAAACTTCATGCTTCATATCTAACTCTAAAACACATGCCCCCATGTAACTTAAATGTCAGTTTTTTGGGTAGACCAGGGGTATAGTTGGGTTAAAGGCAAAATATACCACTTTTTTCCAGGAATACTGTGAAAATGCAAGAATGCATCAATATATATTACGTTTAGAAAGAAACTAAACCAGAAAAAGATTTTTGTCTTATCATTGCAAGATCTTCGGATGGTGGGAGGGAGGGGGGAAAGGGCTACATTGCAGGAGAACCATAAGGAGCAGACATGTAAGGTAAGTATTTTTTTAAACTACACAGTGGGGCCAGTAGTGGGTAAAATTATAGTTTTGGGGGTGGACATGCCCTTTAATCTATAAAGCTAATCAGTATCCTGTGCTCCTAAGTCGTAACATAAGCAGCTATAAATGTGGCACTAGTGAATACTAATAAGTATGAACATAGCATGTTTACTTTAAACCACACAGTGTGGCAGGATTACCTGGGTCTACTCTCACACCTGCAGGATTATCCTATTTGCTTCCTCTGGAAGCTGGTGACTGTCTGAGTAAGTTTACAATATACCTGTGTAAAGATACTATATCCACACATAGCAAAACACACACACATAATTTACACTGTGCACACTTTTGATATATATATTTTGCAACCAATCTAGCGGGCAACCTGTGTGTACCTACCCCTAGAGATAAAGAGATAAGAGATGCTAATTATCAGTGGAAAGGGTCTCTACAGCCCACAACCAACAACCAAGTTGGGTAAAAAAAATAAATACAAATCTGAGCAGTATGGAAGAATAAGTATTGAAGATAACAGACAAGATACAGTTAGCAAGATACAGGCAAGATATGATAAACTTACCACATTCCTCTGTGTTTGCATTATTTTAATGAGTTCCTGAAAAACATTACTGTCCAATTAAGAAGACAATCAAACAAAAGCATATCTGGTATAACTACATCTGTTTTGTTCTAATACTGTTACCATATTCTATGTGCACTAGTTTTAAGCTGCAAAGGTCTTCCGGCAAACTGACATAATCATTTTGTGCTCTATCATCATTGTCTTTTACAGGTCACAAATAAAAAGATTCAGCATGCCCTAATTTGGTAGGTATTTTCGATTCACCACTACTATGCCAGTAGAAATAAGCAGGAAAAGGGATGGAATATTTTCCCTCTATCCTTAAAGGGTATGTCCACCCATTTTTTTGTATATATAAGATTCCCCCTGGGCTCCCAGCCCCAACCGCCATGTTTTTTTCTTTAGAAAGCCCCCCAAACTGTACTTACCTCCCCCGCGCTCCCGGCCCTCTGCTTGCGAGAAAATGCAAGAAGGGGCGGGACCGGCAGCCGCGTCTGTGATTGGCTGAGCGGCAGCCAATCACAGAGGCGGCTGCCGGCAGCTCACTTCGCCGGAGTAAAGAGGAGAGGTAAGTAAAGTTTGGGGAGCTTTCTAAAGATAAAAACATAGCGGTTGGGGCTGGGGGCCCAGATTAAATTGAAATTTATTTTGACCACTCACACATATATCACAACGTTTCGGGGGAACATGCCCCCCTGGACTCGCTTTTCTGCTGTTTCCGAGTCCATATAGGACTCTGCCTCCTACTGCCCTCCGGGAGAAGTTTGGCATGCGTACTGCAGCCCTCTCCCTCTCCCTCCCTCTCCTGTATCCCTCCCCCTAGCGAAAAACTTATATAATGTGCCTGGGCCCCAGCCCCAACCGCTATATCTTAAAAGCTCCCCACTTTACTTACCTCTCCCTTCTCCGCTGAGAAGTGCAGCTGGCCGCAGCCGTCGTGATTGGCGTCCAAAAAAACAGCCCCCTGCTTGCAAGTGTCTTGGGAAGGTGAATAGAAGGGACAGGTAAGTAAAGAGCGGGGGGACTTTCTACAAACCTTACTTATTACGGTTGGGGCTGGGGAATACAACAATAACCAGTATTATATGGGGAAATTTATTTAAGGGTGGACAATGCCCTATATAACATGGCTGGAAGAAACCCACATTAAATGTTTGGCGATTCGTTCTTATTTCGGTTCTGTTTTCTGTCAAAATCGCCTTAATACACGAGCTGAGTTTGAAAAGCTGAAAGTTTGTTTTCTATTCAAAAAGTGGGTTTCTTTTTCAGTTTAGTTTCTATTCGCCGACTGAAGTTGGTTCTTATTCGGAATTTGAATAGAAACTGATGTCTTACAATATGTAAAACCAACTGCTTTGGCCACTGAAAATCACTGCAGGACGACTTGTACATACCCCGGGCAATAAGTCAGTTGAGTCCAGCCTGGCCAATTGGTTTGGGCCTAAACAAGTTTGCACCAAAGTCTGCAAAAGCCATTTTAGCCTTTTGAATAAGAAACTATAAATAATACACTAATCAGAAACCAATAGTCACAACAACCAAAAAGCGCTTTGGGCCACTGAAAACAACCACTGCAACAGAAAACAACAATACAACTTGACTAACATACCCCAGGCACATCTTTCAGTTGAAGTCAAGCCTGGCCCAAACAGTTGGTTTTTGGCTGCAGTTGCACACAAAGTCGCAAAAATGCCCATTGTAGATCAAACCAGTTTGAATAAGAAAAACAAAAAAAATAAAAGCATGTATTGCAATAGTTAAAAACAACCTGCTTAAATAAGGTGAAAAAATGGCCACTGAAACTAACACTGCAGGACAACTTGTACTCTCCCCTGCACATATTCCGTTTGAGTCCAGCACTGGCCCAAATTGGTTTTGGGCATGCAAAGTGGCACCAAAGTCTGCAAAATAGCCATTGTTGCACATGTGAATAGAACTGATGTATTGCATAGGTAAACTGCTTTGGCCACTGAAAAACAACTGCGACAGACTGTACTTACCCCTGGCACATAAGTCCGTTGAGTCAGCCTGGCCCATTGGTTTTTGGGGATGCAATTTGGCACCAAAGTCTGCAAAATAATCCATTTTTGCACATTTGAAGAAGAAACTGATTTTGCCATAGGTAACAAACCGCCTTTGTGGGCCACTGAAACATACTGCGACCGACCTGTACCATACCCCTGGCAACATAATTCAGGTTTTAGTCCGCCTGGCCCCAAATTGGTTTTGGGCATGCAAGTTTGGCACCACGTCTGCAAAATGCCTTTAGAGCCATTTGAATAAGAACTGATGTATTGCAATAGGTACGCTTAAACTGCTTTGGGCCACTGAAAAACACTCAGACGACTTGTACATCCCCTGGCAACATAATTCAGTTAGTCCAGCCTGGCCAATTGGTTTTGTGCCGCATGCAATTGGCACCAAATTCCTGCAAAATAGCATTTTAAATAAATCCATTTGCATAAGAAACTGTGGTGTATTGCAATCAGGTAAACCGCTTTGGGCCACTGAAAAAAAAAAAACACTGCAGACATACTTGTACATACCCCAGGCACATAATTCAGTGTTAGTCCACAGCCTGGCCCAAATTGGTTTTTGGGCTCAGTTTGCACCAAGTCTGCAACATATCCATTTTATAAACCATTTTAATAAGAAAACTGATGTATTGCAGGGAATGAGTGGTTAAACTGCTTTTGGGGGCGCACTGAAGGGGGTGGACACTGCAGACAGAGGGGGACTTTGGGTTACATACCCTGGCACATAATTCATTTCGTCAGTTGAGTCCATCCTGGCCCAATTGGTTTTGGGCATGCAAAGTTTGCACCAAGTCCTTCAAATAGCCATTTTATGTTGTGGTGGGCGCAGGGCGCTGTTTGTGAATAAGAAACTGATGTATTGCACATAGGTAAACTGGGCGCGTTTGGGGGGCCCTGGAGAGAAGAGCCCTCAGGACAGACTGTGACTTACCGCGGCGGGGTCGGGGACGGTAGGGGTGCGGGCGGGTGGGGGGTGGGGTGAGTCCGCGTGTGGCTGGCCCCAAATTGGGGGGGGGTTTTGGCAGCAAGTTTGCACCAAAGTCTGCAAATATCCATTTTGGGTGCAGTGCTGTTGGTTGAATAAGAAACTGATGTATTGCAATAGGTAAGGGGACCGCTTTGGGCCAGGCTGAAAAAAAATCACGCAAAAGCATGTCCATACCCCTTGCACATCATTTCATTGAGTCCCCCCCGGCGCCAAATTGGTTTTGGGCATGCAAGGTGGGGGTGGCGTCTCGGGGGGCGCACTCTGTAGTCCGGCGGTTGCTTAGTGGGGGGGGGGGGCGCACAATAGCCCTTTTAGATAGGAAGGGGCCATTTGGAATACAGGGCTAACGGGTGGGAGTGTTTGCAATAGGTTAACTGCTTTTGGCCGACTATGAATAACACACGCAACAGACTTGGGGGGTACTGACGCCTGGCACATGTGCGTGTCAGAATGGTGAGCCACCCTGGTCCCAAAGTGTGTTTGGGGCTCAAGTTGGGGGGGTGGCGACCGAAAAGTCTCAAATAGCCATTGTTTGCGCGCATTTGTGTAAATAGAAACTGACGTGCTGGTTATACTGTGCTATCCTAGGAAACGCTTTGGCCACTGGGGTGAAATAAGTGTGAGAGGGTGGGAGGAAACACTGTGCAGACCGACTTGTACCTACCCAGGCACATATTCGTTGAGTGGGCCTGAGCCTGAACCAAATTGGTTTTGACATTGGACCATGCAATTTGGCACGGGGCCGGGGGGGGGGGGTAGGGGGAAGTCTGCAAATACCATGGGGGGGTTTTTTTGCACATTTGAATAAGAAACTGATGATTGCAATAGTTTAAACTGCTTGGGCCCTGAACAAAAAAAACATGCCGACCACTTGTACTACCCCCAGCCATAATTCAAAGTTGAGTCCACATCCGGCCTGGCCCCCAATTGGTTTTGGGCATGCAAGTTGGCACCAAAAGTCTGCAAAATAGCCCTTTAGAGCCATTTGAGAATAAGAAATTATGTATGCAATCGGTTAAACTGCTTTGGGCCAACTGAATAAACACTAGCCAGACATACTTGTACATTCCCGGGCACATAATTTCAGTTGAGTCCAGCGCTGGCCCAAATTGGTTTTGGGCATGCAGTTTGGCACCACAAGTCTGCAAAATAGCCATTTATGCACATTTGAATAAGAACACTGATGTATTGCAATAGGTAAAACTGCTTTGTGCCACTGAAAAAACACTGCAGAACATACTTGACAATACCCCAAGGCACATAATTCGTGAGTCAGCCTGGCCCAAATTGGTTTTTGGGCATGCAAGTTGGGCACCAATTCCCTGCAACATACCATTTTAAATTAAGCCATTTGAATAAGAAACTGATGTAATTGCAATAGTTAAACTGCTTTGGGTCCAACACTGAAAAAAAACACGGCACACAACTTGTCATAACCCCTGGCACATACTTCATTTTGAGTCCAGCACCTGGCCCAAATTGGTAATACTGGGCATGCGGGCTGTTAGGTAGTCCATGATAGTGAGGGCCAACCCAGCATTACCTTATTTTTTGCCAGTTTCCATGCAGTGCAGAGCTGCAGTGTTCAGATAAAATTGTGAAAGTGGCATGTCACGTTTATGTGCACCTCCTCTGATATGCCATTGACAAAACATTCAGGTAACCACTTAAAAGCAAGCAGTCTGAAAAACATCTTTTGTCTCTGTCTCTCAACCTCTACTCTTCCTCTGGGCACCCATATATACCGATATTGCTATACTCTAGCTTGTTAAACATGCATAATTCTAATGTGCTTCCCTCATACTGCACAAAGCATCAAAATAATGGCCATATTTACAGTATAAAGGTTTGTTATCGATAATGTCTATGAAATGAAAAAATGCTGCAAGCAGTGGTAGTTTTAATGGTGATGTTGGTCAGCAGCGGCTAAAATCTTTGCTGTGATCAAAAAGCTGTAACTCGACATTACTTTGGTACCACCCAGGTATCATGCTAATAACGGGCAGCATGGAAATACTGCTATGAAAAAACTGTTTTTTTACAATCCCTAGAAAGGTTTGTTATCGGACATTACCAATATAAATACGATCCTGTCTATTTTCCCTTCCTTCATGTCTTTATCCATTCTCCTTATTTATTATCCTCCACTTGTCCCTGTTACCTTACCGGTATTTTTATTATACTGTACCACTGTAGTTACTTTATTATTTTACTGTATTATTATTTGTATTGCTTCTCTCCTCAATTCTCAGTCCATATAATATTTTCCATCATGTTGTGGAGGATTTCCTGCTGTTCCGATGTACCTTTTGTTTGTCGCTGTTTCTTGTTCATTTTCCACCAGCAGTGGGCCTGTTTTCTATGCACTGGACAATTACCATTCATCACATTCTCCTGCTATCAGTTTCAGTTATATAAGGACTCCACCCACTCCTACCCTTTGCCAGGTTGTCATCATTTGTTATTCTCCACTCATCATTCCACACCTTGCTCCTGATTCCTGTTCCAGACTTTGCCTTGCCTCCTATTATTCTAGTCTTGTTCCCTTGCCCTATTGCCTGTCCCAGTTCCCTGTTAAACTTTCCTGTATGTAGTCATTTGTATATAGTCTTTAGTCTTTTGTTTATTATATAGTTAGTCATAGTGATATAGCCTTAGTAGTTTGCATTTAGTCTTGTGTTATAGTATTTAGTCTTGGTCACTGTATTATTTATCATTTCACTGTGTATTTGGTGTGTTCCTAAACTGGTTAACTAGATCTCTGCTGCACTTTCCATGTTTCTCTGCTGCTTTTCGGCAGCACCCATCCAGGGAGCGTGATAATGTCTGTTTAATAATTTTTCTTCTGCTTTCCACCAATTTTCTCCCCTTGTTCTTCCAATCTGTTGTCACTAATTATTTGCTTTCCCCATTCCATCAATTTCACTTTCGTCTTTCTCTAAATTCTATAGGCTTGAGGCACACAGGCCAACCCTGACTCGATATTCCCTTCAGACAGACTACTGATTGAGAAACCAATTGGTTGTCAGTCTTATAGAATTAACAAGATACCTGTTAGACTAGATGTGTGCTAAAATAAAATTGCAGAGAGCAACAAGCCCTCTGCCAAGAGACACCCAAGGAGCACAACGCTGATGAACAGCAAAACTATGAATATTTATTCAGCCATAAAAATAGATATACCAAAATGTACCATAAAATACACGGTATACAAAAATACCCTACACCATATTACTAAAATGGGGCGTCCCCCGTATCAAAAAAGAAAAAGTCCTCAGGCGATGAACCACCAGTCTTAATACAGTTCTAAGTACAGCCCTAGACTGGATGTGTGGCCTATTGAAGACCACATGATCGGCAAAAACTTACCATGTCCATCCCATTATTTTTTATCAAAATCTGATGAAAATTTTATTTGCAGCATGTGTACCATGTTCATAGCCATTGTTCCTGCATTTGATATTTTATTTTATACTTTATGTGAGAATTTAGTTGTTCTTGTTGTATATTTAAAATGTCCAAGAGAGAAAAATGTATAAATCGGCCTCACAGATAAACTGAACGCTATATGTTTAAGGTTAACATGTACAGGATCTAAAACTGATGTGACTGCTGGTGCGCGCTCATACATTTCTTTCTAAGCTCTTATGCAGCTTATAAACCTTTACTGGCAAGTCTTAATTTGTCACCAGCCCTGTCAACTTGAAATGGGTTAATGTTACTAGCCCCAAAGGACCATTAGAACAGGAACAAAGCCAACATAATAATTTTAGATTGCTTTATAAGGTACTAGCAGAGTACCTGGTGTTACCTGTTTTTTTTTCCGACCTGCTACCTGTCCGACCCCCATTGCAGTTTTTTAAAAGACAACTAAAGCCACAGAACAACACTGAACCAGAAGGTAGAACACCTTGATATAAAACCAGTAATCTGTGTCTTACAACTCATTTTGATACGGGCTCTGGGAAATTTGTGCTTTACTTCACAGCATTCTTGTATCACACAGTTTGGTCAATGACCATTATGTTCTGCACATGCTCAATCCTTAGCTATGGCTGAAACTTGTTACAGTTGGTCACACCCATTAATAATCTCAGCCAATCCTTTTACAGGACAGATAAAGCAAGGAAGCATGTGACTAAGGTCAGGAGGTGTGGTTTGACACTGCACATACACACAAAAACTTCCAGCGCCGCTCCTACCATGAAACCATGTGAAAAAATCGCTCACGGCGTGTTCCCCTGGTCAAAAAGGAGAGGCGGCAGCTTGTGAAACTCTTTTAAAATAATTGTGCTTCATTTACCTTGTCTTTCCGGCGGTTGCCACTGCAATTCAAACAGGAAGAACTCCAGACTCATCAGGATGCCTGTGCGCCCATTGGGTCCCACAGCTCTGGTACACCCCCCCTGTGTGTACCTGACGTACACACTCAATGTGGGGGTGGGACCGGAGCCGGAAAGTAGCAGTACCGTGCGGTCCGTGCAGCGCTGTGGCACTTGCAGGAAGGAACTGGGGAGTTGTGTTGTCTGAGTCTCTGCTCAGTCAGTCTGCTCAGGCTCTGCACTAAAAAAAGCAGCACTGTGTGAGAGACTGCGAGTGGTTAGAGGCCCGCAGATGGTGTGTGCTCACTACTTTTGGTGGGGGATCTTTCTTGGGGGAAAGAAAAGATCTCACTGATGGCAGCCGCGGTTGTGATTGGCTGCTCTCAGCCAATCACAGCCGCGGGCCGGTCCGGCCCCTGTTTGTAGTTCCAGCAGGCAGGGGAGCCTGACCAGAACGGCGAAGGAACGAGGAGCTGTAAGTAAAGCAGGGAAGCGTATTTGGGAGTAAGAATATAGCGGTTGGGGGTGGGGGGACATGCCCTGCAGTATGTCAAAAGTAGGAAAAGAGGGTGGACATGCCCTTTAAGGATAGAGCTGTAGCACTTGGAAGCCTGGCAGAAGCAGTTTTTCTTTGTGCGCTTCCTCCATATAAATGTTATTGGGAGGTAAAGTAAAAATTCTATCTCCCTACCCCAGGTACTTTATTTTTATTGTTTTTGAAAAAAGTTATGCTCACTATAGTTCTCCTTTAAAAAAAACCACCTTAGCTAGATTTTAGAGAATTTAGGAGAAGGAACACACAGCAGATGATCCTATTTGGTATTAGAGGTAGTTATAGGGCTAAATATGCTAATAGACAACTAGAATTGAAAAAAAATGAAGCATGGTGGATGAATACTCAAATACACATACTGAGGGTATGAATTGTGATAATGACTTCTATCTATTTTAATTGGTGTGTGGTTTTTTGTTCCCCTTTATTGCTGATTAAATGGGACCTTTGCTAAGTTTATTTTATGAGTACTGTGATTCATTTCCTACATGGTATAAAATGATCTGAAAAAAAGTGGGCACACCATTAGTACACACATACTATATATGTTAACAAGATGGTGTTTAAACTGTGCAATATACGGTAATGTTGAGGTTTCAGAAGAAGCTCTTTCCAAAACATAATATAACTGTCAAGAGTTCAATAAATCCTAGTAAAATCTACCCAAAGGGTATATTACACACTCAAGAGAATTCTTTAGAAGATACTATTGTGTATTAACCGCAAATTACTCACTAGACCTGTAGATCTGCTACAGGCAAACTTATATGAAAAAAAAATGACGAGTGACTATTACTTGTCAAAATAAATTATGGTCCAAATTCTATGCTCCCATTTAGAGTGTACTTTCAGTGTATGGCCATGTTAGTACTCTCTCTTCTTTCTTCATCATTCTAAATATTTATTGCTACCCTTGCACTGCACCTCAGGAAAGGTTGATGCTTTATAAATAAAAATAATAGTGAACAGCCATAGCTCAGAGAAATCATTACAGCTCCAAGCAATGCAGGAAATTAAACCTTAGAGAGTTGCAGGGTCAAAAATAGATTACACTTGCCTGGACCTGTCGGGTGTACATATTGCAGGACATGTCTTTGGATAATGGATTCTTTCCAACAGTGTTTAAGTTCAACATCTTGTTGCCACAACAATTTCAATTGAAAGTTATAACTGCCTTTGTGAACTTGGAATAGATGACTGGTTCTTAAAATTTTTCAGATGAAAATGCCCCATCACACAGTTTAGAAACATGGACAAGATAAAACAGCATCATTTTCTTCCTCTAGACTTTAAATCTGTGTAGAAATTAGATTTTGTTCAGCTTTTATATATATCACTTTCTATGTTTTCAAGAACAGATAGTCAATGTCCTGTTACAAGATCAATGCTGGCAGTGTGTGTTTTAGTATGGGGACTTGTGTTGCCAAGTGGGTAATTTCCCAACAGTTCTCTTGGCAATTGAGGATGGCAAATCACTTACGTCCATGATGATCAGAAGTCCAGAGGCTATTAACCCCCATTGGCGGCGTACACGGTTAAGTTTAGAGATTATTTTGTTTTAATACAAGTTGACCAATGCAAAAATAATGAGGGACCTTAAACCTGGACTGTATGTCTAGCTACAAGAAGAGTTGTGTGTTTGGCTTGCATGTATATCTATAAAATGTACCTAGAATTGACTAAAGCTCCATAACACCGTGCTATTGTAGGCCTGACACGCAATGCACAACAGGGAGATGAATGGCAAGGTGTCCGGCTTTCGGTTGGTTTGTGGGTGCTCAATCAGGCTGTGTGGCCGTTCAGTGAGGCATTGTTGATATTCAACCCGGTGGGTAATAAACAATGCCTGACCTAATGTCCATGTGTTGCTGATGACACTAAACTATACAGAGCTTTGGAAAATTCAAATGAAGTGAACTGTACAGCGCTGCATCCCCAAGTGGCGCTTTATAAATTGACTATACATACATACAATTGTTGCTAGCAGACTTAAATTATCAAAATAGGCAGCTGAGATTCAAAGTGCTAGGTGAGTCTCTATTGAAAAAAGATTAGCTAAAAAGCACTGCTAGACAACAACGGCTAGGGCTAGCAAGATATTTCTCTATATAAGAGGGGGATAGATTCAAGAGAGAAAAATATTATTCTCCCTCTTACAAGGCACTGGCAAGGCCTCATTGGAATATGCAGTGAAGTTTGGAATCCCATATACAAAGGGGCATCATAGAAATGGAAGGAGTTCAGAGAAGGGCAACTAAAATAATAAGGGGAATGGAGGGGCTTGACTATATAGACACGATTAGACAAGTTAGAACTGTTTAAACTGGAGAAGCATTGATTGCCTGGAAGAGGCACTCGAGCAGCCAGCGCAAAGCAATTTACCAGAGGCTGCGCGGGTCTACCACGTAAGTATTAACGCCAGCTATAGTGGAGCTCGCATCCTCTGGTAAATCCCGTTCGTGAGATTTGCCCAGAGCATTTGCGGCTCTGGGTGAATCTCCCTATCAGAATCTTAGTTAATATGTACAGATAAATAGTTGTATTTTTCTATCATTTGGCATTAGCTGTATTGTGGTTTCTTTTGTAATACTTGAATATTTTTAAAGATAGTCACATGAAAGGTGCGCATGCCTTTGATTTCAATCTTTATGTTCAACGTCCTGCAATGCTACAAAGGTTATTAGAAAACCCTCCAAATCACCCCTTTTGTGTGATTTCCTGGAGTGGAGACCTTAACTGCTAGTTTTTTTTATCACATAGCAGGGAATATTTACAGTACCTAAAGGGGTAATTTCTGGTCTGCCCTACCCCCCTTGTGCCCGGGTCCTGTCCAATGTTAAAATGTACATTTCAAGTCTTCCCTTCAAATGGTAGGTGGTGGTTTGGAGGGGCTTTGCTGTCCTTTAATGGCAATCGTTAGTCGTATGCATTGTCTTAGATGTTTACTGTTATTCACACAGAAGAAGTAATCGTATATAAGCCAGGTCTTGGATGTTAATAGCAGTATAGAAGTCAATGAATATTGCAAAGTGTGGCATATTAAGAAATTATACCATTGCAGTTTGTTTACTATTGTTTATACATTGTGCACAACAAAACACTACTAATCAAATGAAATGCAACCTAGGGGGCATATTTATAAAGGAACGAAAATAGCGCAAAAAAATTACCGCGCACGCCGCGGCCGCGAAAATAGCGCTATCGCCGTATTTATAACGGCGAGCGCCATTCCCGCGATATCTATCGCGGCCGCGGTGTGTTGCGGTAATTTTAAGCCCCTCGCGGCAATACTGTATAGTATCGCCGGAAGGATTAAAATCCCTTCCTTCCTTTGGCGGGACCCCCGCCAAAGGCACTTGTCAGTGCCGCAAGGGCCCTTACAAGGGCGGGGAGGGGGTCCCGGTTCGGCTACGGGACCCCTTAAGCCCCAAAGGGCTCTTGTCAGAGCGCAAGGGCACTTGTAAGTGCCGCCAAAGGCCCTGATAGGGCCGGGGAGGGGGTCCCGGTTCGAGCCGCGGGACCCCTAGCCCCAAAGGGCTCTTATCAGAGCGCAAAGGCCCTTCAAGGGCCAGGGAGGGGGGGGGTCCCGGTTCGAGCTGCGGGACCCCTAAGCCCCAAAAGGCCCTTCTCAGGGCCCGCTGGAGGGAGCCTCCACCCCTCCCAGCGGCTCCCTCCTTTCCCCTCCCCGGGAGCGGCCGGGGGGCTTGGAGGGGTTGCCGGGGAGGGGGTGCGCGGCGGGTGGTCGCGACCACCTGCTGCGGCCCCTTCCGGCAGCCCCTCCTAGCCCCGTTCCGAGATTGCGCGGTGGGAAGCGGCGGGAAGCGCCGTGGGGGGTGTGGGGCGGGGTGGGCATATGCCCCGCCCCCTTGGAGATGCGTCAGGGAAGGGATTTTAAGTCCCTTCGCGGATACTATACAGTATCGCCGCGAAGGGGCTTTAAAATTACCACAACACATCGCGGCCGCGATACATATCGCGGGAATGGCGCTCGCCGTTATAAATACGGCGATAGCGCTATTTTCGCGGCCGCGATGGCGGCGGTAATTTTTTTGCGCATTTTTGTTCTTTATAAATATGCCCCTTAGTATTAATGTTCTCATTAAAATTTTTTTTTTCATTTTTGCAGAGCACTAAGTAGTTGCAAAAGAAGCTGTAAATTGGTGGGTCAAGTACATCAGAGCTGTTTTCATTCACAGATGGTCTTTTTGGTTAAGTCCTCTCTGTTTTGCTTTTTCCAGTGATCATCTTGGAATAAATGGCAAATAGTTACCATAGTAACCCTGAAATTATCTCATAATACAGTGATTAGTAAGGCTTTGTAAGAATATATTTATGTATTGCACTCACATATAAAGACAAAGAAAAATCTATTATGCAATCACAAGCAAATGGAACCTGTCATGGGGTTTTTGAAAATTGTTTCAATATGAACTAAATGGGTATAATTGTATACTGAATGTGCATTTGTTTAATCCCTAAATTGCTTGTACCAATTATAAATACAGATAAAGTTGTATAGTGTAAAAGTGAATGTTAATGGTATTGCGGTGGAAAACCCAGGATCCCATTAACCTTTATCTATAATTTATTTTTTTTGGGCCCCAGGGTACTAATTGGCAATTAGGTTGGTAAGTACCACTAAACCGACTTGTTTAGAAATGTGTTTGCCAGTAACCAAGTCAAATTAGAGTTGCAACTTCTTGATACTTGATCTCATAAATGTTAATGTGAAAATCACATGATTTATACCCTTTGCTATTCCCTGCTGTTGACATTAGTGAGCTGCCATTTCAGGTTCTAATGGTCCTTCTTCTTCCCAGGATGCACCACATCCTTGGAATGTTCCTAACAGTAATTTCTACTGATTGGCTGTTGGATGGGTCAAAGATGCTCAGATCTCTACTGAGCAACTGAATCAACTCAGGCACTGGGTCAAGGGCAAGACCATAACTGTCTCTATTAGGGGTCCTGCAAACAGGAAGTCAGTATTTTGGAAGTATTTATTTTACACAACAATGCGGAATGGGCAGGTTAATGGCATTAGGAAAAATACTGCTCTTTTTTCTGAAAACACTATGTATTTGCACTGAACTTCCCCTTTAGACATTTTTCACTATAAAGTCTAAAGTTCATAGTGATCTGCAAGTGGCCACTAGCGAACAAACAGCCATTTGGACTATAATCATGAAAGTGGGTAAATCCCAAAAGGGATTACCCACTGTGTGAGTAGGATAGTCGGCATTAAAATCATGAAAAGTAGCGCAAACACAATATGGAATTGCGTGAGCCTGCACTAATATGGAATTAAAGTCGTGCTAACCGGTAGCAAACCGCAACTTTAATGCCATATAATGTCTAGCGCCGCTGGGTTAATCGCCCTGTAGTGTCTTTTTCTTTTTATATCAAATGAAAATAGCACCACATTCTTTTCATAAGTCTAAAATTCAGTTATGAAAATATCTCTTGAGGAAGTGTATTTATAAAATTAGGTTCCACCTGCAGGCTACACACTGATACTGCACTAGGTTTTCTCCTATCAAAAAAGGCTTTAGTTAATTAGGAGCAGAAAGTAACAGGCACCAGAATACACAGAGAGACTCTACTCTTTTCTGGACTTTCATCTGGCCCTGCAGGACAACCATAAGGAGCAGATTAGAAGGGTAAGGATTTTTTAACACCAAACGTGGGGCCAGCGGTGGGGCAAAGTTTAGTGGGGGGATTGGCATACCCTTTAAATGAGGGCCTTACCTTTTACGCTTCTAAGTGTGAATACTGCATCATGAGAATCCAGAAGGAAGAGGAGGGCAAAAGATAAGTATTATCCCCTAGTAAATAAGATGCACTAGCATGAATATGTATCTGGCCCAGGTGCTTAAGCCCCAGGCCCTTCACTCTACTAGACTTGAAGTTTAGTTTTGAAAGGCATTACGCTAGTCATCCAACTGGATGATAGAGGTGGAGGGGTTCATCACCATTTGTCTGCCATGTACAATGATGTTTTGACCCTGCGCAGTTTTGATAACACCTCTTATCCACCAAAAAGTAAAATTTAACCCACTACTTGCCACGTGTAGTGTTCAAAAGTCCTTACCTTTCTCCTCTGCTCCCTATAGGTGTCCTGCGTGCCATTCCAAATTCCCAGAAAGTAAAGAATATGAGCGTGTGTGTGTCATTGGTCCCCGCTCCTTACTGTCCTCTTGGAGGACTCTTGCATGCGCAGGGGTCCTGACATGGACATCTTACACACATATCTTGAAAAGCATACTCACACACGTACTTACACACATAATATCTCAGATCATACTCTTTTACACACATACCCTTACAGGCATATTCTCTCTCTCTCACACCACATACGTCTCCACATGCATACTCTCTCACACATATAATTAGCCATACTCTAAACACACTTTCTGATATACTCTGTTACGCACATACTCTCGTAGACTACTCTTCTGCACACATTCTCACAAGCATACTTTCAAAGGCATACTCTGACATATTCTCCTCACACATTTGCTTTAACGCTTACATCTCTCACACATACTACATACATAATCTCTCATAAAAATATTTTATAAACATTCTTTTCTTGCCACACATTTTTCTCACACTCACATCCATACACTTTCTGTCAAAATCTCTGACACTTAACTCACTCATACTCACACACCACACACTGACACATACTGTCTCATGTACATATCTTTCAGACACTCTCACAATTCTGTCAAACATACTCTCTAACACACATAGGGGCATATTATAAAAAATCGGAAATAACGCAAAAAAATTAACGCCGCACATCGCGGACGCGAAAATAGCAATATCGCTGTATTTATAATGGCATTCGCCGGGCGCGATTTCCCGAGTAATTTTAAGTCCCTTTGCGGCGATATGCTCTTAGCGCAATGCGATAAGTACAGTATCGCCGCGAAGGGACTTAAAATCCCTTCCCGGCACCTCTACTAAGAGAAGTTTATGAAATCTGATGGTTAATGTTAAGCATGTAAACCAAGCAAAAAATTGACCAATCAGAAACGGATTAGGGTTTTCTACAAACCTATATAAAGAGGTGCACTCCGCTGTGGAAATCAGATGCCATCGCAGTAGGGCTGAAGATAGAAGAAAGAGCGGTGGCAACATCGGCTCCGCTGAGGCGGTGGTGCCAGTGGGCTCACTGGCGGCCGCAGTGAGCCTGCCTGGCATCTGCGACTGAGTGGGGTTGGTGTTGCCAGCCCGAAGACGTCACGTCGGATTAAGACGCTGGCAACATCGGCCTCGTTGAGGTCGCCGGCGCCCGCAATGCATTGCGATACTAGCAATGCGAAACATTGGTAAGCATCGGTGCAAAGAGTTAACGCCCGTTAACTTTCGCGGCCGTTCCGACATTATAAATCGCGTTAAAGGCGATTTATGCGGAAAGGTCGGGGAAAACGGCCCGAAAAACTTAACGAGGCTTTATAAATATGCCTCATACTCTCTCTCTCAGACACCCACAAGCAACACATTCCCTGACATAATTTCACACATACTCTAGATATATGCTCTCACACACATACTCAATCACATTCTCTCAATATGCTATTACACACATGAACTCATGAATGTCAGGCAGGCAAAGACACTTCCAAGATGTGGTTAAAAAATGTTTACTATTACAACAAACTGAAAACATTGCAGACATTTCTACTCAGACGAATGTAGGTATTTAATAGCAGCTGATAGATGTTGGGTAAATTTAGATAAGATTTATCCCTAATGATCTAAATCTATAATGATGAACTTATATAATCTATATTGTTTCAGAATTTTCACATTTTCAAATATACATAAAGTTTGTTTGGCAATGATATTATTTATCAAGGGAATGAGACCAGTCAGTGGGTGAATGGACAGTTGTTATTCCAACTACATAACTATAGTTAAGGGCATGTCCACCCCCAAAACTAAAATTTAACCCCTTACTGGCCACACCAAGTAGTTTAAAACAATCCTTACCTTACATTCCTGCTCAAAATAGTTCCCCTGCTGTGCCCCTCCAAAGTCCAGGAAACTGCTGTGTAGGAGCAGTGTGACTCATGCTGTGCCTGAGACTTCCTCAACCTCATCAAGGTTGAGGCATGCTCAGTGCAGCCCTCCCTGCCTCTCAGCCAATCAGGACGCGGCTGCAGGTCCCGCCCCCTGCTTTTAATCCATGCAAGCAGAGGCCTAAACACTGCAGCGGAGGAGAGAGGGCAGGTAAGTAAGAATCGGGGGACTTTCTAACAATATATTAATGCGGTTGGGGCTGGGGGAGCATGCCTACCACATATCAAAAGTTAAATTTTGGGGTGGACATGCCCTTTAAAAAACAATTTACTGCTTTACCATGGGGTGAGGTGATTAAGATGTATATAACATTGCTTTGATTAAAGTAAAGCTAATTTGTTTATGCTGTTTGTTAAAGGGCATGTCCACCCCCAAAACTATAATCCCCCCAACTACTGGCCCACCATGTAGTGTAGTTTAATCCTTACCTCACATCCCAGCTCCATAAGGTTCTCCTGTAGTCCCCCCCAAAGTCCCAAAAACTGCCCACCAGGAGGCTGCAGAGTCCATATAGGACTCTGCCTCCTACCTGGCCTCGGGAGAAGTTTGGCATGCGTACTGCAGCCCTTCCTCCCTCTCCTCCCTCTCCTGATCCCTCCCCTAGCGTAAAACATTAATATATAAGATTCCCCTACTTTGGAGTGCGACCCTCGCTTTTCTGCTGTTTCCGATTGATATATGTCCATTAAGGGTTGGACTATCTGGAGGAGTGGGCACCCACGTGTGGACGAGGGCAGAGGATCACCTTTCCTATATGGACTCTGCTAGCCTCCTGGTGGGCAGTTTTTGGGACTTTGGGGGGGGGACTACAGGAGAACCTTATGGAGCTGGGATGTGAGGTAAGGATTTTATAATACATGAGTGTGGTATTTTATAATGGGAGCTGCAGTGGTATATATCCTTATAAAAATCACTCAGCTATGTCACTAAGTGACTCATTTCTTATATTTCTTATATCCCACTGCCCCGCCCATTCCAGTGTTCATGCCTGGACAATGACTCAGCATTTTAAAGTGTTTAACTTCACTAAGATAACCTGCTGTAGCTGCTTCCTGTCACTTCATAACCAATGTCTCTCTCCTCCTCCACAAAGATTTGTTTAACCCCATAGATGCTGGGCTGGGATGTTCCTTTCTACTGGGTTTAAGTTACAGAAGGTAGCTTGGGGGATTTAAGGTGGAAATAGGAACAAGGCTGGAATTTAAAATGTGAATAGGGTGAAGGAATCCGATACTTGTGTATTATAAGAAATAATGCGCCCCTTCACATTATAATATAAGGATATTACGCCTTATTACGCCCATGGCCTCGTGCTTCTATATGGTCAGGGAACTCCTCGGTGGCGTAATATTTTTATATTACACTGTAAGGGGCGCATTATCCCTTATATAAGGATATTACGCCATATATACTACATGGTGGGGCCATTAGTGGGGGGATTATAGTTTTGGGGGTGGACATGCCCTTTAAATGTCATTGCAGATCCCAAATGCAAAACACAGCTAACGTGCACTAGTGGGCCTAGGCCTAAGGCCAGGGGGTGTAGGGAGCCCTCACACTATGTTTTACCCAGAGGCCCCCCACCAGCTCTGTGATTGGCTTCATTATGGAGCTGGGATGTGAGGTAAGGATTAAACTACACTACATGGTGGGGCCAGTAGTTGGGGGGATTATAGTTTTGGGGGTGGACATGCCCTTTAACAAACAGCATAAACAAATTAGCTTTACTTTAATCAAAGCAATGTTATATACATCTTAATGCACCTCACCCCATGGTAAAGCAGTAAATTGTTTTTTAAAGGGCATGTCCACCCCAAAATTTAACTTTTGATATGTGGTAGGGCATGCTCCCCCAGCCCCAACCGCATTAATATAATTGTTAGAAAGTCCCCCGATTCTTACTTACCTGCCCTCTCTCCTCCGCTGCAGTGTTTAGGCCTCTGCTTGCATGGAATTAAAAGCAGGGGGCGGGACCTGCAGCCGCGTCCGTGATTGGCTGAGAGGCAGGGAGGGCTGCACTGAGCATGCCTCAACCTTGATGAGGTTGAGGAAGTCTCAGGCACAGCATGAGTCACACTGCTCCTACACAGCAGTTTCCTGGACTTTGGAGGGGCACAGCAGGGGAACTATTTTGAGCAGGAATGTAAGGTAAGGATTGTTTTAAACTACTTGGTGTGGCCAGTAAGGGGTTAAATTTTAGTTTTGGGGGTGGACATGCCCTTTAACTATAGTTATGTAGGTTGGAATAACAACTGTCCATTCACCCACTGACTGGTCTCATTCCCTTGATAAATAATATCATTGCCAAACAAACTTTATGTATATTTGAAAATGTGAAAATTCTGAAAACAATATAGATTATATAAGTTCATCATTATAGATTTAGATCATTAGGGATAAATCTTTATCTAAATTTACCCAACATCTATCAGCTGCTATTAAATACCTACATTCGTCTGAGTAGAAATGTCTGCAATGTTTTCAGTTTGTTGTAATAAGTATACATTTTTTTAACCACATCTTGGAAGTGTCTTTGCCTGCCTGACATTCATGAGTTCATGTGTGTAATAGCATATATGAGAGAATGTGATTGAGTATGTGTGTGAGAGCATATATCTGAGAGTATGTGTGAAATTATGTCAGGGAAGTGTGTGCTTGTGGGTGTCTGAGAGAGAGAGTATGAGGCATATTTATAAAGCCTCGTTAAGTTTTTGCGGCCGTTTTCCCCGACCTTTCCGCATAAATCGCCTTTAACGCGATTTATTAATGTCGGGAAACGGCCGCGAAAAGTTAACGGGGCGTTAACTCTTTGCACCGATGCTTACCAATGTTTCGCATTGCTAGTATCGGCAATGCATTGCGGGCGCCGGCGACCTCAACGAGGCCGATGTTGCCAGCGTCTTAATCCGACGTGACGTCTTCGGGCTGGCAACACCAACCCCACTCAGGTCGCAGATGCCAGGCAGGCTCACTGCGGCCGCCAGTGAGCCCACTGGCACCACCGGCCTCAGCGGAGCCGATGTTGCCAGCCGCTTCTTTCTTCTATCTTCAGCCATCTACTGCGATGGCATCTGAGTTCCACAGCGGAGTGCACCTCTTTATATAGGTTTGTAGAAAACCCTAATCCGTTTCTGATTGGTCAATTTTTTAATGCTTGGTTTACATGCTTTACATTAACCAATCAGATTTCATAAACTTTCTCTTAGTAGAGGTGCCGGGAAGGGATTTTAAGTCCCTTCGCGGCGATACTGTACTTATCGCATTGCGCTAAGAGCAGTATCGCCGCAAAGGGACTTAAAATTACTGCAGGAAATCGCGCCCGCGGCAATGCCATTATAAATACAGCGATATTGCTATTTTCGCGTCCGCGATGTGCGGCGGTAATTTTTTTGCGTTATTTCCGATTTTTTTATAAATATGCCCCTATGTGTGTTAGAGAGTATGTTTGACAGAATATGTGAGAGTGTCTGAAAGAATATGTACATGAGACAGTATGTGTCAGTGTGTGTGTGTGTGAGTATGAGTGAGTTAAGTGTCAGAGATTTTGACAGAAAGTGTATGGATGTGAGTGTGAGAAAATATGTGTGCAAGAAAAAGAATGTTTATAAAAGTATGTTTATGAGAGATTATGTATGTAAGTATGTGTGAGAGTGTAAGCGTTAAAGCAAATGTGTGAGGAGAATATGTCAGAGTATGCCTTTGAAAGTATGCTTGTGAGAATGTGTGCAGAAGAGTAGTCTACGAGAGTATGTGCGTAACAGAGTATATCAGAAAGTGTGTTTAGAGTATGGCTAAGTATATGTGTGAGAGAGTATGCATGTGAGACAGTATGTGTGTGAGAGAGAGAGAATATGCCTGTAAGGGTATGTGTGTAAAAGAGTATGATCTGAGATAGTATGTGTGTAAGTACGTGTGTGAGTATGCTTTTCAAGATATGTGTGTAAGAGTGTCCATGTCAGGACCCCTGCGCATGCAAGAGTCCTCCAAGAGGACAAGTAAGGAGCGGGGACCAGATGACACACAGACAGCTCATATTCTTTACTTTCTGGGAATTTGGAATGGCACTGCAGGACAACTATAAGGAGCAGAGGAGAAAGGTAAGGACTTTTGAACACTACACAGTGGGGCAAGTAGTGGGTTAAATTTTACTTTTTGGGTGGATAAGAGGTGTTATCAAAACTGCGCAGGGTCAAAACATCATTGTACATGGCAGACAAATGGTGATGAACCCCTCCACCTCTATCATCCAGTTGGATGACTAGCGTAATGCCTTTCAAAACTAAACTTCAAGTCTAGTAGAGTGAAGGGCCTGGGGCTTAAGCACCTGGGCCAGATACATATTCATGCTAGTGCATCTTATTTACTAGGGGATAATACTTATCTTTTGCCCTCCTCTTCCTTCTGGATTCTCATGATGCAGTATTCACACTTAGAGAGCGTAAAAGGTAAGGCCCTCATTTAAAGGGTATGCCAATCCCCCCACTAAACTTTGCCCCACCGCTGGCCCCACTGTTTGGTGTTAAAAAATCCTTACCCTTCTAATCTGCTCCTTATGGTTGTCCTGCAGGGCCAGATGAAAGTCCAGAAAAGAGTAGGAGTCTCTCTGTGTATTCTGGTGCCTGTTACTTTCTGCTCCTAATTAACTAAGAGCCTTTTTTGATAGGAGAAAACCTAGTGCAGTATCAGTGTGTAGCCTGCAGGTGGAAGCCTAATTTTATAAATACACTTCCTCAAGAGATATTTTCATAACTGAATTTTAGACATTATGAAAAGAATGTGGTGTCTAGTTCATTTGATATAAAAAGAAAAAGACACTTACAGGGCGATTAACCCAGCGGCGCTAGACAATTATATGGCATTAAAGTTGCGGTTTGCTACCGGTTAGCACGACTTTAATTCCATATTAGTGCAGGCTCACGCAATTCCATATTGTGTTTGCGCTACTTTTAGCATGATTTTAATGCCGACTATCCTACTCACACAGTGGGTAAATCCCTTTTGGGATTTACCCACTTTCATGATTATAGTCCAATATGGCTGTTTGTTCGCTAGTGGCCACTTGCAGGATCACTATGAACTTTAGACTGTATAGTGAAAAATGTCTTTAAAGGGGAAGTTCAGTGCAAATACATATGTTTTTCAGAAAAAAGAGCAGTATTTTTCCTAATGCCATTAACCTGCCCATTCCGCATTGTTGTGTATAAATAAATACTTCCAAAATACTGACTTCCTGTTTGCAGGACCCCTAATAGAGACAGTTATGGTCTTGCCCTTGACCCAGTGCCTGAGTTGATTCAGTTGCTCAGTAGAGATCTGAGCATCTTTGACCCATCCAACAGCCAATCAGTAGAAATTACTGTTAGGAACATTCCAAGGATGTGGTGCATCCTGGGAAGAAGAAGGACCATTAGAACCTGAAATGGCAGCTCACTAATGTCAACAGCAGGGAATAGCAAAGGGTATAAATCATGTGATTTTCACATTAACATTTATGAGATCAAGTATCAAGAAGTTGCAACTCTAATTTGACTTGGTTAACCTGGCAAACACATTTCTAAACAAGTCGGTTTAGTGGTACTTACCAACCTAATTGCCAATTAAGTACCCTGGGGCCCAAAAAAATAAATTATAGATAAAGGTTAATGGGATCCTGGGTTTTCCACCGGCAATACCATTAACATTCACTTTTACACTAGTACAACTTTATCTGTATTTATAATTGGTACAAGCAATTTAGGGATTAAAACAAATGCACATTCAGTATACAATTATACCCATTTAGTTCATATTGAAACAATTTTCAAAAACCCCAATGACAGGTTCCATTTGCTTGTGATTGCTATAATAGATTTTTCTTTGTCTTTATATGTGAGTGCAATACATAAATATATTCTTACAAAGCCTTACTAATCACTGTATTATGAGATAAAGTTCAGGGTTACTATGGTAACTATTTGCCATTTATTCCAAGATGATCACTGGAAAAAGCAAAACAGAGAGGACTTAACCAAAAAGACCATCTGTGAATGAAAACAGCTCTGATGTACTTGACCCACCCAATTTACAGCTTCTTTTGCAACTACTTAGTGCTCTGCAAAAAATGAAAAAATAAAAATTTTAATGAGAACATTAATACTAAGGGGCATATTTATAAAGGAACGAAAATAGCGCAAAAAAATTACCGCCGCACATCGCGGCCGCGAAAATAGCGCTATCGCCGTATTTATAACGGCGAGCGCCATTCCCGCGATATGTATCGCGGCCGCGATGTGTTGTGGTAATTTTAAGCCCCTTCGCGGCGATACTGTATAGTATCGCCGCGAAGGGACTTAAAATCCCTTCCCTGACGCATCTCCTAAGGGGGCGGGGCATATGCCCACCCCGCCCACAACCCCCCACGGCGCTTCCCAGCCGCTTCCCAGCCGCGGCAATCTCGGAACGGGAGGCTAGGAGGGGCTGCCGGGAAGGGGCCGCAGCAGGTGGTCGCGACCACCCGCCGCGCACCCCCTCCCCGGCAACCCCTCCAAGCCCCCCGGCCGCTCCCGGGGAGGGGAAAGGAGGGAGCCGCTGGGAGGGGTGGAGGCTCCCTCCAGCGGGGCCCTGAGAAGGGCCTTTTGGGGCTTAAGGGGGTCCCGCAGCTCGAACCGGGACCCCCCCCCCTCCTGGCCCTTGTAAGCCTTTGCGCTCTGATAAGAGCCCTTTGGGGCTTAGGGGTCCCGCAGCTCGAACCGGGACCCCTCCCCGGCCCTATCAGGGCCTTTGCGGCACTTACAAGTGCCCTTGCGGCTCTGACAAAGCCCTTTGGGGCTTAAGGGTCCCGTAGCTCGAACCGGGACCCCCTCCCCGGCCCTTGTAAGGGCCCTTGCGGCACTGACAAGTGCCTTTGGCGGGGGTCCCCCAAAGGAAGGAAGGGATTTTAAGTCCCTTCGCGGCGATACTATACAGTATTGCCGCGAAGGGGCTTAAAATTACCGCAACACACGCGGCCGCGATAGATATCGGGGAATGGCGCTCGCCGTATAAATACGGCGATAGCGCTATTTTCGCGGCCGCGGCGTGCGGCGGTAATTTTTTTGCGCTATTTTCGTTCCTTTATAAATATGCCCCCTAGGTTGCATTCATTTGATTAGTAGTGTTTTGTTGTGCACAATGTATAAACAATAGTAAACAAACTGCAATGGTATAATTTCTTATATGCCACACTTTGCAATATTCATTGACTTCATACTGCTATTAACATCCAAGACCTGGCTTTATAGATTACTTCTTCTGTGTGAATAACAGTAAACATCAAGACAATGCATACGACTAACGATTGCCATTAAAGGACAGCAAAGCCCCTCCAAACCACCACCTACCATTTGAAGGGGAAGACTTGAAATGTACATTTTAACTTGGACAGGACCCGGGCACAAGTGGGGGTAGGGCAGACCAGAAATTACTCCTTTAGGTACTGTAAATATTCCCTGCTATGTGATAAAAAAAACTAGCAGTTAAGGTCTCCACTCCAGAACATCACACAAAAGGGGGTGATTTGGAGGGTTTTCTAATAACCTTTGTAGCATTGCAGGACGTTGAACATAAAGATTGAAATCAAAGGCATGCGCACCTTTCAGTGACTATCTTTAAAAATATTCAAGTATTACAAAAAGAAAACACAATACAGCTAATGCCAAATGAATAGAAAAATACAACTATTTATCTGTACATATTAACTAAGATTCTGATAGGGAGATTCACCCAGAGCCGCAAATGCTCTGGGCAAATCTCACGAACGGGATTTACCAGAGGATGCGCAGCTCCAGCTATAGCTGGCGTTAAATACTTACGTGGTAAGACCCGCGCAGCCTCTGGTAAATTGCTTTGCGCTGGCTGCTCGAGTGCCTCTTCCAGGCAATCAATGCTTCTCCAGTGTAAACAGTTCTAACTTGTCTAATCTGTCTATATAGTCAAGCCCCTCCATTCCCCTTATTATTTTAGTTGCCCTTCTCTGAACTCCTTCCATTTCTATGATGCCCCTTTGTATATGGGATTCCAAAACTTCACTGCATATTCCAAATGAGGCCTTGCCAGTGCCTTGTAAAGAGGGAGAATAATATTTTTCTCTCTTGAATCTATTCCCCTCTTTATATAAGAGAATATCTTGCTAGCCCTAGCCGTTGTTGTCTAGCAGTGCTTGCTTTAGCTAATCTTTTTTCAATAGAGACTCACCTAGCACTTTGAATCTCAGCTGCCTATTTTGATAATTTAAGTCTGCTAGCAACAATTGTATGTATGTATAGTCAATTTATAAAGCGCCACTTGGGGATGCAGCGCTGTACAGTTGCACTTCATTTGAAGTTTCCAAAGCTCTGTATAGTTTAGTGTCATCAGCAAACACATGGACATTAGGTCAGGCATTGTTTATTACCCACCGGGTTGAATGATCAACAATGCCTCACTGAACGGCCACACAGCCTGATTGAGCACCCACAAACCAACCGAAAGCCAGACAACTTGCCATTCATCTACCTGTTGTGCATTGCGTGTCAGGCCTACAATAGCACGTGTGTATGGAGCTTTAGTCAATTCTAGGTACATTTTATAGATATAACATGCAAGCCAAAACACAACTCTTCTTGTAGCTAGACATACAGTCCAGGTTTAAGGTCCCTCATTATTTTTGCATTGGTCAACTTGTATTAAAACAAAATAATCTCTAAACTTAACCGTGTACGCCGCCAATGGGGGTTAATAGCCTCTGGACTTCTGATCATCATGGACAGTAAGTGATTTGCCATCCTGCAATTGCCAAGGGAGAACTGTGTGGAAATTACCACTTGGCAACACAAGTCCCCATACTAAAACACACACTGCCAGCATTGATCTTGTAACAGGACATTGACTATCTGTTCTTGAAAACATAGAAAGTGATATAATATAAAAGCTGAACAAAATCTAATTTCTACACAGATTTAAAGTCTAGGAGGAAGAAAATGATGCTGTTTTATCTTGTCCATGTTTTACTAAACTGTGTGATGGGGCATTTTCATTCTGAAAAATTTTAAGAACCAGTCATCTATTCCAAGTTCACAAAGGCAGTTATAACTTTCAATTGAAATTGTTGTGGCAACAAAGATGTTGAACTTAAACACTGTTGGAAAGAATCCATTATCCAAAGACATGTCCTGCAATATGTACACCCGACAGGTCCAGGCAAGTGTAAAATCTATTTTTGACCCTGCAACTCTCTAAGGTTTAATTTCCTGCATTGCTTGGAGGCTGTAATGATTTCTCTGAGCTATGGCTGTTCACTATTATTTTTATTTATAAAGCATCAACCTTTCCTGAGGTGCAGTGCAAGAGGGTAGCAATAAATATTTAGAATGATGAAGAAAGAGAGAGAGGTACTAACATGGCCATACACTGAAAGTACACTCTAAATGGGAGCATAGAATTTGGACCATAGATTTATTTTGACAAGTAATAGTCACTCGTCATTTTCGCAAATTAATAAGTTTGCCTGTAGCAGATCTACAGGTCTAGTGAGTAATTTGCGGTTAATACACAATAGTATCTTCTAAAGAATTCTCTTGAGTGTGTAATATACCCTTTGGGTAGATTTTACTAGGATTTATTGAACTCTTGACAGTTATATATATGTTTTGGAAAGAGCTTCTTCTGAAACCTCAACATTACCGTATATTGCACAGTTTAAACACCATCTTGTTAACATATATAGTATGTGTGTACTAATGGTGTGCCCACTTTTTTTCAGATCATTTTATACCATGTAGGAAATGACATCACAGTACTCATAAAATAAACATAGCAAAGGTCCCATTTTAATCAGCAATAAAGGGGAACAAAAAACCACACACCAATTAAAAATAGATAGAAGTCATTATCACAATTCATACCCTCAGTATGTGTATTTGAGTATTTCATCCACCATGCTTCATTTTTTTCAATTCTAGTTGTCTATTAGCATATTTAGCCCCTATAACTACCTCTAATACCAAATAGGATCATCTGCTGTGTGTTCCTTCTCCTTAAAATTTCTAAGCTAAGGTGGTTTGTTTTAAAGGAGAACTATAGTGAGCATAACTTTTTTCAAAAACAATAAAAATAAAGTACCTGGGGTAGGGAGATAGAATTTTTACTTTATACCTCCCAATAACATTTATATGAGGAGAAGCAGCACAAAGAAAACTGCTTCTGCCAGGCTTCCTAAGTGCTACAGCTCTATCCTTAAAGGGCATGTCCACCCTCTTTTCCTACTTTTGACATACTGCAGGGCATGTCCCCCCACCCCCAACCGCTATATTCTTACTCCCAAATACGCTTCCCTGCTTTACTTACAGCTCCTCGTTCCTTCGCCGTTCTGGTCAGGCTCCCCTGCCTGCTGGAACTACAAACAGGGGGCCGGACCGGCAGCCGCGGCTGTGATTGGCTGAGAGGCAGCCAATCACAACCGCGGCTGCCATCAGTGAGATCTTTTCTTTCCCCCAAGAAAGATCCCCCACCAAAAGTAGTGAGCACACACCATCTGCGGGCCTCTAACCTCACTCGCAGTCTCTCACACAGTGCTGCTTTTTTAGTGCAGAGCCTGAGCAGACTGACTGAGCAGAGACTCAGACAACATCAACTCCCCAGTTCCTTCCTGCAAGTGCCACAGCGCTGCACGGACCGCACGGTACTGCTACTTTCCGGCTCCGGTACCACCCCCACATTGAGTGTGTACGTCAGGTACACACAGGGGGGTGTACCAGAGCTGTGGGACCAATGGGCGGCACAGGCATCCTGATGAGTCTGGAGTTCTTCCTGTTTGAATTGCAGTGGCAACCGCCGGAAAGACAAGGTAAATGAAGCACAATTATTTTAAAAGAGTTTCACAAGCTGCCGCCTCTCCTTTTTGACCAGGGGAACACGCCGTGAGCGATTTTTTCACATGGCTTCATGGTAGGAGCGGCGCTGGAAGTATTTGTGTGTATGTGCAGTGTCAGACCACACCTCCTGACCTTAGTCACATGCTTCCTTGCTTTATCTGTCCTGTAAAAGGATTGGCTAGAGATTATTAATGGGTGTGACCAACTGTAACAAGTTTCAGCCATAGCTAAGGATTGAGCATGTGCAGAACATAATGGTCATTGACCAAACTGTGTGATACAAGAATGCTGTGAAGTAAAGCACAAATTTCCCAGAGCCCGTATCAAAATGAGTTGTAAGACACAGATTACTGGTTTTATATCAAGGTGTTCTACCTTCTGGTTCAGTGTTGTTCTGTGGCTTTAGTTGTCTTTTAAAAAACTGCAGATGGGGGTCGGGACAGGTAGCAGGTCGGAAAAAAAACAGGTAACACCAGGTACTCTGCTAGTACCTTATAAAGCAATCTAAAATTATTATGTTGGCTTTGTTCCTGTTCTAATGGTCCTTTGGGGCTAGTAACATTAACCCATTTCAAGTTGACAGGGCTGGTGACAAATTAAGAACTTGCCAGTAAAGGTGTTATAAGCTGCATAAGAGCTTAGAAAGAATAGTATGAGCAGCACCAGCAGTCACATCAGTTTTAGATCCTGTACATGTTAACCTTAAACATATAGCAGTTCAGGTTTATCTGTGAGGCCGGATTTATACATTTTTCTCCTTTGGACATTTTAAATATACAAGCAAGAACAACTAAATTCTCACATAAAGTATAAAATAAAATTATCAAATGCAGGAACAATGGCTATGAACATGGGTACACATGCTGCAAATAAAAATTTTCATCAGATTTTGATAAAAAATAATGGGATGGACATGGTAAGTTTTTGCCGATCATGTGGTCTTCAATAGGCCACACATCCAGTCTAGGGCTGTACATTAGAACTGTATATTAAGACTGGTGGTTCATCGCCTGAGGACTGTTCTTTTTTGATACGGGGGACGCCCCATTTTTAGTAATATGGTGTAGGGTATTTTGTATACCGTGTATTTTATGGTACATTTTGGTATATCTATTTTTATGGCTGAATAAATATTCATAGTTTTGCTGTTCATCAGCGTTGTGCTCCTTGGGGTGTACTTTGGCAGAGGGCTTGTTGCTCTCTGCATATGGTATTTTAGCACACATCTAGTCTAACAGGTATCTTGTTAATTCTATAAGACTGACAACCAATTGGTTTCTCAATCAGTAGTCTGTCTGAAGGGAATATCGAGTCAGGGTTGGCCTGTGTGCCTCAAGCCTATAGAATTTAGAGAAAGACGAAAGTGAAATTGATGGAATGGGGAAAGCAGAAATAATTAGTGACAACAGATTGGAAGAACAAGGGGAGAAAATTGGTGGAAAGCAGAAGAAAAATTATTAAAACAGACATTATCACGCTCCCTGGATGGGTGCTGCCGAAAAGCAGCAGAGAAACATGGAAAGTGCAGCAGAGATCTAGGTTAACCAGTTTAGGAACACACCAAATACACAGTGAAATGATAAATAATACAAGTGACCAAGACTAAATACTATAACACAAGACTAAATGCAAACTACTAAGGCTATATACACTATGACTAACTATATAATAAACAAAAGACTAAAGACTATATACAAATGACTACATACAGGAAAGTTTAACAGGGAACTGGGACAGGCAATAGGGCAAGGGAACAAGACTAGAATAATAGGAGGCAAGGCAAAGTCTGGAACAGGAATCAGGAGCAAGGTGTGGAATGATGAGTGGAGAATAACAAATGATGACAACCTGGCAAAGGGTAGGAGTGGGTGGAGTCCTTATATAACTGAAGACTGATAGCAGGAGAATGTGATGAATGGTAATTGTCCAGTGCATAGAAAACAGGCCCACTGCTGGTGGAAAATGGAACAAAGAAACAGCGACAACAAAAGGTAACATTCGGAACAGCAGGAAATCCTCACAAACATGATGGAAAATATTATATAGGACTGAGAATTGAGGAGAGAAGCAATACAAATAAAATAATACAGTAAAATAATAAAGTAACATACAGGTGGTACAGTATAATAAAAAATACCGGTAAGGTAACAGGGACAAGTGGAGGATAATAAATAAGGAGAAATGGATAAAGACATGAGAGGAAGGGAAAATAGACAGGATCGTATTTATATTGGTAATGTCCGATAACAAACCTTTCTAGGGATTGTAAAAAACAGTTTTTTCATAGCAGTATTTCCATGCTGCCCGTTATTAGCATGATACCTGGGTGGTACCAAAGTAATGTCGAGTTACAGCTTTTTGATCACAGCAAAGATTTTAGCCGCTGCTGACCAACATCACCATTAAAACTACCACTGCTTGCAGCATTTTTTCATTTCATAGGACATTATCGATAACAAACCTTTATACTGTAAATATGGCCATTATTTTGATGCTTTGTGCAGTATGAGGGAAGCACATTAGAATTATGCATGTTTAACAAGCTAGAGTATAGCAATATCGGTATATATGGGTGCCCAGAGGAAGAGTAGAGGTTGAGAGGAGCAGAGACAAAAGATGTTTTTCAGACTGCTTGCTTTTAAGTGGTTACCTGAATGTTTGTGTCAATGGCATATCAGAGGAGGTGGCACATAAACGTGACATGCCACTTTCACACATTTTATCTGAACACTGCAGCTCTGCACTGCATGGAAACTGGCAAAAAATAAGGTAATGCTGGGTTGGCCCTCACTATCTATGGACTACCCTAACTTGTTAAGGCTGCAGCACACAAAAATTCAATTGCTTTGCATTTCTTACAAATATCCTGATATTGAAACGCATGTGATACATACCAAAAATAGTGACTGAATTAATTATAATATTGGACAGGAAGCCAAATTATGTAGTGGTGCTGTTTACAACAACAAAACGTTGCAAGCAAGAATGCTATTATTAAAGTGCCTTCCCTCTACGATACTGGCCCTCTTTATGCAGCTCACACCCTTTGGAAGGGTGTGAGCTGCCAGACAGAAAGTTAGTGACAGGCTGCAAACTGCAGCATAGGAACTCATGACAGGGTTAGCTCAGGGGCAAAGGGGCATGTTTAGGTCAGGAAGTGTAAGGAAGGGGGAGGCGTGAAGTTAGGGAGGAGTAAAGTAGAAAGATAGAACAGGGGGAGTAAATCTACCTTAAGCACCATTTTGGTATTAGGCAACAAGTGTAGAATACATTGGTTGCAATGTCTGCAATTTTGGAGCAACTTTTGAGTAGGACCCAGGAACGAGCGTTGGTTGGAGGTGATGCCTGGATCCGGGAGCAGGCCGGACATCCGTGGCTCAGAACGAGCAAATCAATCCCCTGGGCCCCGTGTCTCTAAGCCTCCGTCACGCTACAGCCCTTCAACGGACCCTTCAAGCAGAAACAGATTGAGAAGACCAGCGGAATCCCCTGTACAATCAGCAAGTGAGTGGCAATTTTAACCCTCGGGCCCAGGAGCTTCTCCAGTCCTGTTTTCCAGCCCACCCACCACGCCAGGGGTTAGTCAATGGGTTCCCCCAACGGCCATGTCAACAGCTGCGCCTGTTCCCCAACCGGCATCCTACCCCCCCAGCCAGCAGCCGGGACACAGTCACATGGGAGGAAGTATAGGAGCACAACTTCTAAGGGGTCGTGCAGTAGCAGGAGGGCCTCACCGGTTCTGAAGAGGCTTCCCAGCAGGACCCGGTCTAGCCGCGCGGCTCTACTCCTGACAGAGCAACAGGCAGAGGACCTGACACCTATCTTGCAGCCAGGAACCAGCAGGACTTCCAGTACGGCACAGCCTCTGGCGCCGGTGCCTTTTCCTTTAGTTATAGCCCCTAGTGGTGGGGAGGGGTCTGCTGGTCCTGCACCCATCCCTCCGGTCATCCCAGGATGTCTACCAGGCACATGGGCCACTGGCGAACGTGCGCATCTCTCCATTGGGGCTGGTGCCCAAAAAGGAGGTGGGCAAGTTTCGCTTAATTCACCACCTTTTATATCCTGAAGGGTCATCTGTGAATGATGGCATTGACGAAGAACTGCGGAGGACAAGTCAGAAGGCCCAAAAGAAATAATCTGTTTTTTAGGAATCGAGATCGATTCCTTGGAAATGGTGTGCCGGTTGCCCTTGGACAAAGTAAATGATCTGGCAGCGCTAGTGCAGATGTCGCTGAGTGCGAGAAAACTGCGGCTACAACAGGTCCAGTCATTACTGGGCAAGCTGAATTTTGCCTGCTGCATAATTCCAATGGGTAGGGTTTTTTAGCATGCGACTAGCATTGGCTATGTCCGGGGCTTCCAGTCCACATCATTTCATACGCAAGACAGGTGAAGGCCGACCTGCAGGTGTGGGCAAAATTTTGGGAGGAGTTCAATGGAAAGTCTCTGTGGCTCACAGACACCAAAACTAACGAAGAATTAGATTTGTTCATGGATGCAGCAGGTTCGATTGGGTTTGGTGCCTACTTTAAAGGAAGCTGGTGTGCTGGTCAGTGGCCCCATGAGTGGTTTGAGAACGGCCTGACAAGCAATGTCGTATGCCTCGAGTTATTTCTGATGGTGGTCGTGGTTGAGTTATGGGGTACCCAGCTGTCTAATCAGAGAGTGAATTTTCATTCGGACATCATGGCATCATGGCAGTGGTCAGTGCTATAAATAACTGTACGGCCTTATCTCCTCCAGTACTTGCTTTGCTGAGGCACTTGGTCCTATGTTGCCTTCATGGTAACATTTGGGTTAGGGCAGTCCACGTAGCAGGTGTGTCCAATAGTACAGCCGATGCACTTTCTCGATGCAGATGGATCGCTTTAGGGTGTTGGCACCAGGGGCGGACCTCAACCCACTTCCCTGCCCAGGACATCTGTGGAGGATCTGCACAGAAGAGTAGCTGGTTGGGCCTGAGGTTCACTGGCCAGGTCGACTTGGGACGCCTACGTCCGGGGACAATGGTCAATTAGGCCTGACACAGCCGTTAGATGATATTGGGAGGGAGGAACTCCTGCTTTGTTTTCTAGCCACGCTGGCAGAACAGCAGATCTCTACAGCTGCAGTTAAAAAAGACTTGGCTGCCCTATCATTTCTATTCAAACTACAGAGGGTTCAGGATGTAACCAAATCCTTCCTAGTACGGCAGGTTGTGAAAGGGCTAGGGAGGGGTCCCCCCCGGGCAGATACACGCAGGCCTGTTACATTTTCTTTGCTCCTTAAGCTATTTGACGCACTGTCAACCATAGGGCACTCAAGATACGAGGTATTGTTGTTTAGGGTGGCTTTCTCCTTAGCATTCTATGCAGCATTGCAGCTAGGGGAGGTAGTAAGCCCGGCAGGCGCAGCCCAAGGGGGCCTTCAACTTAAGGATGTATTGCTAAAGCAAGGGTCCCTCTCCATCTCTATCTTCCATTCCAAGACGGATAAAACTAATGCAGGCCTACATGTTTTCCTATTTGAGGTCCAGGGTTCGGTTACTTGCCCAATTAAGTGTTATTAGGAGTATATAGCTGTTAGACCCTCTGGAGGGAATTCCCTATTGCTGCACCTCGATGGGAAAGCACTTTCCCATTATGGATTTGTGGCAGTGTTTAAAAAATGTTTGGCCTCCCTGGGATTACAGACGGGGTAGTATAGGTCTCACTCTTTTCAGCTACGGAGGCAGCAAGATGTGGGATGGCGGAGAGTTCAATCCAACGCATTGGGAGGTGGGAATCCCAACGATTCAGGTCATATATTAGACCTCACTTAGTGCAATAGTTATGGTTAAAAAAAAAAAAAAAAAAAAAAATTTATATATATATATATATATATATATATATATATATATTTGGTTTTAATAACAGTTTTCTCCTTTCCAGGTGCTGGAAAGTGCATTGGGTGGTTGGACACTCGTTTATTCACTGGGCGGAGCGGCGTGCTAGGGTTCGAGTGGGAGGAGATCGATTTGGGTTGCCGGAACAGAAATTGCAGGTGTGGTGGATGGGGGTGTGAGGTTTGCTGTGGGCGGGAGTACGGCCCCTGTTAGAAAATAAGCTTGACAGCTTGGAATTCCCTCAGGTTTTGATAATACACGCTGGGGGTAATGATCTCAGCGTGGTACCCATGAGGGACTTGATCAAGATAATGAAAAGAGACCTATTGGCTATCTGGAGCCTCCTCCCGGGCCTACTAATATTGTGGTCAGAGATAATCCCAAGGTTGCATTGGCGCCATGCCCGCTCCTGTGAGGCTTTACAGAGGGCTAGAATTAAAACCAATAGGGCTATGGCTCGCTTTGTACAGATCAACGGGGGTATCGTAATTAGACATGGGCTTCTGGAAAGTCAGTCAGGCTATTTTAGGTCAGACGGGGTGCATTTAAACAAACTAGGCCTAGATGTGTTTAGGCCTAGTTCCAATCCTAACAGCCAGGGGGCATTTGAGGGGCATTCAGGCCTAAGGAGTCAGGCCCTCATTGCCATGGCAATGTTGGGGAGGCTAGCCCTAGAGGACGGCTACCTAATTGGCTAATTAAAAGACATGTTTGGCCTAATAACCTCTCAGTAGGGGATGGGCCTGCTGGGGAGATCGGAATGGGCTTGTAGGTCGGAGTGCTTCCCGGGCCGGAGTGGAGAAGCGGCAGGAGGCTTAGGAAATTTATGGCTTTGGAATTGGGAGCATTGCCAGAGAAATTGACGCTAAACTTTATGGTTTATGAATACATTTAAATAAGTTGTTGTTAGAGATAATAAAGTTGGAATTTCATTATTGTTATTTTATGTCACAATAAATATGGCCAAATGCCTTTCCTTTGCATTGTGTGGTGTCAGTCATTGAAGGGGAAAGTAAAGAAAGGGGGGTAAAAGGGGCAGGTAGGTGCCCATCGCCCAGCTTTGGCTTAACCCTGTCAAGTTAGTGACAGGCTGCAAACTGCAGCATAGGAACTCATGACAGGGTTAGCTCAGGGGCAAAGGGGCATGTTAAGGTCAGGAAGTGTAAGGAAGGGGGAGGCGTGAAGTTAGGGAGGAGTAAAGTAGAAAGATAGAACAGGGGGAGTAGACCTACCTTAAGCACCCTTTTGTTATTAGACATCAAGTGTCCCTCCCTCCCTCCCTTGGGTTTTAGCTAAAGGGTTGAGGGTTGTGAAAGTTGATATTCTGTATGGTGGCCTCTGGCAATGTTGGGGAGGCTAGCCCTAGAGGACGGCTACCTAATTGGCTAATTAAAAGACATGTTTGGCCTAATAACCTCTCAGTAGGGGATGGGCCTGCTGGGGAGATCGGAATGGGCTTGTAGGTCGGAGTGCTTCCCGGGCCGGAGTGAAGAAGCAGCAGGAGGCTTAGGAAATTTATGGCTTTGGAATTGGGAGCATTGCCAGAGAAATGGACGCTAAACTTTATGGTTTATGAATACATTTAAATAAGTTGTTGTTAGAGATAATAAAGTTGGAATTTCATTATTGTTATTTTATGTCACAATAAATGTGGCCAAATGCCTTTCCTCGGAATTGTGTGGTGTCAGTCATTGAAGGGGAAGGTAAAGAAATGGGGTTAAAATGGGCAGGTAGGTGCCCGTCGCCCAGCTTGGGCTTAACCCTGTCATGGACAATTATTCTCTCTAGACTACTGCTACTGCTGAACTCTGGGGAGGGAAGACATTCTAGGACAGAAGAGTAAAATATTACCAGTGGCCTAATTCATGTCTTACCTTTTTACCATTGATATTAGCAATAAATTTACCAAATACAGGCCTTACTGGGTCTCATTACTGGCTACTTTATCATTCTCTCACCACAGGTCCCTTTTCTCCCCCTCTATCCCACATTCCTTTATCTTCCTTTCTCCAATTTGCTTTGGGAAGAAAATTACAAACTGCACACATGGATAACAATAGCACTCTCAGACCAAAATTCTCAGGTCTGAAATAAAATGATCCAAATTTCAACAGAAGAACACTTTAGGCAGACATTGATTTTTTTAAAGACATACTATATATATTGCTCCACAGATCTATCAGTAGAAAAAAAACAGGACCTAATTGGCACTGTTTCTAGGGGGGGCATTTCACCCCCAAAATTATAATTTAACCCCATGCTGGCCCCAGTTTTTAGTGTTAAAAAATCCCTACCTTACATCTCTGCTCCATAAGGTTCCTCTGCTGTGCTTGTCCAAAGTCCAGCAAAGTGAAGAGTAGGAGCCTGTCTTCCTGCATAAAGGTTTCTGCCTCCGGGAGAAAAGTGACATGTGCTGTGGAGCCGATTCCCCCCCTCCCTCTAGATCCATCGGATTGACCATTCATTGTAGCGTGTAACCCTTTTTCTGTAATGTAGCTTCCAACCCTAACCGCGTGGTCCTTTTTCAAAAAAAGACCCCAGAACATTACTTACCAGCCCTGGATCCAGCAGCTACATCAATACCCGGCAGCCACGTCTGTGATTGGCTGCCTCTCAGAGCCAATCACAGACGTGGCTGTCGGCCAAGCCCCCAATGCAACTCCATTCACGGAAGTTGTATTGGAGGCTGATGCCACAGAATCCCCAGCCGGTAGTAAAAAGTAAAAAAACGGACCATGCAGTTAGGGTTGGGAGGGGGGAAGCTACATTACAGAAAATGTACATTTTTATGGTGGACATGCCCTTTAATGGGTAAAAGTGATTTGGACATGGGGGCGGGGCTTGGACGTGCACCAGAGCAGTATACTCGTTTTCTATCCCCAAATGGGACTGGCTGCTTCCCAACCTAATACCCCCGTGGCAGACTTCCAACAATACTTTAAAAAGGCTCCGGAGCCTACATCTGCACAACAGGCCTGTGACCAGCACACGACAATCGGTGCACAAACCACAAATCAGCCTCTACCATCGGATACAGGTGATGACTCAGACACTGAAGAAACCCCAACAGACATCGGTCATTAAATCCGCTCACTGTCTACGAAATTGGACTTCGAAAAACTTGTAACCCAGGTCGAGTAGACGTGCAAGTCTGAGATCTCAGGACTCTGCCAAGACTTACAAGAAATAGCGTGTTGCGTAGCAGACCTAGAAGCAAGGTATGAATCCCATGACTGTACACTGACTGATGTTCACCAAATAATGACTTCACAATCACATACCATACGGGCCCTATTGATTCAGGTCGTCGACCTTAAAAATAGGAACCGTCCCAACGCGTTGTGTAAATTATTTAACACTATTATTGGCAGACCGGAGGACACACCAATTTAGATGGACAGAGCCCACAGAGCACCAAGGAGTAACTATGATACCTCCCCCTGAATGTACTGAATTAGACTTTAATGAAAACCGTATTACCTTATTTCCCGACCTCTCAAGACGCACCCTTCAACAAAGACGTGCACTAAAACCACTCCTGACTGCACTGAAAGATGCCGAAATTCCATACAAAGGCCTCTTTTCTTTTGACCTTCATGCAAAAATAATGGTATCTCTGCTGTCCTGAGAGATCCAGAGGGCTTACCAAAAGTTCTTACCAAAATGAGCCTTCCTCACATTGACCTACCAGATTGGGATTTACCAATTCTACTCCCTCCATTAAGTCACAGGAACCCTGGCATACCATTCTGCCTGATCGCCAACAGTCAAAACAACAAAAACTCCGCCATGATGGAATAAAAGGCTTACCTTACAAACTAATCACACAAGATAAGGCCCAATGTGAAGAGAACCTATACTCCAATTGCTTCAATGTTGTACTGCTCTGTTTATAGCTTTTACTGTTTTATTTTATTTCAAATGGCTGAAAACGGCGCTCCAATCAACCATCTAGGGCGAAAGGGACTTCATCCCCACAAAGGGGGGATGGTAGAATGGTAGATATACTCCAAAAATGGAGATCCTTAGTTTCACTTACTATAATTTTTTTTGTATTTTACAATATTATACTATCGTGTATGCTTATACAATACATTACAGTATCATATACTATATTGTTGCATATTCCCCCTTTTACCCTCAGTCTATCCCCTCTTTTTCCTCCTCCCTCCCCTTACCCCCTCCCTACTCTGGCTAGTACATGATTCTATGTTCTTGTTTTTGATATCGGCTAATTGTTCATAAATTCAATGGGGAGCGCGATGCTATGGATTTGCAGCCTAAACGTTAGAGGTTTTAATCAACCTCGACGCAGATCCCAAATTCTACATGCAATGCTTACAGAGAACATAGATGTTCTATTACAGGAGACACATTTTAGAATAGACTCTGTCCCATCCATAAAACACAGACATTACAATCAATGGTTTTTATGTCACATCCCCGAAACCAAACCAAATGGTGTAGCAATAGCTATACACAAAAAAAACTACCCTTTTAACTTCTTCACACAGACAATTAAGGCCGCTATATTTTCCTTAAACTGGCCATCCAATGATATATATTCACAATCGCCAACATATATCTATACCCAATACCCATCAGGCAACTACTTGTGAAACATACCTAAACAAAACACAGGCATTCCAAGATGGTCATGTCATAATAGAAGGCGATTTTAACTTTACCCTTAACCCCCAAAAGTAAAACAACTAATACACACTAGGCAACTGGTAGACGTATGGCGATTAATACATACAACTGGTAGACGTATGGCCGCTAAGGATTTTTCCTTTTACTCCTATAGTAGAAATAGAATAGATATGTTCCTCATACCACACTGTATCTTATCCTGGAATCCTAAATGCCAATATGGCCCATCCACTTGATCAGATCATGCCCAAATCAACAATCGCAGAATTTAAAGAAACCCCTGCATCAAATGACATATCCCCATTATGAAATGGGAGGCCCTAAAATGCGTAATTCGTGGCATCCTCATCTAAGAGGGAACAAAAATTTAAAAATCTTGCCTTATGCATACTCGAACCCTACAAGATAAGAAACACAATCTTGAAACCTTACATAAACAATCATTAGACTCATCCATATACAAAGAATTACTAAAAAGACTAGAATTATCAGCCTTAGACACCGCTTCAAATCTAAGACAAGACTACAAAAATCGTACAACATATGAATTTACTGACAAACCTGGCATGTCCTTGACTCGTTCCTTACAACGTAAATTTGCCTTTTTTTACATATGTAAAATAAATCAATATGTTGGTCAAATGGTGCACACGTCGAAGGAGATATTTTTTAAACTCCAAACTATATTCCATTACACATTATAATTGAATTCCACTATGTATCCATAAATGGTCCAGGAAAAACTCCCAATAAAGGGTGGGTGCTGTCAGTGAACTATGGTCCCTAGGGACCAAAGCACAATAGAAACACAATAAAAACAAAGTGTAATCCAGCGCGAGGTTTGGAGAAAACAGTAACACCGGGCACAAGTTAATAGTCCAACCATATATTCCATTACCCCTCATATACAAGCTACAATAGAGAATATACAAACTTACCGTATATACAAAACACGGCCTTACACATCCTCTCTGAAACCTAAACATCTGACCTTGACTCTCACTTCAAAGCTTACGAACTTTATACAGCTATCAAAGCCCTTAAGACAGGAAAAAGCCCAGGCCCGGATGGCTTCACTGCCAAATTCTGTAAACTGTTCTCTCAAGAACATTCGTCTATCATTTTAACAGCATTCAACCTAATCTCACCGCATAATCCATTTCTCTCACAAGCATAGTAACATAGTAATTAAGGTTGAATAAAGACATACGTCCATCAAGTCCAACCTATTCACCCTCTTTTTTTTTTTTTAACCCTACCTAACAGTTGATCCAAAGGTAGGCAAAAAACCCCAGCTAAAAAAAAGGGGGGGATTCCTTGCTGACTCCAAACGGCAATCGGAAAGTATCCCTGGATCAACCAGATCTATATGCATTAATACCAGTAATTCTCAATATTTTTTTATTTTTTTTTTATTTTTAGAAACTTATCCATGCCTTTTTTAAAGCTATTCAATGAACTCGCCATTACCACTTCTGCTGGAAGACAGTTCCACCGTTTCACTGTAAAGAAACCTTTCCTAACCTGAAGATAAAACTTCTTTTCTTCCAATCTTAAAGGATGTCCACGAGTCCTCTGATATGACCTATTAGTGAACAATGCACCAAAGAGTTTATTGTGTGGCCCATTAATATATTTGTATAAGGTTATCATGTCCCTACGCAAACGTCGCTTCTCCAATGTAAACAGCCCTAACTTGTCTAATCTGCCTGCATATTCAAGCCCTTCCATTCCCCTTATTAATTTAATTGTCCTTCTCTGAACTGCTTCCATTTCCAAGATGTCCCTTTTGTATATGGGATTCCAAAACTGCACCGCATATTCCAAATGAGGCCTTACCAGTGCCTTGTAAAGAGTGAGAATAATATTTTTCTCTCTTGAATCTATTCCCCTCTTTATACAAGACAATATCTTGTTAGCTCTAGCCGTTGCTACCTGGCATTTTTTTCTATAGCTAAGTCTGTTATCTACCAGAACCCCCAAATCTTTTTCCATTACAGATGCACTTAACACAGAGTTATTTATGGTGTAGGTGGCACAGGGATTATCAAATCCTAAATGCATCACCTTACATTTATCAACATTGAATCTCATCTGCCATTCTGCTGCACATTTTGCTCATCTATCTAGGTCAGCTTGCAGCACTTGCACATTATTTGAAGTTTCCAAAGCTCTGCATAGTTTAGTGTCATCAGCAAACACAGAGACCTTGCTCTCAATGCCCCTTCTAAGTAATTTATGACTAGAGACTATTAACATGACTAGAGACTATTAAAAAGCAAGGAAAATCAGGAATTTTCAACATTTTTTCAATGACTAAAAAACTATGTGACTTTTAAAGCTATAGAAAGTCTTCACAAAAAATGTTAAGATTTCACATCAACAGCTTATTATATATCTACCTATAACTAGCGGCCATTGGCACAATATAGGTCTTTCTGCATAAACATTATCCACAGAATGCTTTACTAAGTCTGCCAAGAATACAAACTGTGGGTGGCTCGTCATTTGTTTCCTATTCACACATTTAAAAAGATATTTGTAAAATGAAAATGAAGCAATTTGAGTCATGCATTGACTTTAACAAGCAAAAGGGTTATAAGGTATAAAATACATATATTACAAAATGTTCTAGGTTCACCTGCTCCCACTCTATGGTTTGTCATGATTATTACTTCCATAAATCAAGACTTCACAAGAGAAACTACATCGGTGTATAAGAGGCTAGAATTCTCATGGAAAGTTTATAATTTGGAAAACTTTAAACCCACTTCTTTAAACCATTTTTGGTCACATGAGCTATAATAAATTCCTTTGGTACTATTACTTTATCTACTGCATTGAATTTACATATAATCCATTGCATAGTTTTCCTGGTTCAAAGCAGAACTAAAGTGTTAAACCCTCCACACAAGTTTGTTGTACCCAAGTAAGCAGCCTAAACCCCATTATTGCACATATTATAATGAGTTACCAGCTATAAAATCTTCTGCCCAGTCTGGGGATGACTCCTTACTTGGCAGCTAATTAAAAAAATAAAAATGTTTTGCTGTATAGAAAGCTGAGCACATACTCTCATTGGCTGCCAGTGTTATGTTTACAATATTTTAAAGACATTACAAAACTGCACCACATATTTCAAATGAGGAATAAACAGTGCCTTGTAAAGAGGGAGAATAATATTTTTCTCCTGAATCTATTCCCCACTTTATACAAGACAATATCTTGCTAGCTCTAGCCGTTGCTGTTTGACATTGTTTGCTACAGCTAATTCTGTTATCTTGCTATAGGTAACAACTAGCAAGTGTAGATACTCACATCAATTTGTCTTTCTTTCAAAGGTCTCTTCTACTCCACCTCGTCCTCTGTGGCTATCATATATCAAATTGCAAAAATGTAGACGACCCTCAAATTGTGCAAAACACAATATTTATTACAGCAACATATTTCGGAGATTGTGCTCAATCTCCGAAACATGTTGCTGTAATAAATATTGTGTTTTGCACAATTTGAGGGTCGTCTACATTTTTGCAATTTGATATAGGTAACAACTATCTGATTTCACAAAGGGGTATTTTATGGTATTTTTCATAAAGGGTTGATGTCAGTAAAGTTCATTATCAATTCATTAATACCATGGCTATTATTTTGCATTATTTTAGTTCTTTTAGTTTAGTTTAGTTTTAGTATTGGTACTTTATAAACATCATAAAAGAACAAATTGAATGATAATGATCTTTTCTAAATACCATTTATAGTGTAAGAATTATTTAAAAAGATGATACTTACTTTCAATCTAGAAAACGTGTTTTACCCCAAACTTCACCTTTAAATGTCTTAAATGGGTTTTAATCAGATTAGTTTTTCTGTAACATCCTGGGTGTAAATCAGTAAAAATTTTGTACTGTAAAATAAAGTATTAAAGAGAGATTTTTTTATATCCCCAGGGAAAAGAAATGTATATTAATATTGATCAGACTTTTAATCAAAGTAACACATGTCCCAAAGAAGAATTGCTCAATAAATAAAGGTCTTAGAGGTCAACTTGAAGGTAATATGTTTAATAAAATAATTAAATCAACATTACAAATAATCTAAACTAAAGAATTGGTATTTTGTTCTTTTAATGATCCATTTAAAAGTGAACATAATACAGAACCACTATACAGTAATAAAACATTCCTCCTGGAATCTATAAATATAGGTACAAGCCTCCTGTTCTTTACTTTCAAAGACATGAGCTGTTAAACTTGCTGTGAGCATTTGGTTTAATAACGTACCGTATGTCTCTTAAAATAAGGAGGTAGCAATACTCTCTCCTAGAAAAACGTTTACCTTCGCTCTAGTTGTATTAATTGTATATTGCAAGTGAAAGAATTACTTAAATTAGCCAACAAATCATTAAAATACATATTTCCCAGCATTAAAGGAAAATTAAAGGAGAACTAATACCACATTTTCATACTTCATAATCTGAAACAATCTCCCCCCAAAGAATAATATAGATATAATAGCAGGTTTCCTTGCTTTTTATGGAAATCATTTTAGATTGCTTTAAAAGTCATGTACACCCTTTTTTCACTCACCTTATAACTTTTTCGTTTTTGCCTGGATTTCAGTGAGTTCTCAATGCAAGGGTGTTACCATACCATTTCAAGGGTCGGATTCGGATATAACAAAAATGTGGATCCTAACTAATAAGATTCGAAGGTTTCATTTGTATGTGCTGGTTATTATCTGTACAAAAAAACAAAAGAAAAAATATCACCTTTAGATAGGTACACTATTAAGAAAATGCATTGCACAGAGCTGTGCTGAGATCAGGTTCACTTCATTATCCTCCCCTGCAGCTTTGTACTGTGTTGTTTCTATAAGTGTAACTATTAATAGGCGATATTAAATAGTATGCAAATGAAATGCAATATTTGAGAGACTGGCCCATTTAAAGCAACTTTAGGAAATTTGGGAAGATTAAAAGCAATCTTGTGGAGCTTGTGACCGATTGAGCCAAAACAAAATACATATAACCAAGCTATGTAGCAGTTCATTAAAGGGAATGTCCACCACTCCACACAAAAAGCCTTACCTGCTTTAAAACACCCGATAAGTAGGACTTCGTTAACTGGAAATTTTCCAATTCGGCTCCCACACTGAGCTATTATACTCACAAGCTCATCCTTGCTCCACTGCCGCGTCTCTCCACTTACGGGTAAGGCAGTCAGTGTCAGCCGTGACAGTAACGTCACGGCCATTAACTGAATGCCTTTCCCAGAGCAGTCTCGACTGCGGCTGCACAAAAACATAAAAAGAACACAGCAGCCACAGTGGAGACTGACTGAGGAAGCCGGAAGCGTCGGTGGAGCGAGGAGCTTGTGAGTATAATAGCTCAGTGTGGGAGCCGAATTGGAAGATTTCAAGTTAATAAAGTCCTGCTTATCGGGTGTTTTAATGCAGGTAAGGCTTGGTTTGTGGAGGGCTGGACATTTCCTTTAAATACATGATGCATGGATAAACTGAAATCATTGCAACATGCATCATGCTTCTAATATAAATACTGACCAGCCTTTCAGCATGTAGATTTTATATGTGTTTGTGTCTTAAGCTGGGTACACACCATGCATTATTTCTGGCCGACCAATCGATATTACTGTGTATTGATCGGTCGGAAATATTATAAGGTTGCTCGTTTAAGTTTGGGAGGTGTAAGAGGTGGCATGAAAAGGGGGTCATGTACATCAATAAACTAATCGCTATTTCAAGTTGAGTTAAGTCTTATGGTGTACCTTTCTATTTCGATTATCGCTGGAATGCTTGGGTGTTTTGGGACACTAGGTTTCACCAAGGAGAGGAAACTGGACTTCTGTTAGTTAATTGTTTTTATTTTTGAATTTGCCTAGTAGGGATATATAAAATTTTGCTCAGAATTCACCCAAATGTTTTGATTTTGCTAGAATTCTTTTTAGATTGTGTGTGACAACTGTGCAGGATTAAAGGGCATGTCCACCCTTAAAGGCCAACTCCACCCTCATAATAGCATCTTTTAGAAAGAATTGCCTCTTTAAAATATTTTTTTTTGAAGCTTAAGCATTTGCAGAGAAGGCAGCAGGGGAATCAGCAGTCAGTCATTAGTTGTGATGTTAGCAGTCCAAGCCTTGATTGACTGCAGGGAGGGAGGAGTCAGCTTACTCTGCCAGAATGGAGGCAATAATTAACAAACCCGCACCGCGCACACCCACCCCCGTACGCATGCACCCCCGGACCTCCTCCAATCCCTGAATGACAAAGCACTTGTGCAAATGCGTCCGTGCATATCGACAGCTTTCGGTTAGTATATAAGATGTGCTGAATATATCATTTGGGGTTTGAGGCAGGTAACAGACATATGGCCAGTTTTTTGTTTTAAGGGTGAACATGCCCTTTAATACATTTTTGCTCACATAGACTGCAATTTTGCTCCTTATGTTAAAATGGCATTCTTCAGATCCAAGGAGTGACTGAGGAGAATTTAAAGGACAATTTTAAATAGAAAACTCATGCTCCACATTGCCCACCAATGAATAGTACTCCTTGGTTAATATTCAACATCCAGTAATAAGTCACCGAAAATCTGCTCCTTGCAAAACATGTCTATTGGTGGAGCCATGGACCAAAGGGGGGGGGGGGGACAAATTGGTGTGGCGAGCTTGACCTTTTAGAATTTTAGTACTAGGTATTAAAATTAAACCAAGGAATGAGGACCTAGCCAGTGGCATACCTACCAGGTAAGAAGGAGGAACAAGCGCAGGGGGCCCGGAAGAAGGCACCATCTTATTTTTCCTATGATAGATATAGCTTCCTCGCAGAAAAGCACTGTGGATGAAGAATGGATAGGGGCCCCATCATAGTTTTGCTATGCCATTTGACCTAGCGGTTCAGGTCCTAACCCTGGGTACTCTTTATTAGTGGAGAGTGAGTTTTCTTCATACACTAGTCCTTTAATCAAATTTTAATATGATATCACCTAAATTGATTGCTATTTTCACCTAAATTATAGCCATTTTCCGTGCTAGAATCAAAATAAACTAAACAAAGAGTTCAGATAATCCACGCAAATAATTAATCGTAAAACAAAAGTAAAAAAGGAGCTTCAAATTACACCGCTAATCATTGTTGGTTCATACTTCATAGCTTGAGCTCTAACACAAATGTATGGGACAAGCTGCTCTTTAAAAAAAGTACATAGATTTTGGTAAATGTATTTTATTTGTGACATTCCGATAATCCTTTCAGCACAGATACCATAATTTCCACTGCTATCAACATCTATAGTCAAGTCCATGTTTGCTAGAATGCTCGACATTCCTCACTGGGCACGGTTGCCCTAGGTCTTAGAGTGCAAGTTATCTGTGCAGAGGCTGGGGACACCTGAGAAAGATGGAGGGAAACTAAGCAGATCAGGGCATGAGAAGAGATACAGAGGCGTGGTCAGGGATGAAGCCAAGGGTCAAACACACAGAGTCAGTCAGCCAAAGTACCAGGGATAGAGAAGATGCTGACGGAGAAGGCCAAAGAGGACCAGCAGAAGAAGGTGAAAAAACCAGAGGATGCCGGCGATGTGGCAAAATGTGGGGGGCATGGAGAAGGTAAGAAATCGCCATTTCTTACATTATTACAACAAGCAGAAACAAACATTCCTTTTATCTAATGATCGTTCCTAACAAAACTGAAGAGTCACACTCTCATTTTTAAAGGTGGAGAGGGATAAAATATTTTTAGTCAGTCAGACTTTTGAAGCTAATATGCCTTTTTTATGTTAATAGATATCACTTAAAAAAAGGTCAGTCAAAAGGTGTAAATTTCTACATTGGCTTCCCGGTTCCTGGGATTTTCCAGCCCTGCTTAAAGGTAGACTATGGGAAGAAATTATATATTGATAGTAACCCTTACACGCTTTAATGGTAAGCGAGCTGCTGTCAATCTTGGCAGATATGTGAATGAAAAAGACGTGACAATAATTTAATTTATTTCATCTCAAAATGTAAAAATTCTGTTGCAATGTCCAGAATAGAGTTATTTAAAGGTTTTTTTTACTCATTTACAAATGTGGCCCATCATGTGCCTAAGACACGTTAATGGTGGGCCCTAAATCACATATAGTGAGATATTGAAGAGACAGTGTAGTGAGAGAAGTGACAGTGAATAGCCAGTGTAGAGATAGTGAAGAAACAGTGTAGTGATAGTGAAGAGTGTAGTGATAGTGAAGAGACAGTGTAGATAGTGAAGAGTGTAGTGATAGTGTAGAGATAGTGAAGAAACAGTGTAGAGGTAGTGAAGAGACAGTGTAGTGATAGTGAAGAGATAGTAAAGAAACAGTGTAGAGATTTGCAGAGATGTGAAGAGACAGTGTTGAGACAGTGTAGAGGAAGTGAGAGAGTAGTGAAGACACAGTGTAGTGATAGTGAAGGCACAGTGTGAGAGACAGTGTAGAGACAGAGACAGTGTAGTGACAGTGTAGAGACAGTAAAGAGAGTGTAGTGATAGTGAAGAGAGAGTGAAGAGACAGTGTAGAAATAGTAAAGAGACAGTGTAGTGACAGTAAAGAGACAGTGTAGACAGTGTAGAGATAGTGTAGTGCAGTAGAGACAGTGAAAGAGAGTGTAATGATAGTGAAGAGACAGAGAGAGACAATGTAGTGAGTGATAGTGAAGACAGAGAAGAGACAGTGTAGTGATAGTGAAGAGAGAGAAGAGACAGTGTAGTGACAGTAAAGACAGGTGTAGAACAATGTAGAGACAGTAAATACAGTGAAGAGATAGTGAAGAAACAGTGTAGAGACAGTGAAGAGACAGTGTTGATAGTGAAGAGACAGTGTAGTGATAGCGAAGACACAATGGAGACAGTAAAGAGACAGTGAAGAGAAAGTGCAGACAGTGTAGTGATAGTGAAGAGACAGTGTAGAGACAATGTAGAGACAGTAAAGAGACCGTGAAGATAGTGAGGAGACAGTGTAGTGATAGCGAAGACACAGTGTAGAGACACTAAAAAGACAGTGAAGAGATAGTGAAGAGAGTGTAGAGACAGTGTAGTGATAGTGAAGAGACAGTGTAGAGACAATGTAAAGACAGTAAAGAGACAGTGAAGAGAAGAAGTGATAACAGTGTGGAGACAGTGAAGAGATAGTGAAGAGACATTGAAGAGATAGTAAAGAGACATTGAAGAGTAGTGAAGAGACAGTGTAGTGATAGTGTAGAGTGTAGTGATTGTGAAGAGACAGAGAAGAGACAATGTAGTGAAGTAAAGGACAGTGTAAGGAGACAGAGACAGTGTAGGACAGTAAAGAGAGTGTAGTGATAGTGAAGAGACAGAGAAGAGAAAGTGTAGTGATAGTGAATAGAAAGAGAAGAGACAGTGTAGTGACAGTAAAGAGACAGTGTAGAGACAGTGTAGTGACAGTGTAGAGACAGTAGAGTGAAGAGACAGAGAGAGACAATGTAGTAATAGTAAAGAGACAGTGTAGAGACAGAGACAGTGTAGTGACAGTAAAGAGAGTGTAGTGATAGTGAAGGACAGAGAAAGAGAAAGTGTAGTGATAGTGAATAGAAAGAGAAGAGACAGTGTAGTGACAGTAAAGAGACAGTGTAGAGACAGTGTAGTGACAGTGTAGAGACAGTAGAGTGAAGAGACAGAGAAGAGACAATGTAGTGCTAGTCAAGAGACAGAAAAGACAGTGTAGTGACAGTAAAGAGACAGTGTAGAGGATGTGTAGTGACAGAGAAGAGACAGTGTAGTGAAGTGAAGAGATAGTGAAGAGACAGTGAAGAGACAATGTAGTGACAGTGAAGAGACAGTGGTAGTGATAGTGAAGAGACCGTGGAGAGACAGTGTAGAGATAGTGTAGTGATAGTGAAGAGACAGTGTAGTGATAGTGAAGAGACAGTGTAGTGATAGTGAAGAGACAGTGTAGTGATAGTGAAGAGACAGTGTAGTGATAGTGAAGAAGACAGTGGAGAGACAGTGTAGTGATAGTGAAGAGACAAGTGAAGAGACAGTGAAGAGACAGTGTAGTGATAGTGAAGAGACAGTGTAGTGATAGTGAAGAGACAGTGGTAGTGATAGTGAAGAGACAGTGTAGTGATAGTGAAGAAGAGACAGTGTAGTGATAGTGAAGAGACAGGTAGTGATTGTGAAGAGACAGTGAAGAGACCGTGGAGAGACAGTGGAGTGATAGTGGAGAGACAGTGTAGTGATAATGAAGAGACCATGAAGAGACAGTGTAGTGATAGTGAAGAGACAGTGTAGTTTTAGTGGAGAGACAGTGTAGTTTTAGTGGACAGACAGTGTAGTGATAGTGAAGAGACAGTGTAGTGATAGTGAAGAGACAGTGAAGAGACCGTGGAGAGACAGTGAAGAGACCGTGGAGAGACAGTGGAGTGATAGTGGAGAGACAGTGTAGTGATAATGAAGAGACAGTGTAGTGATAGTGAAGAGACAGTGGAGAGACAGTGTTTGTTTTTCTCACAGCTTTTTGAAATCTTGAGTTCAGATTTTGTTCCCAATGCCAAGTGTCTGTTAAGGAATTGTGTTAATAGTAATGGAGGGATATGGTGTTAGCACAGTAATTCTAATACATTTCCATCTGTAGGATTCCCACTGCCTCTTTGGCCAACCGGTAAGTGTCCAAATATATATACAGTTTAACAGAAAGGAGCGGGTCCACTCACCGTGTAAAACAAGGGCGCCTGGGTTCCTCACTGCGCTGCTTCCTGTGGGTAGTGTCCTGTCCTAGGCAGCGGCTCCCCCTCCTCTCATTTCACTGTCCCAGCCATGCACCTGAGGCGCCTTATTCCGTCTGCCCCCTAGGACTCAGCATTAAAGCGCGGTAAAGTTCCAGGAAGCTCCAACAGATGCGGGCCCCTTATACACCAGGATGCACAGTACACCCGATATGAAAATCGCACCCAAACTGTCACTAGTCCCCTTGTAAGACTCAGGCGAATTCATAGCGGAGCTGCTTTGTCTCTACATAATCTCTGTGTTAATTCAGTGTGACATGTCTTGTTAGCGTGGCAAGGCAATTCCACTGTACACCCCATCATGTGTGTTACAGACAGCCAACAGGCAGGTGGTTAGGCTATGTATGTAGGTCCTTCTTACAATAATCGTAGGGGGATATATTACTATACTCTTTGGGTGACTCTTATATGTGTGTAACAACAGGGTCAATTATGTATACAGTTTGGGGAACTATATTTAACTTATATCATGATTATGGGAATTTACTATTCATTAGGGAGTTTTTATTATAACGTATGGGGTACTAATTACAATCTACTTTCTATCTCTTTGTACTATCTACATAGTTGGGACTATATTACATAGTATGGGGTACTATATACATATCTGTCAAAGGGGGACATTGTTAAAGTTGGGTAATATATGGTACATATTACATTGTATGGGTTCAAATAACATAGTATGACTACAACTGCTTGTATGGGTCACTACCCACTTACTATATAAATAGTATGGGGACATATTTTCTATATATACATAGTATGGGGGGACTATTTACTATATACATAGTATGGGGGACTATTTACTATATACATAGTAGTGGGGGACTACATTACTATATACATGTTGGGACATTTAGTATACTATATGGGGTATACTATATACAATAGGGGGACTTATATTCTATATACATAGTATGGGGGACTATATTTACTATATACATAGTATGGGGACTATATTTACTATATACATAGTATGGGGACTACATTTACTATATACAAAGTATGGGGAACTATATTTACTATATACATTGTATGGGGACTACATTTACTATATACATAGTATGGGGACTTATGATACATAGTATGGGGTACTATTTACTATATACATACTATGGGGTAATATATACCTAGTATGGGGACTATATGTATACATAGTATGGGGTACTATATACATAGTATGGGGACTTTATTTACTATATACATAGTATGAGGGTCTATATGTATACATAGTATGGGGGAACTATATTACTAATATACATAGTATGGGTACTATATTTACTATAAAAAGTATGGGACTATATTTTCTATATATACATAGTATGGGGGGACTATATTTACTATATACATAGTATGGGGACTATATTTACTATATACAATAGTATGGGGGGGACTATATTTACTATATACATAGTATGGGGACCATATTTACTATATACATAGTATGGGGACTATATTTACTATATACATAGTATGGGGGACTATATTTACTATATACATAGTATGGGGGTTATTACTATATACATAGTATGGGGGGACTATATTTACTATATACATAGTATGGGGGACTGTATTTACTATATACATAGTATGGGGGGACTATATTTACTATATACATAGTATGGGGACTATATTTACTATAAACATAGTATAGGGACTATATTTACTATATACATAGTATGGGGGACTATATGTATACATAGTATGGGGTACTATATACATAGTATGGGGACTATATTTACTATATACATAGTATGAGGGACTATATGTATACATAGTATAGGGGAATTATATTTGCTATATACATATATGGAGTACTATATACATAGTATGGGGGACTATATTTACTATATACATAGTATGGGGATTATATTTACTATATATATAGTAGGGGGAGACTATATTTACTATATACATAATATGGGGGGACTATATTTACTATATACATAGTATGGGGACTATATTTACTATATACATAGTATGGGGACTATATTTACTATATACATAGTATAGGGACTATATTTACTATATACATAGTATGGGGAACTATATTTGCTATATACATAGTATGGGGGACTATATTTACTATATACATAGTATGGGGATTATATTTACTATATATATAGTATGGAGGAGACTATATTTACTATATACATAGTATGGGGGGGCTATATTTACTATATACAAAGTATTGGGACTATATTTACTATATATGTAGTATGGGGAACTATATTTAATATATACATAGCATGGGGAACTATATTTGCTATATACATAGTATGGGGGACTATATTTACTATATACATAGTATGGGGGGCTATATTTACTATATACATAGTATTGGGAACTATATTTGCTATATACATAGTATGGGGGGACTATATTACTATATACATAGTATGAGGGACTATATGTATACATAGTATAGGGGAATTATATTTGCTATATACATATATGGAGTACTATATACATAGTATGGGGGACTATATTTACTATATACATAGTATGGGGATTATATTTACTATATATATAGTATGGGGGAGACTATATTTACTATATACATAGTATGGGGGGGCTATATTTACTATATACATAATATTGGGACTATATTTACTATATACGTAGTATGGGGAACTATATTTAATATATACATAGTATGGGGAACTATATTTGCTATATACATAGTATGGGGGGACTATATTTACTATATACATAGTATGGGGGGCTATATTTACTATTACATAGTATTGGGACTATATTTACTATATACGTAGTATGGGGAACTATATTTACTATATACTAGTATGGGGAACTATATTTGCTATATACATAGTATGGGGGACTATATTTACTATATACATAGTATGGGGATTATATTTACTATATATATAGTATGGAGGAGGACTATATTTACTATATACATAGTATGGGGGGGCTATATTTACTATATACAAAGTATTGGGACTATATTTACTATATATGTAGTATGGGGAACTATATTTAATATATACATAGTATGGGGAACTATATTTGCTATATACATAGTATGGGGGGACTATATTTACTATATACATAGTATGGGGGGCTATATTTACTATATACATAGTATTGGGACTATATTACTATTATACATAGTATGGGGAAATTAGTTACATATACATAGTATGGGGAACTATATTTGCTATATACATAGTATGGGGGGGACTATATTTACTATATACATAGTTTTGGGACTATATTTACTATATACATAGTATGGGGGGGACTATATTTACTATACATAGTATGGGGGGACTATATTTACTTTATCCATTGTATGGGGAACTATATTTACTAAATACAAAATACATAGTATGTGGGGACTATGTTTACTCTACATTGTATGGGGGGGACTATATTTACTATATACATAGTATGGGGGGACTTTATTTACTCTACATAGTATGGGGGATCTATATTTACTATTTACATAGTATGGGGGGACTATATTTACTATATACATAGTATGGGGACTATATTTACTTATACATTGTACGGGGAACTATATTTACTATTAAATAGTATGGAGAACTGTATTTACTATATACATTATATGGGGGAACTATATTTACTATATACATAGTATACATAAATATATAGTTGCTATATGTTTATAGCAAAACTTTATATATGTTATAAGTTTTTCCATAATATATAAATGTTGTGGTACTTGTGAAGGTAGGGACCCTTAATACCAATAGCAAAGAAGTTCCTATATGTACATACTGCTCTCCTCCGATCCAGGTATAATATCAGTAAATAAAGCAACAAGTGTAGCATATGACAGGCACAGACTGAAAGCTGTGCCCCCCCTCGCCGCTGGAAGGGGTGTGGTTTTATAATTGAAAGTGGGTAATGCTTTGTAAGGAAGTAGGGTATGGCTTGTCCAGAAGTGGGAGGGGCTTTATACACGTGACTGGTAAATGGATGCACACAGTGACTGGTATTAGATGCCCACAGTGACTGGTAAATGATGCACAACATTGATATTTGATAAGCAGGGCTGACAAACATTGATTTTGATCAAATGAATTGCCAGTCAGAAGGGAGCAGGGAAGTCGTAGCTGAATTCTGTTGTGCTATATAAGTCATGGCTTCCCCTGCTATTTAAAGTGACATTACCTCCCGAAAACGTGTGCTTTTTACAAACAGCCTTTTTGGGTCCCCTGGCATCTGGGCCCCAGGCACATGGAAAAAGCATATGCCCCAGGCACATGATGCCAGAAAAAAAAAAAGGCGGCCCTGCTGGTGGGTGTCACGCCTGCCTGCTGGTGGGTGTATCTTATTTAACTTTTGAAAGCTAACATCTGATTGGTTGGGGCAAAATTAGCACCATTTTTAACGATAAGAACTTTTTTTGAATCTCCCTGAAATTTAATATATACATAGTATACATACATATACATAGTATGGTGAACTATATTATATACATAATTTGGGGGAATTATATTTACTATATACATAGTATGGGGGAACTATATTTACTATATACATACATAGTATGGGTAAACTATATTTATTATATAGATAGTATGGGGGAACTATCAGGGAGATGCAATAAAAGTTTTTATCGTTAAAAATGGTGCTTAATTTTGCCCCAACAAATAAGATATTATTTAACATTTGAAAGCTAACATCTGATTTGTAAGTGCAAAATTAGCACCATTATTAACAATACGATTTATTGAATAACCCTGTATATCTGCTATATAAATAATATGGGCAAATAATATTTACTATATACATAGTCAGGGGAAACTATAATTACTATATTCATAGTCAGCGGAACTAAATTTACTATATACATAGTATGAGGGAACTATATGTACTATGTACATAGTATGGGGGAACAATATTTACTATATACATAGTATGGGGGAAGAATATTTAAGATATAGATAGGGGGAACTATATTTACAATATACATAGTTTGGAGGAACTATATTTACTATATACATAGTATGGGGGAACTATATTTACTATATACATAAATTGGGGGAACTATATTGACATACATAGTATGGGGGAATTGTATTTACTATATACATAGTCAGGGAAAACTATAATTATTATATACATAGTATGGGAGAATTATATTTACTATATACATTTGTAGTATGGGGGAACTATTTGCTATATACATACATAGTCAGGGGGAGCTATATTTACTATATACATAGTATGGGAGAACTATATTTACTATACACATAGTCATGGGGAACTATATTTACTATATATGTAGTAAGGGGGTACTATCTTTACTATATACATACATTGTATGGGGAACTATACTTACTATATACATTGTATAGGGAAACAATATTATATACATAGTCGGGGGAACTATATTTACTATATACATAGAATGGGGAAATTATATTGACTATATACATACATAGAATGGGGAACTATATTTACTATATACATACATAGTATGGGGAACTATATTTGTTATATACATAGGGGGAACTATATTTACCATATACATAGTATGGGGGAAATATATTTATTATATACATAGTATGGGGGAATTTTATTTACTATATGCATAGTCAAGGGGAACTATAATTACTATATACATAGTATATAATAGTATAGAGAAGTATATTTACTATATACATAAGTAGTATGGGGGAACTATTTGCTATATACATACATAGTCAGAGGGAGCTTTATTTACTATACACATAGTATGGGAGAACTATATTTACCATATACATAGTCAGGGGGAACAATATTTACTAGATATATTGTAAGGGGGTATTATATTTACTATATACATATATAGTATGGGGAACTATATTTTTTTTGGTTCATTCATTTTTTTTTATTCAATTTTTCAAAAATAACAGACATTATATATATTCAACTTAAAAAAATAAATGTCCATCGTCCAAGTAAAACTAAACAATAAAAAAAAATTTTTCGTACACATATATATAAATTCTTTTAAGAAACAGTTATATTATAGATTGGTATTTTATACGAATATGAAAGAGGAAAGAGAAAAAAAAGAAAGAAACAAGAAGGAAGACAATATTACCATGGTTATGGATGGCCGGACGGGATCCCGCAGCCCCCTGTAGCATTTTGTTGGAAAGAAATATTATTGTTGCATTATCAGTATCCAGATATCCCATATTTTGGACCATCCTTTTATATTATTATGTATTGTACTAGCCATATGCTCGCCACTGTGTATCCACCATAACCTGTTGACTATCTCATCTTTAGTTACTGTACCACCTTTCCACGTTTTGCTATGAGGCCTCTTGTGACCCCACAGATGATGGAAGTTAGTCTTCTAGCTTGTATATTAAATCCTTCTGGAGGGTGGTAAAATAATTCTGTCATAGGTGTTAACTGATATGATGGGTTAAAGATTCCTTTTATTATTTGTTAACAGATCTGCCATATTTTCCTCCCCTCGCTACATCCCCACCAGCAATGATATTGATCGGCTATTTCTTGGCAGCCTCTATAGCAGAGTGGTGGGATCGTTGGTATTGTTTTGTGTAGGAAGGCTGGGGTGGTGTACCAATCATAGACTATCTTATAGGTTTTCTCCTTAAAGGGTATGTCTACCCTTCAAAAAAAATTTTCACAAACATTCCCTCTGTCCCCCCAGCCTCAACCACTATGTTAGTAATATCAGAAAATGCCCAAAACTTTACTTACCTTCCCTCTTTCCTCCGCCGCGCTGCCAGGCCCTCTGCTTGCGAGAAAATGCAAGCAGAGGGGCGGGACCGGCAGTCGCGTCTGTGATTGGCTGAGCGGCAGCCAATCGCGGACGCGGCTGCCGGGAGTTCAGTGCGGCAGAGGCAAGAGGAAAGGTAAGTAATGTTTTGGGCATTTTCTGATATTACTAATAGAGCGGTTGGGGCTGGGGGGACAGGGGAAATGTTAGGTAAAAAGGTTTTTATGGTAGGGGGAGGGAATCCTAATCGGGAGGGGCGGGACCGGCAGTCGCGTCTGTGATTGGCTGCATTGGCCCCATATTTTTTGTTGCATCGGCCCCATATTTGCAACGAAGTCCAGATTATATATTCTCGGTGGGGTAGCTTTAGGTTTCTGGTGTGGGGTTGGGTCCAGAGGATTGAATAAGAATGCAGAGGTGATAAATAACAGTTTTCCAAATCTACCCATCGTATTCGTTTGCCCCTTGTGTCCATTGTAACGTTTGAGCCAGTCTGGCGGCTAGATAATATGAATGTAAGTTTGGGAGGGCGAATCCTCCTTTCTCTTTTGCTCTGGCTAGATATGTGTATTTAATTCTGGGTCTTTTGTTTTGCCATATGAATTTCCTGATTTCACTTTGTAGATTTGTGGAGTCCTTTGGTTTGAAATTCAGGGGGAGAGCTCTGAATAAATACAGAATTTTTGGTAATATATTCATTTTGATTGCTGCTATTCTGCCTACCAAAGAAAGTTAATATGGGGACCATTCTTTTAGTAGTTTAATGAGTTGTGAGATTAATTTGGAATAGTTATTTATATACAAAATGTGTGGGTCTGCTCTCAGTTGAATCCCTAGATATCGGAATGAGTTTTCTGTCCATTTGAAGTGGAATTGTGTGCTTAATGTGTTGCGAATCGGTAGAGGGATGAATAAGCTGTAGGCAATGGATTTGGAGTTGTTTGTTTTGATGCCTGAAAATTCTCAGAATGTTTGTAGTGTTTTATATATTTCCGGGAGGGAATGGAGTGGGTTAGTAAGGTATTTGAGGGTGTCGTCTGCGAACATAGATACTTTTGTTTCCATGTGTTTTATTTTAATGACCGTGATTTCAATGACCATGATTTCAGCGTTCTCTCTGATGCTCTCCGCCAATGGTTCGATGCACATAGCGAAAAGCAGAGGCGAGAGAGGGCAGCCCTGTCTGGTGACCATTACGAATTGCTATTTCTTCGGAGGGGTAGCCCATATTTCTCACCTTCGCCTTGGGGTTTTGATATAAACTAAATATCGAATGGACAAATATTTCTGGCATCCCAAATTGACGTAGTACTTTCCTAAGATATTGCCAGTTCACCCTGTCGAATGCTTTTTCTATATCTAATGAAAGAAGCATTGCAGACGTCTCTTCAATTATGGCTGATTGCATTAGATTGAGCGCTGTTCGGATATTATCTGTTGGTTGTCGGTTCATAACGAACCCTGTCTGATCGTAGTGAATTATGTTTGGTAGTATGTATTTCAATCTGTTGGCCAGAATTTTAGCGAATATTTTTACATCTGTATTAATTAATGATATTGGCCTATAATTGTTGACTTGTGTCGTGTCCCTGTCGGGCTTGGGGATTACTATAATGTGTGCTTCAAGCATTTCTGCCGGGAAGGATTCGGATCCTGTGAGTATATCATTGAAAAGTTTGTTAAGGTTTGGGAGTATTAACTTCAAGAAGGTTTTATAGTAGTGAGTGGTGAATCCGTCAGGGCCGGGGGCTTTGCGGGGTTTAGATTCTGTTAGGATTTGTTGGATTTCTTCGGTCGTGATAGGGGATATCAGTTTTTGGGCTTGGTCTATTGAAATCTGTGGTAGGTTCATCTTCGCTAAAAAGGAGTTTATGTTCTGTTCGTGATCTTGGTTTTGTTGGGATGTATGGGTATTATATAGGTTTTGGTAGTATTTGGCAAATTGGTTGGTGATTATACGTGGGTCATATTGTAAATGACCTTGACAGTCCCTTATGGGCAAGAATTTATTAGCCTTCATCTTCTTATTCAATTTGTTAGCCAACATGGTACTTGGTTTGTTATAGTTACAGTATAGATATTGGCTTGTAAATCTGAGGGCTTTCTCTGCTTTTATGGATAGTAGTTGTTTTAACTCTCCTTTATATTTGCGAAGTGTTTCATCCCAGTTTCTGCTGAGTTGTTGGTCTGTGTTTTTAATGATGGTGAGTAATTCCTGTGTTCTCGTTTCTCTTATTTTTTGTATTTTGGCCGCTATCTGTATGCACTTGCCCCTGATTACCGCTTTATGCGTCGTCCAGAGCAAAGCTGAGGAAATCTCTGGTGAAGCATCGTCTTTGAAAAAGTGTTGGATAGTTTGTGAGATTTCTTCTCTGTTTGTTTCGTTTGCTAAGTGCGCTTCGTTGAGGCGCCATATAGGAGGGGGTCTGTTGCTTTTCAAACTTGTTAGGTTTATTTTAACATATGCGTGGTCTGACCGGGATATTTCTGATATATACGTGTTGGTGGCTGAGGATACTAGTTGGGGGGCTATGAATATATAATCGAGCCTCGTGTACACCTTATGGACCGCAGAGTAAAAGGAGTATTCTCTTAGGTTCGGATGGTGGAGTCGCCAGATATCTATAAGATTTAGAGATCTCAGAAAAGTTGTGAGACTTCTGGGTGTCGGTGGGGTAGAGCGTGGTCCGCGGGGCAATGATCTGTCCATAGCCGGATGCAAGGTTGCGTTAAAATCCCCTCCAGCTAAAATTGGGCCTGTGGCGAATTGTGTTATTTGTGCTTTCAAGGCACGGTAAAATGATTTTTGTGCCCTGTTTGGCGTGTATATATTCACTATCGTGATATTGGTGGACTGAATCTGTCCATTTAGTATGAGATAGTGGCCTTGAGGGTGACAGAGAGTGGAATCTACTATGAATCCTAATGATGCCTTAATTAGCACCGCCACCCCAGCCCTCCTAGTTGGGGCTGATGCAAAGTATGTTTGAGAGTATTTTTTGCCCCAGTATCTAGGCTCATATCCTTTTTTAAAGTGTGTTTCCTGGAGTAGGATGATATCGGGATTGGGTTTGTTGTAGTACTGTAGGGCCATTTTTGCTTTTGTGGAGAGTTCAAGTCCCTTTACATTGTGTGTTATTATGAATGTGTCAGCAGGCATGGTGGGATACACTTTGTGTAGTCGAGCACTTACTTGTGAGTATGGTCGTGGGTGTGTTTTGTAGAGTATGGTGGTTATTATGGATGGATGTTGAGGGGGTTCTGCGGGGATGCCGTCCGCCGTCCTTCTTGAACAGTTCCAGTTGTTAGATACTTTTCTTGATCTGTTAATAGTCAAAGAATTTGTTTGGTTCCTATTTATTGAAATAAAATAATACAAATGAACAAAATTTATAACTATATACAATGATGAAGTTGTCATGGGGTGGGATGACATCATTTTTCGATGGCATTCAGGAGAAGACTCTATACGAGTCTCTCTTTGGTTTTTTAGGTAAGGTGATTCCACAGGTGGCACCTTTGTATTGGGGGGTCTATTCCTATCAGGTTTCTGGGGATGTCCATTGGGGGAGTCAACGAATTCTGACTATACTTTTGTTTATTTAATAGGGGTTTGTTCTTACTGTAGCACATGGTTTATTAAGCGTTCCACCTGGTGGGATCTGGTGGAGTTGATCCTGCTATTGTGTTTGTGTGTTCTATTTTACCATATGGGTCTTTTTTGGTTCAGATCTTTGCGATCGGTACTAGATAACAGACTCCTGCCTAAAGTTGGCAAGGGGGTCTGTTAAGGGGTAAGAGTTATTAAGGGTGTCTGTAGTGGGGATTAGCTTATATTTGTTATGGTTCACGTTTTGACATGTTTTTCTCTTTTTCTGAAAAAACTTACATGTCCTTTTTGTTATTAAACAATGTTAATAATATATACATATTATCCTATTTGTATTTAAGCTGTTCAATATATACCTTGTACACCATATATTATTTAGATGATAGCAATATATACAGATACTAGTTATTGCCTTTATCACTAGTGTAATATAGTGCTGATTCTTCTTTGGTATGTTTTAGTTTTGTTTTATGGTGCTTATTCTTTGGTTGCAGTTAGAGTCCATGCCTAGGGGTCACACGTCAAGGTCATATCATTCTGTTAATACTGGTACAATATTGATTTTATGGTCTCTCATCTGTATCCCCCGAGTTTGGCTTTCCAGCGTATTAAGTACTCTGGGTATTTATTATTTGAGTGCTTGAGCTTTTGCCCTCATGTTTGAGTTAATCTTCTTATTGATTTAGGGTCGGCGATACTATAGGGTTCCGGGATACAGCAGGTACCTAGTGGGTGTTTTAAGAATTTCTGGTGTTGAGCTTGACCAAGGGTGTAATTATTTGCTTATACATAATCATTTTTCAAGGTCTCAAGTATGATTCCCGGGGCCTAAGTTCTGATATATTGGCGGTAGTATAACGGCAGTTGGTACAAACAGCAGATGCCTGTTGAGTGGTGGCAACATATCTTATAAATTTTTAGTAGGCGTGATACACCGGGGATAATTTTCACAGGTTGTAACCCGTAATGATAGACGGATTCAAAGGTGATCGGTTGTTTTGTTGTGTCTGCTATTATCCCCTGTGTTCACTCTGTCCATGCTCTTGGGTTTTGCTTACGTTTGTTATGTATACCCTAAACACTCGTAGGTCTTCATTCTACTGTTGCACTTGTCTGTCCTATCGCACTTGCTATGTGTGTATGATTTGTGACTGGGCTTTTGGCTTTAGCACCTAAACAGTTGATTGTTATGATTTAACATATTTATAATAGCTGTTGACAATAAGTATTTTAGTGTGCTAGATAATAACATTTTAGCAATATACTATAAATTGTTTGCATTTAGTGTGAAACATCATACTTAGCGATCAATTTACAATCACATTTAAAACATATAACTTTTAACATTCTATTGCGGTTGTTCAGTTCACATTAATAAGGCGTTTGTGATTCTGAATTACAGTTTTGTACATAGTTTGTTCCTAGGCGGTCTACGTCTGTATTTCCCTGCTTTTATTATCGCTGTAGGTAATATTGCGGTTCAGGTGGTAGATGAACTTATGTGAGTCGCTATTTTGGCGCATTATTGGGGGCCCATACATTCCAAGTATGGATATAGCTTTAAACATACAGGTTAAAAGCTTTTGATTATGTACCATGATTGCGATGATTCTTATGCTGGGGCTATATTACGTTGACATATCATGGTTTTTGGGGTCAGCAGGTTATCGAGTTATAAAATTCTTGTTTATGGGTAACTGCTATTCTCCCAGCGGTTCTTGGCTAATTGGGCGGCCGTCCCCCCTTTGAGGTTTGCATGTTCTCGATTAGAAAAGGCTAAGTAACATATAACCAATATATATGAGCGGTATTCAATTGTGTTTTGTTAGGATCACAAGGGGGGCATGGGTGGGGGTTCAGGGACCACTGCCTGAACGTTATCGGGGAATACTAAGACGTTTTGGGGCCCAGGTAGTAAATACTGATTTCCTTGAATGATCATTGGTAGAAAAACCCAATAGGCTTAGTAAGGATTATGTGTGACCCAGGCTGTAGGGTTGGGAACATTATCGGATTCTCAGTGCATTCATGGCTCTCTAGACCCACCCAGAGCACCCCTAGATCTTCATACTGTTGTACCCGACCCGTCATTGGGCCCTCAGTTATAGCGCCCAAACAGTTGTTTGATATAACCTTAACATATTTATAATAGCTCTTGACAGTAATAGTTTTAGTGTACTAGGTTATAACATTTTAGCAATATAATATAAAATAATTGCCCTTATTGTGAAACATCATACACAGCGGTTAACTGATAAACATAATTAAAACATATATAGGGAGATTGAATAAAAGTTCTTATCGTTTAAAATGGTGCTAATTTTGCCCCAACCAATCAGATCTTCTTTTACATTTAAAAGCTAACATTTGATTGGTTGGGGAAAAATTAGCACCATTTTAAACGATAAGAACTTTTATTGAATAACCCTGATAATCTATTAACATTCTAGTGCAATTGCTCAGTTTACTTTGATGAATCGTTTGCGGTACTGAGTGTTAATTTTGTACATAGTTTGTTCCTGCTGATCTCTCAGTAAGTATATATCCCTCCTAATCTCTGCTATTTCAGTTTCTGTCTGTTGGCAGTATGCGGATATTTGGTCCGAGGAGGCCTCGAGTGTGACGACTCTTTCTTCTAGGGAGGCTATCTCCATTTTCACTTCGTGGATGATTTTCAACTGAGAGGTATGGATGATTTTTTCAATATTGGCATATAAGGCGTCCAGATCCCTCCTTGTGCATGGGGTCATGTCTGGGGAGTTCTCCGTGGATCCGGCACCATCTTGAAGGCCTTGTAGCGTTGATGGCGGGAAAAATTCCGTTAGATCTGATTTGGTGCCTTGCGGTTTCCTAGGAGGCATATTAATGTTCTCTCTGTGTTGAGGGATGATTAGTCGGGGTTTTAGTTGAGTTTTAAGTTCCCCCTGTTGCTTTTGAAAAGCTATGAATCCGGAGCGCCTGCTATGTACGTCTGCTCACATTCGCAGTCAGACTCCGCCCCCCCTAGTATGGGGAACTATATTTACCCTATACATACGTTGTATGGGGGACTATATTTACTATATACATTGTATGGAGGAAAAATATTATATACATAGTTAGGGGGAACTATATTTACTATATACATAGAATGGGGTAATTATATTTACTATATACATACATGGTATGGGGAACTATATGTACTATATACATACATAGTATGAGGGAACTATATTTATTATATACACAATATCAGGGAACTATATTTACTATATACATACATAGTATGGGAAACTATATATAATTTTTTTTAATTCTTTTTATTTTTGAGGATTGTATACAGAACAATTATATTGCATATATTTACATAAGTAATTTTATATTTGTCAACATATTTTGCTATTTTTAATTTTAAATTGCATAGTTTTAATAAAGAGAGGTTTGTAATTAAGAACATTTGTCTTTTCTTTTAAATCTTTTGTTTATATAACTGTAATAACATTGTTAACATGTTTTAATCAAAACTTTTATATCTTCATTTGTGGAGCATTTAGAATAGGTATTAAGATAAGTGGGATGGGGAACTATATTTACTATATAAATAGTATGGGGGAATGATATTTACTTTATACGTAGTCAGAGGGAACTATATTTACCATATACAAGCATGGGGGAACTATATTTACTACATACTGTATATACTCGAGTATAAGTCGATCCGAGTATAAGTCAAGGTACCTATTTGTACCTGAAAAATCTGTAAAAACTGATTGACTCGAGTATAAGTCGAGGGTAGAAATTATCACCACTACTACCTTCTGATTCTGTGTTGTTTTGGGGCTTTAGTTGCCCTTTAAATGAACAGCAGAATTCCCATACATGAATCCCATACAGTAATAGCCAAATCCAGTACCAGTAACCTCCAATTCCTTGGCACTCCAGATGTTTGGAAACTACAACTCCCAGCATGCTTTGTTGCTGGGAGTTTAGTTTCTAAACATGTGGAGTGGCAAGGTTCAGTAAACTTTTAATTAAGCTTACCATAATTTACAATTCTCCTGAACCCCATATTGTAAAGGGCCCTCTGACCCCATATAGTAAAGGACTCTCTGATCCCAATAGTTAAAAATGTCACCTGAGACTTGTAGTTTCAAGCTGTCATTTGCACTTTACTAGCAGCTGTTTTTTGCCCCAAACTGAGGAGACCCATCAGATTTACAGCATCCAGATGAGCAGTGACAGTGCTGAGTGAGTCCAGCAGCCAGACAACAGGAAGCAGGAAGTGTAAAGGCAGATCAGCTCCTGTAACTTTCTATGCAGGTTAACACAGCGCCACCTACTGGTTACTATATGCAATTGCAGAATTTGGATCTAAATTAGGACTTGACCCAAGTATAAGTCGAGGTTAGGGTTTCAGGCTAATTTTAAAGCCTGAAAAATTCGACTTATACTCAAGTATATACGGTATATAGTGTGGGGGAATTATATTTACGACAAATACATAGTATGGGGGAACTAAATTTAATAAACATAGTAAGGGGAACTATAGCTAAAATACATAAATAGTCAGGGGGAACTATAGCTACTATACTTCCATAGTTAGGGGGGAATTACTGTATATTTATAACACATACATGGGGGAACTAAATTTAATAAACATTTATAGTAAGGGGAGCTATAGTTACTATACATACATAGTATGGGGAGGTATAACTACTATATGTACCAGTACATAGTCAGGGGGAATTATAGCTACTATACATACATAGTCAAGGAGGTATAGCTACTATACATATGTAGTCAGGGTAACTAGCTAATACATAGAATGGTATATAATCACAAAAATGCACCTGGACGCTCCAAAGTTCTTTTGAAAAAAATTCTTGTTTATTCACCCATATGTGAGATCTCCCCAGCAACGTTTTGAGTGGACCTCCACCCTTTATCAAGCTTGATGATAAGTTGATGTGATGTCATGGCACAACACTGCAGGCCTACTCACTCAAAAATCTGCTGGAAGTGCTGCAGTGTATAGCATATAAAAATTCATTTTGAATGCGCACAGATAATTTATTTCTATGCACACATACGATTTTAAATTAGAGGGAACATTGCATGGCACTTTCACAGACATCCCACCCTGCCCCATCAGGATTCCGGGCAGGGTGGGAAATGGGAGCGTGGCGAGGGGGCGTGATGTCATGCGGGGATATCTTGGTTTGGTAGGAGATGGCGTTAGGGGGCGTTTCTGGGGGCGTTCCTGGGGGCGTGTGGTCTTACAAAGTGGGTGTGACTGAGGAGGAGACTCAAGTCTCCTCTCAGTCGTGGGAGTCTGGGGTCGTCTCGGGGGAGTGCGGGAGACCACCCCCCAATCTGGGAGGGGTGGGATACCTGCTTTCACCATAAGGTTGTGTCACCAGAACCCACAGATCATGTTTGGTCTAACCGAGGGCTGGAAAGAAAAACTTTGCAGCCTGGTTAATGATCAACAGCTGACAAAATGTGTACAATTTCAAACTTCAAAATTTTGCAAGAGAGTTTACCAGTCTAAGTTGTGATACATTAATTGGCACTAACCTGTAAAATTAGTATAAAAGCCACACTATCCCATGAACTGTTTGCTTTAAAACACTTTCTGTAATACCCCTGGTAGATAGACAGAACTGAGTGTTTTTAGGTTTTAAATATATAGAAGTGTCATTTGTAACTGTTTTTTTACAGCTAGCTTGATCTTAACCTATTTTATTAATTTTTATCTCTAGCCCTTTTGCCAATCCCATACTGTTGGTGTATCATTTATCATACTGGTGTATTATTTATTTTTCTTTATTTTGACTGGTTGTTTATTTCTATGTACATCCCTGTATTATAAAAATGATTATATTCAGAGGGAATATTTAATATTTAATTCTTGAAAAACCTGCCCATGCAATTGATTATTTTTATACATACAGGGCTCAGGGGGAGGTCATTTCCCCACAGGTTAACCATCTGCTAAATTGATGGGGGTTCTTTTTTTGATCTATGTGACTGTGGCTGTGAACATGGTGAGATAAAGACTGTGAGATGTCATGATAATTCTGTTTAATCATGTGCTTGTTATGAAATAAGTCTGTACTAAAATGTGTTTTTACTAATATTTTAATATGGATTGTGTAAAAAAATTTTTGAGTGTTTAAATACAGTAATACACAGCAAGTTCATAAATTACAACGTATAAACATAACACATTAGAAGCATTGCAGATATTTGTTTTTTTATCATTTTAACTGCATTGAATTGATCAAAGTTAATTGATGGCTGAATGATATAGATTGCTACACTGTCATACATTTAAAGGGACTGTCCAAACCTCTTTTCAAAAATTCATATATTGTAGATTACCCCCCAAAACCTAGAGATTGTTTTAGTCAAAAGCTTTAAATCTGCTCCCAGCCAGAGTTATTATACTCACAAGCTCCTCGCTCCACCGCCGTTTCTGGGTTCCTCACTCAGTCTCCACTGTGGCTGCTCTGTCCTTTTTATGTTCTATCTTGTGCAGCCGCAGTGGAGACTGCTCGGGGAATGGCAGTCAGTGATTGGCCGTGACGTCACTATCACTGACTGCCTTACCCGGAAGTGGAGAGATGCGGCGGTGGAGCGAGGAGGAGCATGTTAATATAATAGCTCAGTGTGGGAGCCGATTTAAAGCTTTTGACTAAAACGAACTTTAGGTTTTGGGGGGTATTCTACAATATATGTGTTTTTGAAGAAAGGGGTGGACATTCAGTTTAATATATAAAAAATTGGGCTGTTGTACATCCATATTAAAGTGCAACTAGAGACCAAAAATATAATACATACAAAAAATAGAATTCTAGTGCACAAACAATTCTAATTGCATATTGGCTACCTCCATAAGGTTGCTACTACAAACAGTCTGCTACACCCTGGATAAATAAAAGCAATTAGTTCAATAAATTGGCCAAATTATTTTAAGCCCAGTCACCACGTCAAGGTTGACGTGGTGACTGGTACCTACTGGTACTTGCCTTTTTGGCTACATGAGTTGACAGCTTCTCCTGTGCGGCCTGGATGCTTGAAGCGGACTCTCTAGTTTAAAATACTTTGCTCAAACAAGCAAATGACCTAAGTCTGGGTGGAGTACAATTACCCAGAAGGCTTGGTCAAACCTTCAATGTAACACACAATATATAGAAAATTGGGCTGTTGTACATCCATATTAAAGTGCAACTAGAGAGTAATTGCTCCTGTCATTGGCTAAGGCACGAGCTCTTAGCACAGGACCGAATGGCGGTCGAACCCCTCCTGCTTGTCTCCCGAGCACAGGAAATGCACGGAAGACAGGCAGAAGGCAGTGAGGGAAGGACTGGTAAGTACATTTAGAGAGAGCTGTCAGACATATAAACCTTGTGAGGTCGAGTTTTGTGCCCATTTCCTGACACATATTAAAAACTTTTTTGGGGGGGTGGATATACCTTTAATTGGTAAGATTTCGAATTTTAGTACTTTTTCAGAAGTTCGAAAATCCAAAATCGGACCAGATTTTTGTAAGTTTGTCCATCTCTCCCCCCCCCCAGCCAGCCAAGACTATGCTGCTCTCAAAGACCCAGGAAAGTTAAGGGGACACATTTAGTATTGCAGAAACAGTAGAATGGTGCAATCACTTTTATTTAGTACTGCAAATCACAGATACTACCTCTTTTTAAACTAGCAGTCTGTGCACAGTGATAATGTTTGCCATATGCTATTAGATGTGTTGAGCCAGTGTATGGCCAGTGTACAAAGATAGCTACAAATCACAACAAGTGGCCAATTCTTATTTTGATTCAGCACATCAAATTAGGAGCTAGGCCACACATATGCGTTTTGTATTATGATTTGCGACCCAATCACATTTTAGATTTTACAGCTGTACCCAGGGGCGTAACTACAGGGAAGCAGGGGGAGCAACCGCAAGGGGGCCCCATCTTCTTATTTTTCCTATGACAGATATAGCCTCCTTCCAGAAAGCCACTGTGGATGAAGCACGGATAGGGACCTCATCGTAGTTTTGGCAGGGGGCCCAGTGGTTCCTAGTTACGCCACTGGCTGTACCCCTTTCCGGCAGCCTGACAGTGAGTCAAATCTAAGGTAGACCACATGGTTAAGGAGGATAATAACATAAAAAGAGAAGTCATGATCTATGGGGATAACTATACTTCTCTAAAGCTACATACAGTACATACATGAGATAATTAAATCAGATTAATTAAGGGTGCATGTTCTAATTAATGTGTAGGTATGGAGAAATAAAGACCACTCACGGCAGGTAGAAATAAAGACCTTAATTGCCCAACATTGTCTAATGGTCTTGTAATGATGTCGGTAGACCCCTACACAGATGCTAGATTGTAAGGCATACATAGGGATGTTTATGCAGAATGGATTGCACATTTTGTTCCCCCTAACCCTCTTTATTAGGATGCAATAACATATTATACAGTATAATGATAGCTTTTTAAAAGGTGAAGTCCTGTACTCTGGAAATAGATAAGGTCAAAGAGTAGAGTTATTGCACTGTTAGAAGCAGATATAGACTAATGCTTGTTTTTTTGCCCCTGATGTTTTCATTTATTAGGTGTCTTCAATAGAGTTAGCCACGGCACACATACAGATGCCTAAAAACAGTTTAAAGATTTTTCCTTCTTTGTATTAAAACACATTCATTTAAAACAAATCGCCTGTTGTGGGAGGCAACTTATTTGATTTAGATAAATGTTTGAGAAATTATAACTATTGAAGCCGTTGAAAACACATATAGCAAAATATTTGGTACTCAGGTAAAGATACAGTATAACACCATCATCCTGCTTTAGGCCATCAATGTCTTAAGCTTCCAGTGACAGAAAGCTCCACAGGATCCCAAAGCAGCACTTCCATTTTGGCTGTCAGCCAGGCAGGAGCTCAGGGAATAGATAGGGATCACAGTAGGATAGTGACCTTTTCACTTGTATCCATAGTAATCCAACTGTGCACAGAGACAAGAATAGGAATTAAAATAAGAAAACAACTTTAAATATAAAAGTCAAAGGTTCTTTACATTTTTGTTTGTCTTTTACAGAATATAATAAATTTTACAACCTGGGTACATCACACTAATCTTCAGTAACAGGGGCATTGAATATAGAATAATTGTATAGGAATAAAATGGGAAACATTTTCTCAGTGTTGAATTCTGGAGATTTTGTTACTTAGGCTGGATACACACCATGCAAAATTTATGGCTGACTGACCCATAGTACCGTGTATTGGTTGGTCTGCCCGGAAGTATTGTATAGTGTGAGTGGGAGCGGCCACGAACAATCTTGGTCACCCGTTCAGACAAACGGGTGACCGGTCACTGCAAACTGCCGTCCATGGCTACTGGGGCCGACAGTGATTTGCAATCTACTGCAAACATTTTTATCAGTATTTGGCCTCAATAAAGTCTTAAAAAGAAGTGTGTCAGGTGGACAAAAATTAAATCTTAATGCTTCTGTGTCTATTTGCAATAGTTCAGCAAACTCTATGTAGCGTTCCTGTCGCAAATATGTTTCTTTCACATTATGCATGCTTTGGTGCATTTCAGTGGCAACACGTAGTATCCAATAGTGCATTAATGTTTATTTTGTATGGAAGTCAATATGCCATTTCATTAAGTGTGTTGCAGTAACAGAGAGTTGTACATTCTTAACTTAGAGACGTAATTTAGTGAACGATTTTCCTGTAACCACTAGGGAGATTTGGAAGGCGGCAAGTGGTTCTGTGTATAGAATTATATAGTGATAGTATTGGCATTACCACTTTCAGTGCCAGCAAAACATTACCAATAACCCAGTGCCAGCAGACTTCCCCATAGTATTGCCATTAACACGTTCAGTGCCAGCACAGTATTATTTTTAACTCTTTCAGCTGCCAGCATTGACATGATACACAGTATGTACCTGCTTTCCATGTCTCCTCCATTGAATTATTCACTCCTCACCCACTCTAAGTTCTAATTGAAGAGTTGGGTGGAATGAAGAAAGAGGCAGGGATAGGGATCTCATGGCTGCTAGACACAGGGACCACTGTTATAAAGTCTGCAGCAGCTTTTACCTGGCATTTTAGAACTGCTCTCCTCAGTACTATTAGCTGAGGTCATCCACCCCCCTCCTTTCTTCACCTTCACCTTCAGTTTATTTGCAGCACAGTGGCTCAGTGGTAAGCACTGATGCTTTGCAGCGCTGAGGTCCTGAGTTCGATTCCACCCTTGGACACATCTGCAAGGAGTTTGTATGTTCTCTCCGTGTTTGCGTGGGTTTCCTCCAGGCACTCTGGTTTCCCCCACAATCATAAAGACATACTGATAGGCTGTATTTGTACTTAAAGTGATTAGATTGTAAGTTCTTCGGGGCAGGGCCTGATGTGAATTGAGTAAATAATTGTAAAGTGCTGCGGAATATGTAGTGCTATATAAGAAATAAAATACATACATATAAATAGTGTGTGGAGTTCAGGCTCTTTACTAAATGTAATGTTACAAATTACAGCAGAACAAAGAGAGCAGTTCTGAAACTGAAAGCTGGCAGTGAGATGCTAGGGAGAAGAATAGGCGCCCTCGTATGCCTAAAAACGGCCCTGCTTATAGGTCTATAATTACCAGAATCAAAACCTTGTGAATGCGACGCACACCAGAATGCTGCACAAATGGATAACTTTGGTGCATATTTATAAAGGTTCCTTAAACTTTTTGCCTCCGTTATCTTTGCCTTTTCGCCAAATTTGAACTTCAAATTTGAAGCAGTGATAACCAGCGGTGAAAAGCCATTACTGCTACTTTTTGCCATACAATTTTTTAAACTTTCCATTTTTTTAATTAAGGTTTTAAAAAGGCAATTTTCATCAAAGGTCGAAAATTATGTAGCAAAAAGTAGCACTAATAATGCTGAAAATGTGGCAAAAAGTTGAATTTACAATAAACGATGGTAAATAGGTAATACTTCCTGGTGGATTTTCAAAGTAGTATCAAATTGGTTAATACACACTGAACACATGTGGTGTTTTTTAAAGCAAAAAATATGATAAATAGTGTAAAACTCACCCAGGCAAATTTTCTGTTTATTAATAGGATATGATAAAGTTAAACTCACCCAGGCGGATTTTCTCTTTTTTATTAATAGGATATGATAAATAGTGTAAAACTCATCTCTTTCTCTATTTTATTAATAGGACTCATTTTTTAGTATTGCTTATTTTCAGCAAACTGCAGATAATTATAAAACCATTAATATGGGAACATACCATAGTGCTGTGTAAGAAATAGTCATGTTAATGGAACATTCCAATAAGTAATGATTTTGGGCAAAAATTCTGGCAAAACTGCAAGAAAGGCAGAAAAGGTGGCAAAAAGGCGAATTTTCACCTATTTATAATAAGCTTTAAATTTAAAAAAATGCAAAATAGCTTTGAAATGTCACCTTCTCTGGTCTGGTATTTCTCTTTTCGCTGCGATACCAGACTTAATGCTATGAATAAGACGATATTACCATCACACATCACCGCAGCGTTACTTTTCCATGAAAATAAGCGTTTTATAAATAAGGTGAAAATAACGCTCTTTGTCATTGCGATGTCCTGCGATAGTGAAATGGTGAAAATAGCGATCATTTATAAATATGCCCCTTTGAAAGAGCTGCATTATTTAAACCAATGCTTTTCGGGTGTCTCTCTAATCGTAGACGAACATAGTACAGCTTCATGATCGGCATTTGATCAGGGCATAACTACCAGGGGAGCAGCACCTGTGCCTATGAGAGAAACAACCTCCCCCCAGAAAACCACTGTAGATGAGGCAGGGAGGGGCAACCCATCATAGTTTTGCAGTAGGGCCCAATGATTTCAAGTTATAACACTGATCTCAATACTAAAGCTAGGTACACACAGTACAGATTTCTGCAAGATCCTGTCTGTCATCTTTCAAAGATCTGAATACACTCAGTCCCGAGCGTTCTCCCTATGAACATCATAGGGAGAAGGCTCAGGACTGTGTGTTTCCATCGGCCGCGCAAGACTCCTCTATAGGGAGTCTAGCGCGACCAAAGGAAATTTTCGGTCTTTCCCGAACGAGTATTCAGCGTCCGCATGCTCGTTCGGGAAACGAAGGTACACACATAATGATAAAGCCCCGATACCGTCGGATCTGACAGTATCGGGGCTTTATCGTTACTGTGTGTACCCAGCTTTACTTTCCTTCAGCATTCTTGAAAAGAGATCTTTACCTCCAAATCTGTCAGGTTTCTGCCTCTAACAGCTTCAAAAGCGCATTCAAATCTTGCTGTGCTGTAGAGGAGGTAGCTCAGGTAGCTGCTGTAAGTCATTGTCCATGACCTCTACAAAAGGAGAAGAGGCAGTAGATTTCAAACTTTTGGGAGTCCTGTTTTTTTAATTTTAAACAAAAGTAATTTAAAGCAAAATAATTATTGTTTTTAAGGAAGTGATAGCAAGGTGTCAGATGCATTTAAGATTGCATTTATTACATTTCTGGTTGCAGCTTTCCATTCCAAGAATGTAGGACTGCAAACCATTGTGGGAGCTGATTCATGTGCATTAATTATAATAATTCTGCTTAAATTAGACTTGTCACCTGCACCAGAGCTGCTACGTTATAAAACAAATATATATATATATATATCAGGATGTTTGGGTGGCACCCAATGAGTAGAGTATAAAGAGATATAGGAGCACTCCACTTTATTATAAACTACAGATAGTGGAAACATTTTGGCCCTGTGCTTGGGGCCTTTATCAAGCCATGTGAATAAACACAATAAGTGCAACTTAAATAGAGAAAAGAGACACAGGGTATTTTCTATACAAGAAACAAGCCGTACCGGCAACACTCATCCCAAACAATGGAATTCCAGGCAGGCTGATTAAAACTTCACATTATTAATATATTTTAAAATTCCAATTGTGTATAACAGAGGGTGAACATACCTTTTATCATCTAACACGTTTCAGCCTGGTTAGCCCTTAATCAGACAGGCTAACCAGCCTGAAACGTGTTAGACAGATGATAAAAGGTATGTTCACCCTCTGTTATACACAATTGGAATTTTAAAATATATTAATAATGTGAAGTTTTAATCAGCCTGCCTGGAATTCCATTGTTTGGGATGAGTGTTGCCGGTACGGCTTGTTTCTTGTATTTAAAGTGAGGAGATGAGTGCTCCTTTTTGCACACGGATCCTGATAATATTCGCGCCCCTGAAGGTGATCATACCAGGAGGAAGACCGGAGCCACAAATAAGGTACTGTTATTTTCTATACAGATGTCTCTACACCAATATGGAAGTCCCTGATAAGACTTTGAAAGCTGCTTGTTACTCTACAGTTTAAGAGCCAGTGCGAATTGCATACAGCCTTTAGGGCCTTAATTGTAAACGCTCAGTATCATAATTTAGTGATACTGCATGTTATTGATAATGTATGTCCATGGCCTAAAATGTATGGCCGAGGTCGTATATTTACGCCGAACGTTCATTATTGCTCAGTAATAGAATACCATAATTTACAATCGTTATCGGTAATTAACAATAACAAACATAAACTAAAAATTGCTAAACCGATCATTAAAGGTGTAGTATCGCTAAAAAGCAATACCGCACCTTACAAATAAGGCCATTACTGACAGTCAGCTCACAGCCTGGTAACTATAGATATGTAAGGCTAACATCCACGCTAGCTAACAAATATACCACAAAGAATACCTTTTTTATGTATGAAAAGCAAAGGATTATATAATTGTTAGGACAGGAGCATTGAATGTGTTTGGAAAAAACAAAAAACTGAAATCCCTGTTCTGTGTCAGGGAGAGGGAGGATCCATGTGCTGTTAAGTGATTGTCTGTCAGCTTCTTGGAAACAAGGCTGCAACTTCCTTCTCTTGAACACAGCAAAGCATTTGAAGTGTAAAATAACTGAGTTTTACCCAGCTAAAGTGTATTATGGGAACTGACCCCTAGTACCCACAGGTTCATTTTCTAAATCACCCAGCAGCCACAGCAAAGATAAAAGTGAGACACAGCTTGTTGTACGTTTCTGAATGTGCTCTGTCTACTGAGACAATGTTGTCTGTAAAAAAAAATTCTCCCTTTAAATATTTTGTAATATATTAATAGTATCTTCTGTGCTTATTTTTTGAAAGTGTAGAATTTCATTAGAATTTAACAATGTATTTTGCCTTATTGGAATAATAAACCCTATTGCCAGGATTTAGCACATCCTTGGGGCAAGAATGAATAAATGACTTTAAAGCACTCATCACCAAACCAAATGATCAATGGCCGATTTAGCTGACAATTCGTTTGTGTATGGGCATTCGGTCAGCCACAAGCCCATTAAGGTAAAGAAATCTAGAAATACAGGGAGGGAAATATCGGGATTCGTGTGTGGATAGACTTTAAGTTATTCGGCAATGTGTTAAAGGAGTGAATCAGTCTCTGAAGGACTTTAAATAAGGAAAGAGGTGGCATGGATTAAATGTGTTATTTATGTGTGTGTTTGCATCTGTGAATGAAACTTATAAGGGCATGGAAGTATACAGTACTAGACAGGAAACAGTTATTGTAATTTACAAATGTATCAGGGTAACGGCAAATCATAAGCAAAATGGAAAAGAGGTTGATGACGTTGAAACTCCCTGGCTCCAGATTGTAAATGCTGGCAGTTTAAAGGGTATGGAAGAGTATTTGACCAGAAATGTAAAGAGTGATGGAACAAATATAGTTAATGCAGGCTCTACATTATGATTCCTTGTTCCAGGTCTCAATATTATTAGGGTTTTCCACCAATACTCTTACTAAATAGTACAGAAATATGATAGGGACAGACCAATACACTTACAGCCTCAGTTCCCCACACTTGTGGTGTGTATTGGACTCTCCCTAATATATTTTTGTACTGTAGAAGCACATGGAAGCAGTCCAATACTTTTTCAGAGGCCTCTCAATTTTCATTAAGCTGGGATGGGATGATAAAATAAAGAAAATAAATTGATAAATATATACATTTTGTTTCAGAAGTTAAATTCATGTAATGGTTTATTTCAACTGCATTATAAACACGTATTTAAGTACATTTTGAAAGGTTGGTTGGGAAAGGGGGTGCTTATTGGGGCCCATGTAATGAATATTGCCTCTGGCCCAAGTAGTCCTAGTTTGCTAATCTTCCAAGCCATGCCAGTCTAATAGCATTATAGCTTGCAATTAGTCCATACAGGCAAAGATAATTATTGCATGATCCTGATAACATACAATCCTAAATATTGTGTCATCATTTTAATCCTCTAAAAAATGTTCCTGCATGTGTAATAAGAAAAAAACAGTCCAATTGTGCAGGTAGTTTACAACACATATCATTGGGATATCTCAGTAAAGAATTATTATTTTTGCCAGTATGGCCTTCTTTATGGACTGATTGGAACTGATTCAAAAAGTATTACATAAGCAGGGAGATTCAATAAAAGTTCTTATCATTAAAGGGTATGTCCACCCTAAATATCAAATTTTAATATGTGATCCCCCCTGGGCTCCCATCCCCAACCGCTATGTTTTTTTTTTTTAGAAAGCCCCCCAAACTCTACTTACCTCCCCTCTTTCCTCCGCCGTGCTCCCAGCCCTCTGCTTGCGAGAAAATGCAGCCAATCACGGACGCGGCTGCCGGCAGCTTACTTCCGCGTAGGAAAGAGGAGAGGCAAGTAAAAGTTTGGGGAGCTTTCTAAAAAAAAAACATAGCGGTTGGGGCTGGGAGCCGAGGGGGAATCACATATATTAAAGAAAACACGCTAGGGGGAGGGAATCGGGAGAGGGAGGGGGAGGGAGGGGGGAGAAGGGCTGCAGTACGCATGGCAAAAATCTACCGGAGGCCAGGTAGCAGGCAGTGTCCTATATGGACTCTGCTAGCCTCCTGGTGGGCAGTTTTTGGCACTTTGGGGGGGGGACTACAGGAGAACCAGATGGAGCTGGGATGTGAGGTAAGGATTAAACTACACTACATGATGGGGCCAGTAGTTGGGGGGATTATAGTTTTGGGGGTGGACATGCCCTTTAAAAATGGTGCTAATTTTGCCCCTACCAATCAGATGTTAGCTTACAAATGTGCAAAATTAGCCAGAACTTTTATTGAATCTCCCTGAAAGTCTTTAGTGACACATCTGGTTAATTTTTACCAGTTATAAATTAGCTACTTTTTTTTTGCACTTTGGTAAAATGCTAAGAAAGTGTTAATAACAATTAAGTTGTCAGTCGTTGGGTTTGTGGGTGGAAAATCAGAATGATCTGAATGACTAATTTTTCATCTGTTAGGCAGTAATTTAGCACATACCTGTAATGATTACAGTGACAAATAATGCTTGATGTTTTCAAGTTTTCAAGAGCCCAGAAAATGAAGAGATGACATGTTGTAAATGATAGTATAAAATTTTGTTTAAATATTTTAATTTCTGTACTCATTGTTGCAAAGTGTATTGTAATTTGTAGACCATAAACTCTCACTTGTTTTGTGGAAATAGTCAATAAACTGTATGTGACTTAATACTGCACTATATTTAGCTTCATATGTAATCTTACAAATCTAATTACAATAATGTATTCTAGGCAACAAGGTGGATTAATATAAAATATATGCAATTCATAAAACAATGTGTCAGTTTATACAATGGCTACATAGAACATTTTTTAAATAAAAATTAACATCACTGATTTTTGACACACTTGTTTTTTCTACAGTAACAGTGACAATTGTCAGGTCAGTTTTCTGGATCTAGCTGATTGATTACTGGACTCTATTGACATAGTCTATGAAAATGAAAAGATGGTGACCGACTTAAAAATGGGTAAACTGAAGGTGACTTTATTGTTCAACAAATAAAACAAAGTACGGTAGTCTATATCTATAGGTCAAGCTCCAGGCTTGGTTTTTCAGATAAAAGATTATGGATTAATTCTAGAAGAAATGTGATTAGATTACCTTTTTAAAGGGTAATATTTGCCCATTTCTAGTCCATTTGAATGTGTGATGCCAAAACATTAGATTTCATTGCTATTTGTGTTAAGGCAAGGTCAACTGAAGCATTTTGTCAACTATAATTATAAAGGTATAATTATAAAGGTATAATTATAAAGGTATCCAATAAATTAGAGAATAGTCAAGGTGAAATTTAAAATGATAACCTTTAGAACTTGTCTTACAGAGGTAATTGGTTTGTCAGGTACTGGATATAGTTTCAAAAGATAAATACATTTTTAAAATGCATTAAAAATGTAGAATTACTGGTAGTCACAGATAACCTAGAACTTTATTCAGAGATTATTTCAATAGGCATTGCAAGGAAGATATTTCCCCCCTCATGTTTCAAATTCCCTGTTTCAGCTTTATGGATATATTTATTCAACCTTGACAACTAGTTCTGCTTACTTACATTTTTGGATGTTTTTGCTTTGGACTACTGCTATTTGAAAGTAATTGACAAAGAATAAATTACTGAATGGAATATGTGAGTCTGCAGCTCCATTTCCCCTGTGATTTTCCATAATTCTGAAAGTGCTGTTGTCAATAGGTTGAACGTTAACAATAATTTATGTGAAAACTTCATTCTGAACTCAAGATTTAACTTATAATGGATGACAAAGATAAAAAAATCTTCATGTGTGCAAGAATATTGTGATTATATGTGATGTGATTATATGGTTTGAAATTACAGCTCCATAGATGTATTAAACATTATTATTTGTACAACGTATAGAAGTATGGTTTAATTTCAAATGTATTAAAAAGACTCTACCACAAAACTTATAGTTTTTAACTATAGATCCTTTGTTTGGGTTACAAAACACACACACAGTTATCCAAGAGACCTGCAAGTGTACCAGTGCTTAGCGTAATAATTGTGGTTGGTTAGATAATAACAAAGTTTCATTAGCTTCCCCAAAGTGTATATAAAACAAGTTATAAACGTTAATATTTGGCGTTCCATTCACCTTATCTGTAAGCTATGCGGAGCGCAAAGAGCTTTGCTCATACTCAGAGAGTGAATCCTTGAATAAACCCTGCATTCATTGGCCATGACATCAGCTGTCACTGCCATGACTGGCGACTCTACCTGGAAGAGCTTGTAGATCTTCTACAGGTGCAGCAAACATCAGAGCTAATAAGAGACACTTGGGGTAAGTGTATTATAATCAGTGTTCCCTTAAAGGATAAGTGTACGATAAAATCAAGTTATGTTCATTTGGAAGCTGCAGCTTTAAAAATACTGTTGCCATATTTTTTTTTTACCTATGTCCCTCCAGAGCCTAGCTTTGTGCCTTGAAAGTTGCTGACATCTTGTTACTGGTTTGCTGAATGTTAAGCTCCGCCCCTCTGAGATTTCCTCTGCTATCTTCTGCTTGAGCCTCAAACAGTAATGCTTGTGAGTTCCGTGCACTCTCCAGCTTGAGCCTCAAACAGTAATGTCTGTGAGTTCTGTGCACTCTCTTGCTTGAGTCTCAGACGGTAATGCCTGTGAGCTCCGTGCACTCTCCTGCTTGAGCCTCAAACGGTAATGCCTGTGAGTTCCGTGCACTCTCCTGCATGAGCCTCAAACAGTAATGCCTGTGAGTTCCGTGTACTCTCTTGCTTGAGTCTCAAACAGTAATGCCTGTGAGTTCCGTGCACTCTCTTGCTTGAGTCTCAAACAGTAATGCCTGTGAGCTCCGTGCACTCTCCTGTTTGGGCCTCAAACAGCAATGCCTGTGAGTTCCGTGCACTCTCCTGCTTGAGCCTCAAATGGTAATGCCTGGTAATGCATGTGCGTGTGCACGGAACTCACAGACATTTTCCCTGGTCCTGCACGGCAGGTGAATACATAGGGTTAATTTCCCTATCTCTCTAGTGTGCAGGATCATGGAAAGCTTTAAAAGGCTCCTCCCTCCCCCCTCCTCCTTACGTCAAATTTTCCTGCCGGTGTGTTTCTAGGATCTCGGCTCCCCCCGCTCCATACGCCGGAGGTCTCTTCCTCCCGGCAAGTCCTGTACCTAGCATTTATGTGAAGTCAGGAGGGGGTTGTTCCCTGCGTGTCCCACATAGGCCGCGGCTCTCTGCATGTTCCGGATTAGTTTTCAGGCGCGGGCTGATGACGTCATCATGCCGGTGCCCATTTAAACTGCAGAACGTGCGGTTTCTCCTCCCTTCAGTCTGCTGAGTTTGGGGAAACTGAAAAACATGTTTAGACTCTACTACCAAAGCCAACTTTGTTATCCTGCCTGTCTTCTGCTCAAGCTTGCCTATATTGCAGTAAGTATAGTGGGGCTCTAGACCTCAGAGGTTCACAGAGTTTACTCTTGTGCCCTCTGTGTCAAAAATTGTCTGCTCATTTAATGGAATTATTTTTTTATTGCAGTACTGCCATGAGCTCCTCCAAACGCTACAGGTCTGAGTCCAGGGGGTGAGTCTTTACAAAAGAGAGTGGTACTTCACCAAAGCTGTACTTAGAATATTCTGATGTACTGTTCATGTGTTTTTCAGCTCCTTCCCAGATTCAAGGAACCGCTCGTCTTATTCCAGGAAGTCCAAGAAAAACGAATGTGCATTGTGCTACAATTTTGCTGTTCAAGGGAGAAAATTATGTGAAGACTGTCTGGCTTATAAACGGCCTCCACCTACTTTGGAACAAATAGCTGATGTTGTTAAAAGTATTATGCAGTCCAATACAGAGGTAGTATACCACAAAAAGGTGGACCCAACAGCAGAGAAGGTATTAGCCGCAACAAGTGGCGAACCATCAGGCATTCCAACCTACCAGCCTCACAAGAATATTAATGATGAAAATTCAGACAGCGATATAGTGGGTGATGTCTCTGCTCTACCTCCCATCAAGACACCATGGATCACCTTATTGCTAAGATGAAAACATCTTTAAAAATTCCATCAATTTTTCTTAATGAAGAGGCCGAAGAGACCTTATGTTTGGGAGTGGAGCCCCATCTAACCTTAATTTTCATTTCCATCCGCAGATTCAAAGCATCATCCGCAAAGAATGGGAATCCCCAGACAGGAAATATGGTCTCTCACAGAATTTCCTCAGCCTCTTTACTTTTTGTCCAGAAGAGGTCAAAATTCTGGAAGATCCACCTGTGGATACAGCGATAGCCAAGATGGCTAAAAAGGTTGCTCTGGCCACAGAAGATTCTACTTCTCTTCGGGATCCCATAGACAGAAAGGAAGAGACAGCGCTTAAAAGAGAGTTTTCTACAGCAGGTATTGCTATGAGACCATCCATAGCCATTACTAATCTAGCAAGAGCTAATCATATTTGGCTACAGGAATTGGAGCAAGCCATTAAAATTGGTACCAAGAAGGAGGACATTCTTTCCTCTCTACAGGATATTAAGCTTGCAAATGACTATATGGCCGAAGCCTCTATGGATATTGGTCAAGCAATAATAGCCAGGCGCACACTGTGGTTAAAACAGTGGCGTGCAGATACACAGTCCAAACAAGACTGTCAGTTATTCCTTTCGAAGGTAAGCTTCTTTTTGGATCTAAGCTGGAAGATTTGATAGAGAAGAATTCCGCAAAAAAGAGCCTCCCTCAGTCTTTCAAAAATCAAAGACCGGGGCCTTCATCTCAAAGAAATATGGGGTTTCGTGAAGCCAGACAGTATAGACCTGGCAGACCTTCTTCACAAAAGCCTTTTTGGTCCAGCTCCACGCAAAATACTCAACACTCCTTTCGAGGGTCAAGAGGAGCTAAGTCAAGAGGCAGACCATTGTCACTATGCTCAGAGGATTGGTGTAGGAGGTCGTCTGAGTTACTTCAGCCACATATGGGGAGACAGTATTTCAGACAAATGGGTTCTAAAGACCCTCAGACTGGGTCTTCAGTTAGAATTCTCAGTCATCCCAAATTAAAACAGGTTTCTAAAGTCCAGAGTTCCTTTTTCCATTGGAAGCCAAAGCTCTGATGCTACAAGAGCTGCAAAGGCTCAAGAGGGAGAAGATAATAGAGCTTGTGAATCCAAAGAGTCAAATGAAAGGAATTAACTCTTGGATTTTCCTAAGAAGGAAGAAATCAGGGGAAGCCAGACTGATCCTGGATCTTTGGTATTTGAACACTTTTCTACAACAAGAAAGGTTCAAAATTGAGACACTGAAATCTATATCTCAGCAGATAAACCACCTAGATTGGATGGCCAAGATAGATTTACACAGTGCCTACCTGCACATCCCAATTTACAAGCCCCACAGAAAATATCTAAGGTTCTGCATACTGGGTCAACACTGGCAATATACAGCGCTCCCACTTCAGCCCCTCGAGTATTCACGAAAGTACTTGTTCCATTAATAGCAAAACTAAGAGTCATGGGGATTCAGGTATTCACCTACTTGGATGACATTCTGAAAAAAGCAAGGAGCAAGTCCCTGCTGAAAGAACATCTACAGATTACGGTGAAATGTTTAGAAGAGCATGGCTAGAAGTCATGCCTACAACCATCTCAAAAAATAGTATACCTGGGTGTGGTTCTATATTCTCTAGAACAGCATATCTCAATCACAGAAGAGAGGAAACTCGACATCATCAGCATTCTCAACAGCCCTGAACTGTCAACAAGTCACAGGGAAACTGGTCTCCTCAACGGAGTCCGTAAAGTGGGCCATGCTACACCTCAGGAGTCTACAGATAAATCTGTTACAACAGTGGAAAACATTGGAGAATCCTCACCAACTAATTTTTCTACCTACAGTCCTGAGGGAAGAACTGAAGTGGTGGCTAAATCCAGCAAATTTCAAGCCAGAATCTATAGCCCTTTCCAGCAAGATCATAATTACCACAGATACAAGCTCAGTGGGCTGGGGAGCAATTTGTCAGGGGGAAAAAGTCCAGAATACATGGAGTTTGATTCAGAGAGAGATATCTCAGAACACGAGGGAACTGCTAGCAGTGTGGTTAGCCATGAAGGCCTTCAGTACTCGAATCCTAAAGAAGACAGTGGTGATACTGTCGGACAATTCGTCCGTAGTATCATACATAAACAGGAGTGGAGGAACACGCAGCAAGAGCTTGTGGGATATGACGAAAACCATTCTGACTTGGGCAGAACACAACTTGATGAGCATCCAAGCAGTTCATATACCAGGGACAACAAACAAATTAGCGGAATATCTCAGCCAGAACTTATTCCATCCAAACGAGTGGAGTCTGGATATGGAAGTGTTCAACAGGATATGCCAGTACTGGGGTACTCCGTCCATAGACTTGATGGCGTCGAGGAAGAACCACAAGCTGACGAAATATTGTTCCTGGACCCAGGACAGTCAGGCTTGGGCAGTGAATGCTTTCTCCATTTCCTGGAAGTTCCCCCTGGTCTATGTGTTTCCAACATTTCCAATAATTATGAAAACGCTGAAGAAAATCCAGGAAGAAAAAGTATTGGCTATAGTTATTCTTCCCTGGTGGCCAAGGAGACCCTGGTTTCCGTGGGCGCAAGCCCTAGGCATTCAACCTCCGCTACATCTACATCAAACCCAGAACATTATATCTTAAGGCCCGTTCAAACATCAAAATCTTCAGAAGTTGAACCTCGAGGCTTGGTTGCTGAGAGGGAAGCCATGATAAAAAAGGGCATGGCCAGTAAAACGGTAGATACACATCTAGCACCAAGAAAACCTGTTACATCAAAAAGATATTAAAAAATATGGGATGTTTTTTCTACCTGGTTTCTGGCAAAAGGACTAACACCTTTAGAGGCTTCCACAGAAAATCTACTAGATTTTCTTCAAGATGGATTAGACAAAAAGCTGAGTATTTACACATTAAAAACCAGGTGCCAGCAATCTCAGCTATTAGACAAATCAAATATGCATTTGACCCTCTGGTGATAAGGTTCTTCAAAGGAGTCCAACATCTTTTTCCCAAGAGAAAAAGTTCCTCCCTGGGACTTTCCGTTAGTACTAAAACATCTGTGAAAGAGTCCTTTCGAACCTTTAAGTGAGTCAAGTCAGAAAAATCTTACTCTTAAGACTTTATTTCTGGTGGCCATAACCTCTGCCAAAAGAGTAGGGGAAATTCGAGAACTTAGAGTGTCTCCCCCCTTTCTGACTTTTCTGAGAGATGAAGTCATACTCAGACCAGATCCAGCATTTTCAGCCAAAGTCATAGATGAGAGACATCTCAATGATGATATAGCTCTACCATTCTTCAAAGAAGCCAAGGAAGATGGTAATGACAGGGTAAACCTCCTAGATGTGGGCAGAGCGTTTTAAACATAAAAAGAACGAATGCAGCCGTTTCATAAGACAGATGCCCTATTTATCTTCTTTAAAGGGAAAAATAAAGGAGAACAGCCTTCTAAAGCTACGATAGCCTCATGGCTCAAAGCAATTATAAGGCAAGCATATCTTGACAATATGGCAGTACAATCTCAAGAGAGAATAACTGCACACTCCACCAGGGCAGTTTCCACCTCATGGGCCTTTTCAGCAAGGGTGCCTCTGGAAGACATATGTAAAGCGGCCACCTGGTCGTCCTCAGACACTTTCCTGAGACACTATAGGGGGGACTAGGGGGGTTAATCAATAAAAGTTCTTATCATTTAAAATGGTGCTAATTTTGCCCCAACCAATCAGATGTTAGCTTTCAAATATTACATAAGTTCTGATTGGTTGGGGCAAAATTAACACCATTTTAAACGATAAGAACTTTTATTGAATAACCCCCTGTAGATGTTATGTCTCAAAGTCAGTCGCAATTCGGTAGTAAAATTATCGAAGCGGCAATAAATAAAACTTAAAAATATATTGTTAAATTTGAATCCCACCCCTCTTCTGATTATTTTCTGGCTTGTTAAATCCCTATGTATTCACCTGCCGTGCAGGACCATGGAAAATAGAAAATTTACTTCATACTAACGTAATTTTCTTTTCCTGATTCGGGCACAGCAGAGGAATACACCCTCCCCTCTAAACTGTGTAAGCAGTAAAAATTGACGTAAGGAGAAGGGGGGAGGGAGGAGCCTTTTAAAGCTTTCCATGATCCTGCACACTAGCGAGATAGGGAAATTAACCCTATGTTTTCCCTTGCCGTGCCCGGACCAGGGAAAAGAAAATTACGGTGAGTATGAAGTAAATTTTCTATTATTGTTTGAGGCTCAAGCAGGAGAAAGCAGAGGAAATCTCAGAGGGGCGGAGCTTAACATTCAGCAAACCAGTAACAAGATGTCAGCAACTTTCAAGGCACAAAGCTAGGCTCTGGATGGACATAGGGAAAAAACAAATATGGCAACAGAAGCACACAACATATATTGAATGCACAGAAAATATATATCCACACTCACAAGCAATTATAAATCTTTCTGTTTGGGGGTGTCTTTACTTAAACATTTTAATTAGGGGGTGGACATGCACTTTAAAGTTGCTGAATAATGTTTTGTAAAACTTAACAGTGAAAATAGCAATGCAAACAACATTGAAAATAGCATGTGATAAATGGAGGTGTTTAACATCTGATTTGTGATTTATTTGCTAATTAATGCATGTGGATGTGTTAAAACATATTCATGTTGACATTTTTGGTCTTGGCTGAAGGCCCAAATATACTTGATCCTAGAAAACGCTATTACAGATGGGTAGCACAATTTATTTAGGGGATTAAGTTTGCAGGTACTAGTCTGATGCAAATATCCAGAGGCTGTAATATATTTTTAATATTTATTTTATTAATATATAGTTAGTTAAAAAATACAATGCAGCTAACTTCTGGCCTTTTGAATTTTGCAGCATATTGTATAATACAAACATACCAGTAAGGTACTGTAACAAGGAAAATGATGTAGTGAAACCTAGTTCTATTTACAAAATTCTATCCTTTAGAAGAAGAGTGCTGAGTCCTTTTTTCTTTCAGTTTAATTATACGAATCAAATTGTTAAGAACAAAATGGTTATGAGACAGTTTCACATTAAAGTAGTGCTTTGGTATCAGTCATATTTCTGCCCTTTGGTCCCTTTAGTTAATTATGTAATAGCAGAAAATGGTTGACATGTTTTCTACAGCTATTTTTTTTCTAGATTGCCAAAAACGACTTATTTGGGGTTTAATTCTCATCAAAACAGTTTTAATTCACCACCGCTGAAATCACAGGGTTCTGGTCGGAAATGTATTCCATACAGGCAAAGCAATAGAACAGTGGCCAGTTTCAGATGAGACTGCATAAAGCATTTGTATCCACCTGCCCCCCCCCCCAGTACAGTAAACAACTAGAACTTGGTAAAACTGCCAAATTCCTGTTTTCAGACCTAAAATACCAACAATAACAGTAATTTAGATAGTGAATAATGCACCCCCTTACTGTAACTTGTAAGGATGCTAGAAGTCACCAAGAAATGACCATAATTATATAAAAACATGACAGCACATGGAACTTCGAGGTGACTTCTAATATTTTAATATATAGTATGGGGTACAGGCAAATTGGTAGGAAGAGAAAAGGAGGAAGGCGCTACACATTTCAAACTGCTATAGGAAGAGTGCTGATGTTTGTCAGGGTCACCAGCCACTTCCTTCTTTTCTTATCATCTGTGCGCTCTACATAGTGGAACTTTCAGGTTGTATTCAGAACAGACATAACTTAGAATCAATATTTCTGTTTTTTTAAAAAAACCAATGTAAGTCTGAGATTTATGCGAAACACACAGTTCTTTAGAAAAAAAAAATTGGTGATTCATTATTCATTATGGTTCTGTAATTATAGGTTCCTTTTCACAGCTAGAAACCATACATAGGTAAAGAAATAATTAGAGCTATTGATGTGCTTGTTAAAGGATTAGCTCCTTCTAGAAAGAGTTTTTATCCTTGCAAAGTTTCCATCAACTGAACAGTTAATATTTCCTTTACTTTGCCTGGGAAGACATAACATCTATATCTCACTCAGCTGCTACTGGAGATCTTGATGATCAGACAGACATGCAAGGTTTAACATCATTAAACAGAACGGCATTGAATATATGTGCATCTCAGGATCTTAAGATGGAAACCACATATTGCTGGAGTTGACCCCATTATTACAATGTAACCAGCAACAAAATAAATCCAGTGAACATCTGCAGGCATCCCTAAGTAGAGCACAGTTATTACCAGACTGAGGATATGTGTCAAGATGAAATCTCTGCAAAGAAAGTTGCGAACTTTTACATAAATTATATCTAAATATAACCACCATTCTGCTTGTGACCACAGCATGCAAACAGATACTGAAGTTATTCTGAGATGTTTATCACAACAAGAAATATCCTTCACCAAATGATGTTAATGGCACATTTACTGGTAAATTCTAGCAACTTACTGTTTTGAGGATGGCATTTTTATGGCCCTCCTTTCGGAGCACTTAAACAATGTTTTCATGAAAATATTCACGTGCATGAATGAAATATTTCTGATTCCTTTTCTCCTGGTAGTTTAGAGAAATGTGTCTGGAATTGGGGCATGTAGCACAATAGGGCCTTTTTAAATGAACTTTTAATATCATGGCTACTGTCTATAAATTCTGATGAATTTATTATTTTTAACTCAATCTCTTTATATGAAATATTTTCTTGAAAGGGATATGTTACCAGATTTTTCTCTGGGAAGAAGTTCTGCTGTTCACACTGTTCTACAGAACCAAACTCCAAGTAGTACAAATTTTTTTCCAAACCATCAGTAAAATTCTCATCATGATCCAATGATTCAGAGAACCCTTCTGAAGACACAGTAGAAACAGAAGACATAGCATTAGCCTGTTCCGTTAGTCCTAGAAGAAGGAATGCCTCTTTTTCCATGCCATGGCTTCCTATCACTATAGAACTATTTCCTAAGAGACAGCCATCAAATGAACTAACACTGGTTTTTCGTTCAGTATTGTATTGCCTGCACTGCTGGGTATTATTAATAATTGTTGCATATTTAATGCTGGATTGACAAATGCTACTGTACACCATTTCTTGATGGTCCACCTCAGATGCACACCCACTGCTAAAATGACTTGAAGAGCAAGCGGAGTCATGGTCAGTCTCTTCAGTTAGGATAAATAAACCATCATCTGTCAAAATCTTATCGAAGCCTTCATTTTGCCCTTCTGTATCAATTTTCACATCCTCGAAAATTGCCTCAGGTTCCAAGAATAAGTGAGATCCAGTTGCCAGATGGGTATTATGCTTCAGAAAAATATTCTCTAGTGTATCTGGCTGGACAAAAAGTAAGTTCTTATTCTTAACATACTTCACAGTAGCTGGAAGCCACTAAAGTGGCTTTATATGTAATATAGCTTATATGAAAATACTAAAATAACAAGTAATTACATAAACCTCCATAAAAAATAAGTTCTTGCCTGCAATAATAATGGATGTGAATTCATAACATTGTGATTCAACAGGCATTGTAAAATAAAAATAAAATAAAAGCAAATCCAAGAATAAATAAGTGACTTAAAGGGCAAGTCCAGCCCTCAAATGAAAACTGTTGCCCTGTTTCTGCTTCCTGGTTCTTCCAGTTAGCAACTGTTAGTTATGGATTTGACAGTTGACATCACAGCCAATGGCTGAATGCTAATCCCCTAGCTGCCTCTTCTGAGCATGCTCAGGCTCAGTACAGGTCACTAAATTGCTCAGTTTACATAAGACATTCAGAAGCAAAACAGGCATACAGTAATGAATTCAGGATTTATCAACATAATTTAAATAGGCCATTCTTTCTAAAAGATGTTATTATGAGGGTGGAGTTGTCTTTTAAATATAAGTACAATGTATTTTGTATAGGCTAGCTTAATGGGATCAACAGTGTTAAATAAGATTTTATAAAAAACACTTGGGTAAATACATTAGCTGAGTGTTTTTTATAAGGAAACATTCCACTGTTGCTCCCATTATAAAATGGATAATTTATGTCTTACATAAGGGATAATACGCTACCTACAGTGTAATATAAGTAGATTACGCCACCTCGGAGTTCCCTGACCATATAAAATCACAAGGCCGTTAGGCTTTAATAGAGGTCAGGGGAACTCCGAGGTGAGGTACTATCTGTATATTATTCTGTAGGTAGCGTATTATTCCATATAATACATAAGTTAAAAAAAAAATCTCTCTCCCCCTCCCTCTCTCCCCCCTCTGTCTCTCCCGCCCTGTAATAGTAATGTAGGTAACAAGCTGTTTTTCTACATACAAATGATTAACTGCCATTTCTATTTCAAAATAAAAGAAGACAATAAACATTAGGGGAGATACAATATAGCCCATTTCCGTCTAAAGCCCACGTTAACCCGTAGCTCGAAACCTAATGCTACGGCTTTTGGAATGTTAAAGTCCCGCTCCTTACCTTAGCCCGATCCCGCGATGCAATAACTGACGTAATCTCGTTTACGTCAGTTTATCACGGGATCGGGCTAAGGTAAGTTACCGGAGCGCAGATATTGAATCTCCCCGATTGTTATCTACATTACTAATACAGGCAGGGAGAGAGATGGGGAGCGGCAGTGGAATACAGGATGTCACTCAATGACATCCTGTATTCCACTGTGATTGATTATATTACATTACATTATATACATCCTGTGATTGATTATATAGATTTTCGCCACTGCACCTCCCCATTCTAAATTCAGAGCCTTATGTATTATAAAGAAATATTCCAATACATATTTATCAGATCACTGATGTATTAGAGGAATAAAGCTAGGTACACACACTAGCGATAAAGCCCTGATACAGTTGGATACGATGTTATCAGGGCTTATTGGCAGTGTGTAGTGGCTTTCCCGAACACGCGCGTGGCCGGCAAACGTTTGGGTCGGCCGAGCAGTCGTTCAGCAAAGACCGTAAATTTCCCTCAGCCGCATGCATGTTATTCCCACTTATGCTTAGTAACGGTTGTTAGGACTGCTGAATCAAGACCATCTACAGTAAATTCTATTCTAACAAATATATATAGTGCCACCTGAACAAATGGAATTAATCTGTAAATTTCATCCAAGCCCCATTACAGTGTATATAAGGATCACCGAGGAGTTCCCTGACCATATAGAAGCACGAGGCGGTAGGCCGAGTGCTTTTATACAAGGAAGGGAACTCCAAGTTGGCGTAATATCGTTATATTATAATATAAACCCATATTATATATATATATATATACATAAGAAACAACCACCTGTTGGGTATCAGAGGTGTGGTTACCTCTAGAACTGGTGCTATTAGATCCAGCTTTTCATTCTCCATGATGTAGAATTTGTCTGCCCCACAAACTCCAAAGGACTGACAGAGAGATCAAGCCTGTGACTGTATCAGGAAGGATAAGTACTGTATTTTATATATCCTGTGATGTTAGGAGTTTTTCCATTACACCATTTTTATTTGAACTCCATATGGGTGCTGAAATGCTGTGATTTAAAAATTACCCTGGAGGACAGGCCCAGATCTACCATAAGGAACAGTAGGCACGCTCCTAGGGGCACCTGTGGTTGGAGGGGCGGCTTTCAGGCTCCCCCCCACCGATCCAAAATCTTTATAGTCTATTTTCTTTTCCAAAAAAGAGATAATAGGGTGTGGATTGTGGGCATGGTTTGTGTTTAGGGGTGGGGATAAGGGTGCCAGGCTTTTCGTGCCTACAGGCTCCTGAGTTGTAGTTGTAGATTTGCCCCTGCTGGAGGAACAATCATATGGGAACTTTGATATTTACCCACATACTACTGGTTTTGACTACATTCAAGATACATTTTATGCTGTTTATATTGTTACTATTTGTATTTCTTATTGAAATAGACACATTGTGTTCTTTTTTAATTAGCTGGGCAGCTATTTTATTAACATTGTGTTTTATATGTATTACCTGGTGTGCTAAATATATAGTGGATAATGCACCCCCAACTGTAAATAAGGATATTAAAAGTCACTGAGGAGTTCCGTGACCATATAAAAGCACAAGGCTGCAGGCCAAGTACCTTTTATATAGGGCACGGAACTCCAAGGTGACTTTTAATATCCCTTTAATTTACAGTTTGGAGTGCATTATTTATTATAACCTACCCCTTTGTGAGTAATTTATAAATATATTTTTTAAATTTACAGATTAATTCCATTTACCAGTTCCACCTGCGCTTTAATAGTTCTTTTGATGCACTCTTGTTGGTACTCACAAACATGTGTTTGGTCTAGATTTTTGAGTTCTTGAACGGTTTACAATAAAACAGCATCCTGTTTTAGATGGAAAGGTGTGAACAAGAATAAAAACAAATGAAAAAACAGATTAAATCACCCTCTGTAACTAACCTTTTCAAAATTGACACCTTGTGCCCAAGAGCAGTGTTTGGGGTTTGGTACATCTTTCCAGAATATTTGTTTCATTCTGTAAAAAACAGAAATATTTTTATAGATTTTACTCTACTTCACAATACAACATAGCCACCATGTTTTTTCTCATAATTATTTATCATGCACACAGGTGTCCCATCCCTACTGGCAGTCGCGCGAGACCACCCCAAACTCCTGCAAACACTGGCAGCCTCCTCCTCTGGAACGCCCCTTACCTGGATGCCATGCCCCATAACATCCCATTATGCCCCTAACTCCACCCACCACTTTGGCTCCTAACCCTGCCTTTGTCCACCCCCTAGATGACATCACCAACACCACACTCCCTAGCCACACCCCTTTCCCGACGCTGCCAAGAAGTCTCATATGGCAGGGTGGGATGTCTGTACAAGAAAGTATAGGGGATCACACTACAATGGTGAATCCTGGTGGGGACAGGGCGTCCCAAAACATCTGTTGTCACATTAAAAATTTTGGATTCACCATTGTAGTGTGCTCCCCTTTACTTTCTTGTAGAATTGTCTGGAAGGCAAGGGTACTGCACCTACTGATTTGTCTGGCTAAAAGCCAACAGCGGTGTGCTGGAGTGTTATCTGGACTGTATTGGGATGTCTGTACACAGTAAGGTTTCTTGATATCAATTGGAAGGAATAAGTGTAACACTGGTGCACAGTTATCCCATCTTTTTGCAGTAATGTGCAAATTCACTGCTACTATCTATTTACTTGCAAAAATATTATAAAGCTAGAAAGTACAAGCTAGAAGTCTAATTATAATTTACCTTGGAAAGGTCTTGAGTGATAAGGTAAAAAAGATGGAGATAGATAAATTGGCCCCTAGGAACTGTAGTTTTGTAGTTCAAAAACATCCAAAGGTTAATGGGCTGTATGTCACTTAAAAGGCCCTGTACACACGTGTGATTGTGTGGACGAGGGCCGATACCCAAGCATGCAACATACAACCACTGAACAGCCATTTTGTGCGATAATCACAAGTGTGTATGCATTCCATCGGCATTATTCAGCAATTTTCCTGGCTGATCAACAAACAATGGAGCTATCAGAGCTGAGGAAGCTCAGGTTCATATCAATATTGAGCGAAACGTGTCCTACTGCACCCAGCACTTTATCATTTAATCAGTCTTATCCTGCCACACCATGATTTTGGTAGCAGTACCTGTGAGTAGGGTATTTATTTGTGCACTGGCTGGTACATAAGTTTTACTGACACTGACTGTTATTCTACTCTTTGAGTTATATCTTTAATGTTTTTTATTAAAGTCCCTGTGTTATATTAAAGGACTATTTTTGTACTACACTATATAAGGAGTACAGACAGTTTTCTTTTCTATTTTATGTTATCTATACTAGACTTGCACCCACCCTATTTTAGGCTATTACGTTTGGTTAGTGCCCATGATTTATATATGCAAGAAGGCAATTTAGAACATACACTTAATTCTAGAAAATTTTATACTGATGTCAGTTACATTTGCCCTTATTAACAGCATATAAATATAAGATTGCTGGGTGATTGCCATGCACAGAAAATATACATAAACATATTTATACTGGATATCCAGGCATCCCAAAGGGTAAAACACAAGGTGCAAATCACAGGCAATATTACAATTAATACCCAAAAAAGCCAATTAGAGCACCAGCACAGCTCTTAATGTAAATTGTTCCTTAGATGTAGAGTAAAGGGAAGCCTATAATTCACGTAATAAAGATATCATATTCATAATAGTAGAGACATCTTGGATATAAAATAATACCTTTTATTGACTTACTAAAATGATTGAAAATGCAACACTTAGGCTTCTTCCTCAGGCATGATACAATACTCTATTGTATTGTGTTATGCCTAAAAAGAGGCCTATTAAAGCTTGCTTTTTCAATCATTTTAGTTAGCCAATAAAAGGTATTATTTTATATCCGAGATGTCTCTAATTTCACCAATGGCTAACATGGTACAATTCTCTACTACTCTATTCATAATAGGAAATAAATAAGATAATCATGATGTCTGCCAGAACACAGAGTGATTGAGACACACAGCATAGTGCTTCTGTGTATTTCCTCCTCAACAAAACAATAAAAGCAGTACTACTGTACACACGTTATTAATCATTTTTAGCCTCTAATCATCTTTGCCCTCTGGCGTCAGATTCACCAGGATACATCGTTTTGGCATTCTCATTAGATCATGAACTAAGGCCTTGAAACAGGATAATTTTTTACTTTCCATCAAAAACGTCAAGCTACAGTATGTGAACAAGATCAGAGTCTTATGGTCACTCTGAAGAAAGAAGCCGATAGCTCCATCCTCAATGGGAAATGATCAGAAATAATAAAAGTCCACAGAATTGTTGACTGCAGTGTTAGACTGGAGTGTTGAGGGTTACCAGGAAACATAATAATACAATACAATAACATTTCTATAGCGCTTTTCTCCCGTGGGACCCACATCTCTTAACATGTCTCAGATTTCAGTAATTAGTGTTAGGTTGAAGTTTTGTCACAGAGGATGAAAACTACAGGACTACAAATTCTGCACTGAACAGGTGAATATTCTGGAAGGATAAAAGTTTTAGGGGGCGATGCAATATTTTTTTCCGACGCAGCTTACCTGCCCGAGTTCCCGCGATGCAAAAATCCCTGTGCGAGATTTTGTACATCGCGGGATCTCTGCCAGGTAAGTGCGCCGGCTAACGCCTCCTATTCAGTGGCGTAAAGTTTCACGCTACATGGTAGCGCAAAACTTTAATAAGGGCGGTTTTGCATCGCCTGCGCCACGCTATTTCCGAGCATTCTCGGAAATGGCGCAGGCAATGCAAACTCAGTGTAAAACCCACGGTAACCTGATGATACATCGGATTGCATGGGTTTTACACTGACTTGGGCATTTTGCGCCCAATATTGCATCGCCCCCTTAATTCTTTAATGTTCCTTAGCTGAAGGTATAATGATTTCACAACAGCAGAGGTGTGAATTCTGACATTTAAATAACCATCAATTATAACCCCCAGGCTGTGCACATACTCAGAGCTATGCAGATCTGTATCCCCAATCCTTGGTAATTATGGTTGTAGGTGGAGCTGTTTTGTTGCCAGGCGCTGGCCTCCGATTACAAGGACTTTGGTTTTGTTAGCATTTATTTTCAGACAGTTGTAACTCATCCACTCTTGCAGCTCTGCTAAGCAGGGGTTTATGGTTGGATTTGGGTCTGTTACACTGTTAGATAAGGTTGTATATCATCAGTGTAGCAAAGGTATGACAGTTTATGTTTCTGGATGAGTGGTAGCATATATACTGTGAAAAGCAGGGGGAAAGAATTATTCCCACGGGCACTCCATACTTTAGTGGTACAGAGGTAGACAGAAAGGATCCCATGAATACTCTCTTTAACCTACAACTTAGCAAAAAGCAGAATCACTGGAGGACAGAACCTTCTATACATAATATTGGTGGTACCACAGTAGCTCATCAGGATGTCATGGTCAGTGGTGTCAAAAGCTACAGTGAGGTCCAGTGGGATCAGTATGGAGCATTGTGCTCTGTCTCTTTCCATGAGCAGGTCATGGCAGAGCAGGATGAGTTCGGTGCTGTGATGTTTGCTGAAGCAAGACTGGAAAGGGTCATGGATGTTATTTTCTCAGAGTATGGCATCCAGTTAAAGGAGAACAGCTTTTTCTATATGATCGTGGTCATGGGTAGTTTTTTTGATGAGGGGCCTGATGATTGTTTTCTTCAGCAAGCTTGGAAATAATCCTGAATGTAAGGAGAACTTTACTGTTTTACGGAACACTGGTATAAACAGGTCAGGGCATTTCAACATGAACTATATTATGCCAGGATCTAGGGGCCATATTTATAAAACCGTGGTATCGCTTTTTAGCGATACCGCGGGTTAGTTAATGTACAATCGCGGTCGTAAATTTACGATCCATCCATGTGTTTGAAGTCTCCAAGGATAATTCACATGGGTTGTTTCAAAGATAGGAAATCCAGAAGTTCATCTAGTTTCCTGGGACAGACTGAAGCCTTTCCTGGTGAGTGGTAGATTAAAGCATTATGTTTATATTTCTCTCAGCTGAAATAAAATACATACAAAGGGGGGCTGCTAAGCATTCAAAGGACTAAGTGGGGCCAAAAGCAGATTTAAAGCAAAGTGCAGATTAAAGCAAAGTGCAAGCTCTCCACACTTGTGTCCTTGCATGTTGCAGTATATTGCAGAGTAGTTGGCAGGCAGATTAGCTTTTTTTCCACTGAATTCCCCTTCGTTTGTTTGCAGCAGCATGGGAAAGTTGTGCTAGCTCCTGGGTGTGTGTCTTCCCCTTTGCTGGGGGTGCTGTCATTCAATTTGCATCATCATCATGGTAGCAGACACACCCACTTGGCTGCAGTAAGAAATCCTTTCCTCCCTGACTCTCTAAGTTCATTTCTACAGCTGATCATGAAGAGAGAGACAGGGTAGGAAAAGTTTAAACCCTCTTTCCACAATACTGTAACAAAGGCAGGGGGAACTTGTGTTGTTTTTAATAAAGATTTTCTTTGTGTCTAACTCTGAGAGGTGTGGTTGACAAAGTGACCTGATTAATTTATAGGGGCTGCTATGAATATGAGGCTGGTATGGGGGTGGGTGGGAGAGAAACACAGGTAGATGTGAGAGGCTGTATTGGGAGACAGAAAAAGGTAGTACCTGATTACTCCTCCATTAATTAGTGAACTCAGCAAGCTGCTGTGATGGTCATGTGATTATTCCCCCATTAATCAGTGTGTGTGTGTGTCTCTGTGTCTGTGTATAGAAATGACCGACCAGTCGGATCACACAGACAGCAGTCCCAACGGATCCTCACACGTTCTGCGCATGCACAAAAGGAACATTTCCCAGGCAGGCAGTCACTGAAAGTGGGCGGACCTGCATCATCCACAGCGTTCAGGGAGAAACAATGGATTTCTTCTAAACTACTGCTCAAAGACACAGGATACTGCAGGTACATTTCCAACTTCCACATATCTATCCTTACAACCCAGGTGACTTTTAACAGTGGAGATACCCTTTAAAAGTGGCCTAGATCTGTTTCTAAAACTAAATAATATTGAGAATTACTGGTATTAATACATATCCTGGAGGAAGATTTTTTTTTTTTTGCCTTTCTCTGGATTTGACATTTGACGTATGTCTTTATTCAACCTCAATTACTATGTTATGTTTCTATGTTATGTATTGTAGATCTTAGAATGTAGGATCTCTGTTTCCAGATAGGTGTGATCTCCACCTCAGTTTCAGGAGGAATCCTGGATTTAATATCTCCGACATCCAAGGTCATCTGCAGATTCTCAAGTAGCATTGTAGCATTTAAGAATCCTGTTGTCCTTCTGTGTGTGTGCAAAAGTGTTAAAAAATGTACAAATCTGAGAGCTATTATGCAGAGTTGCTACCCAATGGAGTGTTCCAATTTAACATTAGACCAGAGGCCCCTTAGAAAGGAGTAAGGGGGCCACTCAGCATTTTCCCCTCTTTTCATGGGTGAATGGCCTATGGATCCGGGGATTTCCTGGTCTCCTGGTATGCCAGTCTGACCCAGTTTAATTGACTTTTAAATGCAACATCAAAGGGTAGGTAGAATCTACTGATCTATTGTCACAAATATTGGGTTTAAATTGGTTTGAGGGTGCCAGTCTTTATTAAAACACCGATTATATGGTGTAGAAATATTTATTCTGGGAATAGTATCCAGAATTAACAGGTAGAACATTTCCTGCTTTTGCTACTACTTAGATCTACACAGTGATATTGATTTTATAAATGAGGAAATGTGCCAGAAGAAGAGTGACATCACTAAGGAATCAAATAGGACAAGGAGAGTTTAAGGCTATGGAGCTTCCCTCTCACATATGCAAATAAAGGGCTACCACGGAAACATGGAAATTACCGGAAGTTTGCATTTCTTGTTCCCAAAAGAATATGTCACATTAAGTATGGCCATTAGTAAGGGTCATGCAGCAAGGGAATTTGAAGACCCTATTGTTATAAGGTAATTTAAGAGGATGGATAAGCAGAAAGGCCAATGGCTGGTGAACTATCTGAAAAACTATCTGAAAAAGAATGAGATATTGTGGTTTTAATCTGGGACAATGTTTTCAGTCTGAAATAATCATAGTCATATGCATACAAAAAGTGTAATAAATACCTTTGATGAGATAACAGTATTGTACCCATAAGCAAAAGGGCTGAGAAACCAATTATCGGCAGAACAACATATAATCCATTATCCTTCCTGGCTTCAGTTAAATGTACTAAAACAGAGAAAAGAAGGAGGTGAAAGATTAGTAGGTACACAATGCCAGCTGTTCATGTACTACACTTCCCAACATTCCCCAAGAGCCAAATGGCTGAACTGTGTTTAAGGATAATGAATGTGTTTTAATGAAATGAAGACATATTTTGTAAAAGGTGCTGTGATCTGACACGTAGCCTTGTAGGTGTCTCATTAGCCAGCCATTTAGAGAGAGGCTCTGGATCACACATTTACAGCGTCCTTGCAGACACAGCATGTCTAAATGCAGAATGTGGAAAATGTGGCAGTGTAGGGCAGCAGGATAATCTTTCTTTTTTCTGTTTAAAGCCTTTTCCATTTTAGAAATGTTATTTTTAAGTAATGTGTCACCTGGCAGCAAAATCATAGCACAGTGTAAACCAAATGCAGTGCACAGAAAGCTAGTTAGTCCAGTGCTGATAATTTGATTGTAAGACACTGTATTGTTGTAAATTTAAAAGTGCAACGCAACTGTTCTCCCCATGGCTATTTGGACTTCTAATTTACATCTGCCAGGCTCTCTACTGGACAATCATTCTAAAGATAGAGTTAAGCAGGGAAAAGGCCCAGCAGACAAAAAAGTCCTAGAAGGGATGCTCAATGCGGAGGTAGGACAAATAATGTCATATTATACTCAGGAATGTGAAACATGTATGAACTGTATCCAGCTTACAAACTACTTTATTTATCATGATTTCATACTGTCATAGTGCCTGAAAATGTACCTTATACCAGTATAGATCTCATTTAAAGGGTAACAGTGGTCCAAAAATGACTTGTGCCAAATTAAATTGGCACAAAATTGCGTTCCTGAGTATTTTTGCAATTTACAAGCAATTATTTTTGTTGCTTGGAGACCACCGTTCCCCTTTAATATGCTTTATAAAGAGAAATAATACGTTAGAAAGAAGGATTAGATGCTTATTGAGATACACATTCAGTACAGCTCTTAAGGATGAATCATATTATTTTACCCAATGTCTTAATATGTGGCCTCATATAAGTCCGTCTTTAACAGCATACAGAACCTAGGAAAAAGAATGGAATAACTCCATGGACACAGTGGCATAAATGTAGGGAGAAAAATCTCCACAGTGCAGTATATAGACAATAGATAGGTTAGAAGTTTGCCTATAGACAAATGTCTAATCAATCTAATGTCTGCTTAGTGTATGGCCAGGTTTACTGTAAAGGAAGATTTGTGTATGAAGAACTATTTAAAGAAAACTTTTTTCAGCTTTTGTTTTATGAGCCACAAATTCATTTATTTAGCCTAAAAATCCCTTTAAATTATGTTATTTGCCACGTAACACTCACATTTGGTGAACCCTTCGATAACTTTGGGACTGCCAATTCCTTCAGCAAATACTGGGTACAGACTAAACAGATATTTCTCAATAGGAAAAAATGTGTCTGTAAAATAAAAAGTAAACATTGGTAAACAATCTAGTTTGTATCTAACTATGGTTAAATGATCTTTTCCAAACAGTGGGACCTAATAAAACAATATGGATTTCTACATAATGCTATCAGTAGCTCTAGCAGCCATGTCAGTAGCTTTTCTTTATATTTCCATCAGCATTATTAATGGAACTTTCAGGCTCTGCAGAATTTTTACCCAAAGCTGAAAATTACATAAACATTGCTCTAAAAATGTATTACATTTAATATATCTGTTGTATTCAATTAGATCAACTGGACTTGAAGTTTAGTTCTTAAAGACGTTTCGCTAGTCATCCGACTGGCTTTCTCAATTCAGAATGACTTGTACAAGAATCTTTGGCAATTATGTACCCTGGAAAATCCCAATTAGCATATCACAGCCAAGACACCAGTCACGTTCAAGAGAGGTGTTAAGGAGGCCATTTATGTGAAAATAAAGAAACCAAGCCTAAATAGAGGTGGGGGGTTCGACACCATCTGTCTGCCATGTACAATGCTGTTTTGACACCTTACTCTGGGCGTTCCTATAACACCTCTTAGCCACTATCCAATCACGCCCTTAACACTTGGCTGTGATATGCTAATTGGGATTTTCTAGGGTACATAATTGCCACAGATTATTGTACAAGTCATTCTGAATTGAGAAAGCCAGTCGGATGACTAGCGAAACGTCTTCAAGAACTAAACTTCAAAGTCCAGTTGATCTAATTGTATACAACAGATATACCATGACCTGGATGAATGAGAACCTTTACAAGCATATTACGTTTAGTGTCAGGGAGAATCAGTACAAAGCATCCAAATGGGAGATATTGTCACATAACTGCAACATTACATGTGCAATTCTTATTGCAACGCTCAATATTTATTTATAATACATAAGGCTCTGGATTTAGGGCAAGATCCCACTATGTGCGTTGCGTTGTGCTGTCCGTTTTGAGTGGGTTTAGGACAATGCATTTTGTCTGCATTCCGGTCTATTTGCAGGTTAACAGACATTCGTTTTTCTATGCATTTGCCCGCCTGTGTCAGTGTTCCTAGTCCATTTGTGTGTGTTCGGTTTTTGGAAAATGAACAGGAAACACTGGAGAAAATGCAAAAAAACCCTGCAAAAAAGAAGTTTCTCCGTATGTGTCCACTTTTTTTTTTGCATTACCATAGACTATTATCAAAGTGCAATTCTGACACACATGGACCAAAGTTGTGCACGCATGCAGATAAAAATGGATCACATAGATTCGGAGCGCAAATTATTCAGTGGAAACTGATTCTCACGATTTCCATTATATTTTAAATTACATTGCGATTCGCAAAACGGAAAACGGAATGCAATGCGCATAGTGGGGAGATGCAGTGGCAAGAATCATTATTACAGTCACTCAGTGACGTCACTGACTGACTGATTTTTCTACTGCCCCTTTCCATTTCCTGTGCACACACTGACTGTCCCCTCTCCCTTCCTGTAGTAATATTATCTATCTGCTCTTACCGAACGTCCTTTTGTGACCACAGCTGGTTAACCTTAGTATCTGTGAACCTGACAAAATCTCCGTTCCTCTCACCCTGACAGATTAACTATAAGGATATTACGCCACTGAGGATTTCCATGACCATAAAGAAGCACAAGGCTATAGGCATGGAACTCCAAGGTAAAGTAAATCCGTATATTACACTGTAAGTAGCGTATTATTTCTTATATAAGGCCAGACAAAAAAACAGCATAGACAGTCTCTCCCCAGTCTTTCCTCTTCCCTCGTCTCTCTCTGTATTAGTAATTGACTAGCAAACCCCACGGTGCCCACGCCTTTGTGCGTGCACTCCCAGCCGCATGGATCCTCCCGCGTGCACCTCCTCCAATTCTTCCCACATTGTGACATCACTGAGTGACTGTAATAAGGATTCTTGCTACTGCACCTCCCCATTCTAAATCCTTATGTATTATACAGTATAAGGATATTACACTGTAAGGGGCAAATTTCCACTTATATTATATACAACAATAAAGAACCAGGACACAACAGCCAAATACCATTAGGGAATAATGTCTTTATTTTTCCCTTTAAAATGTCCCTGACATCCTCTTTCCATGCCCTTGTTTATAAAAAGATTTTTTAAAGTAAACAATATGTAAAAAACAATTTATTCATCCAGTTAAATATAGCAAACCAATACCCATGTTTCTAACAATTACAAAAATGATTGGAAGAACTAAAGTGTACTGCTCACCTTCAATATAAAACCTGGACACATTTCTAGGGATATTAATCCATCTCATTTGTTCTATGTTTCCAAGATTTTTCCATTCAAAAATAAATTTCAAAGTAATGTAAGACGTTGGTAAGACGGCCCACACTGCCAAGGCACAGGTACTGTTTATGTAGTACACATTCAATGACTTCACTGTGTTCACTTGATGGAAACACAAAAGCAATACTTGATGATCAACAGTTAATAAAAACTTTAAAGAACTAGACCATATACATGCAGGGCGATGCACCAACGGCACACAGCTCCTGTTTTGGAGTTTAAGTCACGCTAACCAATGTTATATTGGTTAGCGTGACTTAAACTCCTTCCTTGCGACGCCTGCGTGGCTAACGTGAGGGTTAACTGCGCAGCTGCCGCAAGCAATGTTATATGCCGAAAGCGGCATTCTATTGGAGCACTTTAAACGCCAGCTAATAGCTGCCATTAAAAGTGACGGAATAGAAAAACTACAGCTATCGATACTCCAAGAGCCGCTATCGGCATATAACATCATCAGGCTGTTTGCACCAGGTTGCCAATAGCGGCTCTCGGTGCATCGCCCTGATGGTATTTTATCACAACAGTAAATAATGATCTTTTAAAATAACATTTTATATGCTTTTTATCGTTTTAAAACTGTCACTCCAAAACACAAAGGACACAAAATGTTAAATGCAAACACAGAAAGCTCTAGCAGTTACAGATACAGTATTTCAACGTACGTGTGTAACCAAAATATGAAGGCAGGGAACTGATAATTTTGCTATTGCTATCACCTCAAATACATTGTTTTATATGCTGTTTTAGATTATACTACTAGATGGATTGCTCTATGTGCAGTAGAGATGTTCGAAACTGCCGAGTTCCGTTCTGAGATCATATATAGTTCTGAGAATTCAAAAATATGAAAAAATGGACCCATAGAAGTCAATGGGAGATAAAAAAAAATCTGAAAGTCCTTATTAAATTTAGGATATAATTAGCAATAGTATGTTAGTGCAAATGGCTCAGGGGGAACACATGCAAATAACAAAACCTACTTTCTTCGCATCCAAGCTATTTTCGAGGTTCCGCATCAAAATTGAGGGTTCACAAATTCAGAATCGAGGGTTCATGTATTCGATATTTCTTGAAAATCTGCATGTATGTATTTTTGATAATTTCCAAAATAGCTTATAGGAAAATCAGTAATTATCAAAAATTCTAAAAAAAACAATTCCATTTGAACTTTGTAACCATCAGTTCTGAATGGGAACCGGGTTTGACTCGGAACTGGACTTTGTCCCTAATGTATCCATTGTGCTACGAGACTTTTTAAAGATATCAGTACAAAAGGGGGTTCTTCAAACAATGTCTTAACACCATTTGTTATTTTCTGACATATTCTTTAACAAAGGGTTAAAGGATAAAATGTAACATTAAAATGACAGCCTGTGCAGACAGTATAAGACTCATGTTTTCTGGGACAAATAAGTCACAGAACACTGGTTAACTCTAAACCTTAACAACAGTACTTTTTTTGTATATTAGGTTCCGTCATTGAAAATAACACAGTACTAATTATACAGGCCTTGAGCTACACATGATTACACCTTTAATTAGACACCTAGTTTAAATAAGTGAAGTGAATATGCCTTGTGTTTTGCTTATAGTATTTATGCATGCATATTTATGCTAACTTAATGCTAATGAAGTGCCTAATGGCAGACACCAAGTTGCTTGACATAAATGCACCTTTTTAAAGCATTTACATCAATTCCCTATGGCTGCCAATGAAATGCTCCATTTGTATTTCTTAAGCACCACATTTTGAAATATGCTTGTCTGTTCCTATCCTTAAAGGAGAGTTATACTCATGCAGTAAATGACTGTTTTTAAGCTCCTCCCCCTCCTTCATTAACATATGTTATTCAATGTCAGAGATGGGAGAATGGTCAGTGACAGTCACTGTGGGAGGGGCTAGAAGGAAGTCAGTTACTGCACGAGTATAATTCTCCTTTCACCAGAAAGGTCCTTAGGTATAAGATTTAAAGTGGGTTTCTATTTTTCTCCTAGTTCATTCACAGTCAAGAAAATGTAATTTACAAACTGCTCAAAATCCCCAATATTTGAGGAATGATCATTTCCTTGGAATAGTCATACATTAATTTTGCATAATAAACTATGCTCCTGACTAACTGAGCAATTGTCTGTGATGAGATCAATAATTTACATTCTTGCATTGCACAAATGTTATTAAAGAGCATGTCCACCCTAATATTTATTTTTTTATATGGCATTCCCCATGGGCTCCCAGCCCCAACCGCATTATTTATTTTTTTAAAAAGCCCCCCAAACTCTACTTACCTCCCCTCTTTCCTCCGACGCGCTCCCGGCCCTCTGCTTGCGAGGAAATGCAAGCAGAGGGGCGGGACCGGCAGCCGCGTCTGTGATTGGCTGAGCGGCAGCCAATCACGGACGCGGCTGCCGGCAGCTCACTTCCGCGTAGGAAAGCGGAGAGGTAAGTAAAAGATTGGGGAGCTTTCTAAAAATAAAATTTATGCGGTTGGGGCTGGGGGACATGGGGGAAGGCTGCCATAAAGGGGTTTGAAGCTAGGGGGAGGGATAGCAGAACTGGAGGGAGAGGGAGGGAGAGGGAGGGGGGAGAAGAGCTGCAGTACGCATGGCCAAAATCTCCGGGAGGCCAAGAAGCAGGCAGTGTCCTATATGGACCTGCTAGCCTCCTGGTGGGTAGTTTTTGGGACTTTGGGGGGGCACTACCGGAGAACCCTATGGAGCTGGGATGTGAGGTAAGGATTAAACTACACTACATGGTGGGGCCAGTAGTTGGGGGGATTATAGTTTTGGGGGTGGACATGCCCTTTAAACAAAAAGAGCTTACTTTCACAAATACATTTCATTGCAGGTATGAATTGAAACAAGCAATTACTATGTATTGGTGTGTAAAGATTTTGCTTTTTTACCCAGTGACTGTTGTTTCATACTTGTACACAGTATATTACAAGATTCCTATGGGTTACAATGTAGGCATTATCTGTACTTATAACTATATAGGTATATAACTGTATTCATATATATTCAAAGTAATATTACTTTATTTCATTTCAATGTTTTAATGGCGTCTTTATACCAACCAAATACAACAATAACACAAGTGTGTTGGGTTTCATCTGTGTCATTAATTGATCCGGCAGAACGGATCCCACTGACACTGATGGTAGACGTCACTCACTTATTACTTTGTTTGTCACCCACTTTCCCCGTACAATCATATGCCTATATGTACCTTAAATAAAAAAGATTGTTCAATTAAGTCATGTATACAGATGGACTAAGGTGATTTAGCAGCCTGGTTCGCCATTGCTTATTGCAGTATATAGTGAACACTTTAATATATTCGTAGAGCACATAACTAAGAACACATATTTTAAGGATCATTTTTAGATCATTTTGCTGTGATGAAGAGGGTAGAACCCTCAAAAGCTTGTCAACTATAATAAACTGTTAATCCTTAAAGTATTCCAGTATTCTACTTTTTACTGTACATATTTTAAAAGACATACAGAAACCACAATGCATGTACAGCCCACAGGGCTTGATTTTACCACCATGTGGTATACAGCCTAATGTGAAGTGCCCTTGTTCTTAATGTTATTAAGTCTGTGCAATAAATAATCAACTGATACTGTATGACCAACATTTTATAGTTACATAACTAACAAATCTACATACAAAACCAACTTTATCCCTGGTCCTTACCTGTACTCATTTCACATGAAAATGTAAGATTGCTGTTTTTTGAAGAATATCCAAGGGAGTTGATTGCTAGGACAGTTACTTTTACTGAATCCTCTGATAAAATGAAAGTGTATTTTGTTGCATTTCCTACATATTTTGACCAGGTTGCATTTTTAGCATTGTGATGGATAACTTCATATCCATTTACTGTGCATAATGAATGATGTGGCTGTAAAGGCTGAAATACAAAAGTAACAAAAGTAAAGGGGAAATGTGGTCTATAAACAAGTTGATTTTAAATGCAATGCCAAGTTCCTACCTTCGAAATGATCAACCAACACTCTATGTGCTGTACAGCCCAAGTAAGAAGAAATTACTGATCAGCAAATTAAGAGGGTGGGAGGTTCTTTATCTGCAGTCACAAATACTAGCTCCTATGAGCATGTGCCAATCTATGGTTGACACATGCTCAGTGCAGGACAAAGCATAAGAAACCAGGAAGAGATTGAGTTACAGTGACTGAAGGAGGACTGAAGAGGGGGAGATAATAGCACAGCTCATAGCAGAGAGTGTGTAAATGGTTGTCTTTTTCAATGGAGGAGGAGACACAGGGAAGAGGGATTGACACATGGTTTCAGAGAAGGAAGCAGGGGATCTGGTGATGCTGCTACCATATCACACATAAAAATCTAAATATATTCAAAACTATGTAAAAAAAATAACTGCAAAAATACATAGGAAAGCAATTCCTGACAATTTTCCTAAAGTCCTTTTTTGGACCACAGTCCCCTTTAAGAGTTCTAGCTGAGCTCACAAAGCCATAAATCAGCTAGCTCCGGCAGCCATCATAGGTTATTTGCCTAGACTGATGGCTACCACCCAGAAGAGCCAGAAAGCATAATGAGGGAACAGAGCACTGGACAACATAAAAGGATTTATATTTCAGCTGTCAATCAAGTTCCTTGCTCTCAAAAAACTATTCTTCTGTGAGTAGTTTTACTGTAGCTAGAATGGTGACAGAGTTTTGACAGTTAGAATGCTGTATGCTGTGTGCAGGCTTGACAGTTGGTTTGTGGGGAAAAAAGTCAGGTCGGATGGAAGTGGGAGTGGTTAAAAGAGGGGGGAGGGATACTGCTCCTAAACAAAATGTGTGCTGGATTGAAGGCATGCAGAAACACATGCAAATGCTTACATATATCCAATTATAGATTAAGATGAGTCAAAGTCATTTTTTCAGTATAGTGTCCCTTTAAAGAGCATGTCTACTTCCATTTAACCTAGAAACTATTAAAATTTAAAAGCTGAATACCCCTTCTAGAAGGAGATATGCTGCCCAATTCTTCCCCCTCCAAAACCCTCCAACTACTCCTCTCCTGACGCTGTGAAAGTTTAAGAGCTTTCAAGCAGATCAAAGAGAGAAAGCTCTGAGAATACACTGCAATCATTGGCCGTGACATCACCCATCAATGCCATGACTACAGTGCATACCCGTTAGAGCAGGGAGCTGCAGAATAAGAGTGGGAGAGATTGGGCAGCATTTCTACTTCTAAGTAGAATTTAGCTTTGTATAAAATAAGAAAATAACTGAATGAATATACCTGCCAAAGTAGGGAAACACTGTCTCCTTTATGCATAGGATAGTTCTGAGCAATCCCCCAAAATGCTGGTCCTTGCAAAGGAGCTGAAATAATAATTTTGATTTAGAATAAAGTGCAATTGATATATAAGACTAATATTCATATAACAAAACAAAAATATTCATACCTCTAATATCTCTCCCAACAGTATGAACAGGGGTACTCCAGTCACTCCAGTACCCAGCACCATCCATTCTTCTGGAACGCACTTGGACAGTGTATAAGGCACATGGATCTGAAACCTTTATATCCACGGACTCTTCTTCAGAAATAACCAGATCCTGAAAGGGAAGAACCATATCTAAACAAATATATTTTCACAAGGATAAGCTGTAGATATATTCTTAAAAATCTATTTTGCAGAAATGTTTCATGTAATTAATGGTCAGTCACATCTAAAAACCTGTTTATCTATCAGTTCGCCATCTATATGCTACTATATCACCAATATAGTGATTGTTCCCAATGCTTTATTAAGCTATGGATGTGTTAAAATGTGTTAAAAACTTTGAAGGGTTGAACAAATGTTCAGTAGATCATCATAAAGCTTTAGGGAATAAATATTGTACCTTCCATAGTGATCCTTGTTTTTTTACGCAGTACCGAAGCTGAAACTGAAGATCAGTGGATGGAAGGGTTGGCCGTTTCCAGGTTACATATAAATGCCCAGAGCTTTCTTTGACCTCAGCACTGACTCTTGATGGAGCATGTGGCTTTACTAAACACACATAGAACATAAATCATTACAAATGCTCAATAACATAAATCATACAAAGAAAACAATAGCTTCTTCAAAGGAAACCTTACACAAATTTCCAATAATTACCTGAATTTCCTCCATCCCTTTTCTTGTAGTATACACCAAATCACTAATCAACAGGGTTCTAATTGAAAACTGCAATGTGTAAATGGAAATACTATTCCAACAACAACATTTATAAAGTGAACTTCTCCTATGGGACGCATGACATGTCTCAGATTAATAATTTGTCACAGAGGAAGGGAGCTACATTTCAGTGAATGCCAGATTAAATAGATGATTTTTCAGTCTGAATTAAAACACCTCCAGGAATGGAGCATTCATTAATGAATTGGGTAGAGAGTTCCATAGGGTATATAGTTCCACTATAAATACTGAATAATTTAAATACACTTTAATAGGCAATATCTATATGTTTATTGCTAAAAATACAGTTCAATCACTAAGGTGGCACATAAAATACCAAATAATTGTGAGTGTCCCTTTAACCCAAATAACAGAAATAATGTGCTTATTCTCACCTGTGTTTATTAATATGGTAACCTGCTCTTCAATGAAACCGAATTGGATGGCACTGTAAATAATATTATTATACAACCCTGTGGTCTTGTACTTATATGTATGTATGTAGTTTATTTCTTATATAGCTTACAAAGGAGTTTACAATCTAATCACTTTATGTACACATACAACCTATCAGTATGCCTTTATGATTGTGGGGGAAACCGGAGTGCCCGGAGGAAACCCACGTTAGCACGGGGAGAACATACAAACTCCTTGCAGATGTGTGCAAGGGTGGAGTCATCTATACCTTATGATGATTTTTGACTATATCGTTGCTTTATGCATATTTATATGAGATATTCTGTCTATTACTTTGTTTAACACATACTTATATGATATAGATACTTTGTTATACATGGGTTTGATGCACTACTTTGCACATTTATCTGATGTATATATTAACATTGTTGTATGATTGAATTGATGAATATACGGTATATTATCTGTGTGATGCACTTTATGGATACTGAGGGTTGAAGATGTGTTTTTAATGTATTTTGTTGCACTGTTTTGACCATATCCCAAGTGTATACATTCAAATAAAGGATATTTTATGTATTACTATAGTTTGGGTGTGCCCTGTTTATACCACTTCTGTTTTCTTCTGGCAACTATACTATTTTAGTGGTGGGAGCACCCCTTACAATATATTTTTTCTGACATCATAGTGATCTGTGCCGGGCGAATTTTTCTATTTGCAAGGGTGGAATCAAACTCAGGACCTCAGCGCTGCAAGGCAACAGTGCTAACCACTGAGCCACCGTAGTCACGAAACACCCCTGTGACTTTAAATATCCTTGTAAATTACAGTAGGTGGTACAGTATCCACTATATAACACACAAGTGTCCCAAATTATAATGGGAGCAACAGTGGAATATTTCCTTAAATTTCAGAATATTAGTATTTCTTTATAAAATAAATAGGCACTGCAGCCCACTCAAACAGGAGTTTGCATTGTAACCTAAAATCAAGCCTTGGTCACATGCAAATGTTGACAGGCCAGAGCAGAGGCCAGTTCAATCTAAGGATACACATCCAGTGTACCTATTGACCCCTGATTTGTCATCTTGTTGTCTGCCTATTTCCTGTTTCTGTATTACCTGTTGACATACCATCCTGCTCCTACCAGACCTTTGTGACAGACATCTGGTCCACTCTTGTCCATACCCTGAAACATGCTAGGGTTTTTTTTGTGTTTTTTTTTGTGATGACCACTTTGATAGAATGGCAAAATAGGCACACAGTCTAGTGTTTTTATATGGTCGGGGGACTCCTCTGTGACTTTAAATGCAGTTATGCCCACCAACCCCCCAAAGGAAAAAAAAGCCTTGACATTATAACATTGTAAAAGGGCTAGTCCAGCGCCAAAATGAAAACTTACATAAAGGTAAATCACCCCCAAAACCCTAAATGGTAATAGTTTGAAATCTGAAATATATATGTCTAACCTGAAATCCTGCACAATGTCCTGTTACCCCTGTTTCTGCTTTCTGGTTCTTCCAGTTAGCAACTGTCAGCTATGGGTCATCACAGCCAATGACTGAATGCTAATCCCCTAGCTGCCTCTTCTGAGCGGACTAGCCCCAGGTTGGTTCTTTTAAAATACTATGTCCTGACTATATGGACCCATAAATCCAGTTATCACATATACTTGCAGTCAAATTCTTTCTCTACATAGACCATAAAATAAATGGTGCTGCCTACTGTTAATTAATATGAAAAGCATTTTATGGGAGTATATCATACTGCAAGAGAGCAAGGTTGATAATAAACTACAGATATACTAAGTATAAGTCGGGGTTTTTAGGCTTTAAAAAAAGCCTAAAAATCCTACCTCAACTTATACTTGAGTCACTAACCTGAACTCCGGCAGCCGCATGCTTCTCCCTCTTCGCATCCAATGTTCAGGCATCTGACGTCTCACCGGCGCCGAGTTAGTGACGTCAGGCGCCTGAATATTGGATGTGCAAAAAGGAGGAAGCGGGTGGCTGCCATATTTCTCTGAACCTGTTAACTTCTCTGCCTCAGATGCTGTGGAGAAATAGTTTTTTAAAGCAGTCCACTCCTCCACTGGGGGTGGTGGTTGTAGGTGCAGTTTTGCACTGAAGATGTTGGAAACTACAAATAAAGCATGTGGGTGGTGTAGTTTACCAATATCTGGAGTGGCAAGGGTTGGGGTGAAGTATGTGGGTTCCTCTCCATTTAAAGGGCAACTAAATCATTAAAACAATATAGATTCAGGAGAATGGTAGTATTGTTAAAGATTGCCTTCTGATTCTGTATTGTTTTGAGGCTCTTAGTTGCCTTTAATGGACAGCCGAATTCCAATACAGTAGTCCCATACAGTAATAGCCATACTGGATATGGGCTATTACTGTATGGTACTACTGTATGGGAATTTTGCTGTCCATTTAAAGAGCAACTAAAGCTTTAAAACAATACAGAATCAGGAGGCAGTAGTGGTCAATTTCTACCCTAACTTATACTCGGGTCAATAATGTTTTACTGATTTTTAGGTAAAAACTTCAACTTATACTTATGTCGACTTATATTCGAGGATATACAGTATACAATTAATGTGAAATATCGTTACCCATGTTGGTTTAGTTATTATTTGTCAAAGAAAATTCGGTAATTATTGGGGATGTTCAGCCTTGCACAGAACTTTCTGTTGAAATACGGTGCAAAAATTACATGGATCTGCAATTGAGCGAAACTGGAGTGAGGCATGGGCCATGAATACACAAAGGTGTGTGATGATGATTTTTTTTTTATTTTAAAAATTGTGAACATTTATAACAAAAATTTAAATAATTGAAAGTGCATCTTCAGCCTTTATAAAAATGTTGATATTATATAGGTTACCCCTTCCCACCCCTAACTGCTGTTTTAGTTTGAAAAAAGATTTAGAACTCTATATACATGCCTTCATTCCCTCGATGCTCTGTGGCTGCTGGTCTTGGCCCTGCTTGCAGTTCCGGCAAGCACAGGGCCGGACCGGCAGCCAATCATAGACGCGGCTGCCATCAATTGAGGGTGCTGCGGGAACGAGTGGGGCCAGTATGGGGTTAGATTTTAGTTTGGGGGGTGGACATGCCCTTGAGGTATGTTTAACTTAAGATGGATATAATTTAGTGCTGGATGTGCTGTACTGTGGGGTTCCTACTGTCTTATTAAACTAATGTGCAATTTAAACTGGGGCCCCTTTCCGTGAACCAAGCCTGTATGCGTAAGCATACTTAACAATATAAAAATATTACCTGCTATACAATGCTATCGGTATATACATATTAGCCCAGTATAGATAGTGTTAATAGCTTATCAAGTTCGGGTCCGGTCTTTAAACAGGTGATTGCGAGGATGTTTCCTTCATACGCGTGATCAGCTATTTCAAAAGGCTGGTCGCTGCAGACATTGTGGACCCCCCGCCAGGGTTGGTGTGGCGGGGTGTTAGTTACAGAATAATACAGAATACACAGTGTATACACATAAAAACATATTGACCAAACATCCTCCTACACACAGATTAAAATAATGCAACTCATTTATATCCTATAGTAAATCATAACCTCAGTACTCATCGTCCTCCGTAAGTGCCATCAGTAAGTCCTGGGAGGATCATAGTCTTAAGTTTAGGAGCATCAAGCTAAGTAGCCATGTGCAGAGATGAATGTGAAAACGTTTCGCCAAATGGCTTACTCAACAAGCAGCCACTGGCTAATTAATTAAAATGTAAATTTGTTGATCAGTATTTGTGATCTTTCTTTCAGATGTATTCACTTTCCCCAGAAATCCTTGGTTAGCAGTGGATCCAATGTGTCTGTCTACTGCATGTTTGTGATAAGGAAAAGAAAGTTCCATCTAAGAATATCACATGGTGGATAAATTTGGGAAGATGATACCAGAGGATCACTACACACCTATCAATAAATACATCAGCAAAGTATCTCTGATTGACCTCAAAACCACCAAACCAAAGGGAAAGTTCCGATATGATCCTTTACATTGCTGTATACCATAATGAATGTCATCATCGGTATGCCGAAATTTATGTTTTAGGTACCACTCTACTAACTTTTTTGTTTATTAATATTGCAGTGAAAAGTTATGAAACACATTTAACATGGAGTTATCTGTTGTATTCAGTTAGATCAACTGGACTTAAAGTTTAGTTCTTGAAGAGTTTCGCTAGTCATCCGACTGGCTTTCTCAATTCAGAATGACTTGTACAAGAATTGAGAAAGTCAGTCGGATGACTAGCGAAACGTCTTCAAGAACTAAACATTTAAGTCCAGTTGATCTATCAGAATAAACAGATATACCATGACCTGGATTATTTATAATATATATATATATATAATATAAAATATCCAAAGGAAGGCACTCCAACTTAATAATGCATCAGCCTGGGTGCAGTTCAGAGTAAATTACATTGGAAAGATAGGAACACACTCGGGTCTTCTCGTTCATCATAGATTTAATAGCAAAGTTTCCACGTTTCCGCTCACACAGGAGTTCTGAGACGGCTCCTGTGTGAGCGTAAACGCGTAAACTTTGCTATTAAAATCTATAATGAATGAGAAGACCTGTGGATGTGTTCCTATCTTCCAATATATATATATAACATATATACAGTATATAATCAGCCTGATTACACTTTCAAAACAGTGGGTTTGGATCTTACCCTAATATGAATTGTTTTGCCATTATATCCTACTCTTGAAGTTCTTCTGCATGTGCTAAAGTTTTTCTTAAAGGGCATGTCCACCCTTCTTAAAATTTTTTTATATAATATTCTCCCTGTCCCCCCAGCCCCAACTGCTATAGTTTTAAGTTCAGAAAGTGCCCCAAATATTACTTACCTTCCCTCTTTCTCCGCCGCACTGCCAGGCCTCTTGTGCGGAAAATGGAAGCAGAGGGGGGACCGCGTCGCTTCGTGATTGGCTGAGCGGCAGCCGGGAGTTCAGTCGGTGGAGGAAAGAGGAAGGTAGTAATATTTGGGGCCATTCTGAACTTAAAACTATAGCGGTTGGGGATGGGGGGACAGGGAGAATATTATATAAAAATGTTTTTACTCGGGGAGGGAATCTAAATCGGGAGGGAGAGGGGGGGAAGGGAGGGGGAGAAGGGCTGCAGTACGCATGCCAAACTTCTCCCGGGGGAGACAGGAGGCAGAGTCCTATATGGACTCGCAGTACTCCTGGTGGGGTTTTTTGGGACTTAGGGGGGGATAGCAGAAGACCCTATGGAGCTGGGATGTTAAAGGGCAATTATAGTGAGAAAATTGTTTTTTTTAATTTTTCTAATGTATCCTATAAGTCATCCCAACCACCAGGGTACCTTTAGTTTCCTTAAATTCTACATAGTCCACGAGATATAAGCCTTTGAATATGCTGTGATTTGTAGGAGCTGCTACACCTCATCTGTCACTCAAAGGCAACACACCACACAATCCAAAGCTCCCTGCAGTACTGTACACACTCTCTCACCCACACTATATGTACCATGTGTGAAAATTAGTCAATGTGTAGTGCTAACACAATCAATAACCATAACCAGCAAATGAGCATAACACACTATAAAACAGGCCCTCCCCCAAAAAATTTATAAATACAAAACCAGTGACTCAAATGGAACACTAATACAGTATATAATCAGTAATACAGACTATATACCAACAAGACACACAGTGCAATCTATGAAAATATAAGACTAAAGCAACTGAAATATAACAGGACAACAAGCAGTGTCACTGTGTTGTGAAGATCTCACTACAAGCTGCTGTTACACTGACTCTTCTTTTGGTGATTAGTATCAGCTAAGCAGGGGGAGAGATATGAACTAGGTAAAAAGTAAATAACAATTAGCAAAGTTAGAGAACAGGCAGAGCTCAGTAAACTTGTAAAATCCGCACCACTTGTCCACCTCTCCCCCTCTGCCCTCCCTCAGCATATTGCTACTTTATTCCACACTTTGCTTGCAGCTAGCTCTGGAAGGGAGGGGTCAACAGGATGTCAGTCATTAGTCCTTCATTACAAGTCTTCTCCTCTCTCGGACTCTGTATACAGCCCGTCACTGTTGAGGGGGAGTAGACAGAGAGGGGGGGGGACTAACAGCCTTGGTACAAACTTCTGCCAGTGTGAAGAAACGAAGCCACACAGAAACATGAAAGTAAGGCAGCTTATAATATGATCTATAATGTATACAGACAAGTTTTTTTTCACTATAGTTGCCTTTAGGATTAAACTACACTACACAATGGGGCCAGTAGTGGGGGGGATTATAGTTTTGGGGGGGACATGTCCTTAAACCACATATTATTTTCCTTCTTTTTCTGTCATTTCTCTTCACTTTTCATTCATTCTAGTTTTATTCTGTTCTTTTTACTTGCTCATTTCCTCTAGTTTTATGCTTAGTCTACTCCCTTCCCATCTGTGTGCATTTAATTATAATTTATCTTTCTGTTCTACTCTATGCACTTCTTTCTCTTTCTTTTAGACACTCTCGTGTTAATATACCTTTACATTTCCTCCTGAACATATAAACTATCCTCCTCTTCTGCTCTCCAAATACAGCCTTATGCCTAAAGGGGAGTTCAGTGCAATACATGGAAAAAATAATTTTCAGAAAAAAGAGCTGTATTTTTTCATCCCAATGAACTTAATCTGCCAATTCAGCATTGTCTGTATATAAATAACTGCAACCGAAATACTGACTTCCTGTTTGCAGTACCCTGGTAGAGACCATTATGGTTTTGCCCGTGACCCAGCGTCTGAGTTGATTCAGTTGTCAGAGAGATCTGAGCATCTTTGACCCATCCAACAGCCAATCATTAGAATGATTGTTGGAGCATTCCCAGGATGTGGTGCATCCTGGGAAGAAGAGGACCATTAGAACCTGAAATGGCAGCCTCCTGTGAACAGCAGGGAACAGCAAAGGGTATGAACGATTTTACAAATCGTAGAGAATATTTAGAATAACTAAGAAGGCATTACACAAACTAACAATTTAAACAATATTGATAATTTCTACTGAACTGTCCCTTTAAGAAAATGTGTCCCTTAACTTTCTCCACTGCCGCCTCCTTTCTTCCAGAAGGAGCTGTTTTTCACTGCTTGTTTATATAGCTATAATGATAGACAAAAAACATTCGCAAAATTTGACATTCACTGACAGTCCGTTGGGCATGTTGACTGGAGCACGATGAAAGTATTGGTATAGGGAGGCTGGCAATTTAGGTCCTAACCCTGAGTACTTTTAAGGGGGGTGGAATTGTTAGACTTTATTGACCTATAAAAGCCCCAAAGTAATACATGGCCTCCTTTAAGTTTGTTTCCTATTTGTTTTTTTTCAAGAATTGTGTCTGGAATTCTGCTTGATATAAAATAATTGTGCTGTTTATATCCAAAGCTTTTTAATTTGAAAAACTGGAAACTGTCTAAAACTGTGTTGACTGAATTTTGTTTAGTCCTAGGTTAGTCTCTTTTGGCATATTGTCAGGAGATTGATATTTTCTATGGGGGTTTGACTCAAAAAAATAGTTTATGGGGTTATTTCCAAGATAGTGTGTTTTTTTTTTGCTGGATGGTTCATTTGGGCTGTTGTCATGTCTTATTGTCATGTGGGTTTCGGCAGTTCTAACTTTAATTGCGTGCTATACGATTATGTCTATAAAGAATTCGCATGTATGAATGAAAGAATGTCACCATTACTTGCAAAAGTGTGTAGGGGGGGGGGAGGGGGGAGTTTAGTTTGGTAGTTACCAACAGTATTCAGGCGCACCTCCAGTCTAAATGTTCAAATCCATTTATACACGTGACGTTTTGGTGTCCGTGCGACACCTTCTAGACGTATGGATACTATGGATACTATTACCCTGGCTATGGTTTTTGGAGCAGCCCCCAGCGATTTCAATTATACACTATGGTGGTGGGGGGAAATTCTACTTCTGTTTGGAGTTATTCTACGTTAAGGCCAGAAGGGCCTATATTTTCACTTTATGTATGTATAGTTCTAAAAGGGTGGAGTGTGTGGCTTATCTGTCCTCTGATCCCATGACTGTATCTTTTTGGCCCATTGTAGTCTTGGCAATCTTCGCATAGGCATTTTAGGGGGTGGTGCCCCGAATCCGACGGGAGCAGGTGTGACTCATCATGACGGTGAGGTTTACAGGCTTGCTTTTCTGGTCATGTTAGCTGGCTGAAGGATTTGGTTTTTTTCTTCTGAGGTTTGCTCCTGTCCAGTTGATTGACTTATTCTTTTAGTGTCGTGTGGCCATGGTGGTGCGTGCCTGCCCTGGCTCCTGTCCCTAGGTCCCTCCTGAATCTGTGCTGGCCCTGTTGGTATTGGCATCGGGTGTTGCGCTGGAATTTGGCTGCTTTTTGTCTCTTCCATTGCCCCCTTCTTCAGCTTCATCTGCCTTTAGAGCGTTTCGTTGCCTTTTCTTGCAGGGCGTTGTTTTATTCCTGTTTTCTGTTGGACCTTCATGCATTATTTTTTGTGCGTTCATTCTTTGGGTTTGGCTGTTTTTTTTTTTCCGTTCTTTGTTGATTATTTACATTTTACATATCCTTAGTCGTGATAACACTTTCTCTGCACATTTGACCTTGAAACTGTGTGGGACATTCAGGGTTTTCATAAAAGTTCTATCGTTTAATGGTGCTATTTTGCCCCAACAATCAGATGCCTTACAAATGTTAAATAAGATCTGATTGGTTGGGGCAAATTAGCCCCACTTTTAATGATAGAACTGTTATTGAATCTCTCTGATGCAGTCCAAACAATGGGTGGGAATAAAGGCAAAATAAGAAACTGAGACAATGTAATTTGGGTCTTTAGGCCATGTCACCTCAAATTACACTTTTAATATTATGCTCCCCCCCTATCCCCCAGCCCCAACCGCATGGTTTTTTTTTTAAAAGCCCCCAAACTCTTACTTACCTCCCTCGATCCTCCGCCGCAATGCCGGCCTCTGCTTGCGAGATGCGCAGAGGGGCGGGCGGCTGCGTCTGTGGTTGGCTGGCGGGCCGCCTCCATCAGGATGCGGTCCGGTCATTCAATGCAGCGGAGGAAGGGAGTGGTGTAGAAGGGGGCTTTTTTTAAACATGGCGGTGGGGCTGGGGGACATGGGGGAGACCAATTAAGGGGGATATGAGCTGGGGGAGGGATGTATAGCGGGGGGAGGGGAGGGAGAGGGGGGGAGGGAGGGGGGGGGGGGGGAGGGGCTGCAGTACGCATGGCACATCTACCTGATGGCCACGCTAGCGGCAGTGTCCTATAGGACCGCTGCCTCCTGGTGGGCAGTTTTTTGGACTTTGGGGGGGACTACACGGAGAACAGTGGAGTTGGGAGTTGATGGAGGATTTATAACTCCTACATGGTGGGGCCAGTAGTTGGGGGAATTATAGTTTTGGGGGTGGGACCTGCCCTTTAGAACAATTTTTTACTTCCTGTTCACAGGTGCATTAGTCTTCCTGCTTTGCCCCATAACCCTGATTTCCATTGGCCTCCTTCCTCTGTCCATAAGGAATTTAGTTAGAAACTCTTTATACCTCGGGTGTTTCTTCACCAGTGGAATTGTCATTTTGGCTCTTCCGACCCTGTTGTAAGTAATTGGATGTTGGTGTACGTTCAAGTGTTCCACAGACACCCCATTGGGTTCTTCGGTTCTACAGGTTTTCTTCCTTGGCACAGTATAAAATTGTGGAGTTCTAATCAAATCACAGTTGATGTTCTGTTATACAAGATTATTAATAGACATTTGCGATTTTTTGCTTTGACGATCTCTTTCCGCATTTCAGTGAAACAGATGGAATATCAAAAAACTATGTATGTAGATGAGCTTAGAATTCCATCCTGGCATCACCCCCCAGTTAAAGTTTTTGTGTGGTATGGGCCTGACTCTGACAGGCTTTCTTGGGGCATGTTTATAAGCAACGATATAGCGCAAAAAAAATTCCGCGCACATCGGAAGTTCTGAATCTGTTGGAATGAAAGCAGTAAAAAATGACCAATCAGAAACGGATTATGGATTTCTGCAAACCTATAAAAGAGGAGCTTTCCGCCGCGGAATCTAGATGCCATCGCCGTAGATGGGTGAGAAGAAAGAAGGCTGGCAAACCGGTCCGCTGAGGCGCGCGGTGCCAGCGGGTACCGTGGCCGGCGAGTGAGTCTGCCTGGCTGGGACCTGGTGGGGTTGGTGTCGCCCAGCCTGAAGACGTCGCCCAAGCTCTTTAAGAGCGCACCAATGGGGGGCCCGGTTCGAGCTGCGGGACCCCGCCAAAGGCCCTTGTCAGTGCCGCAAGGGCCCTACAAGGGCCGGGGAGGGGGTCCCGGTTCGAGCTGCGGGACCCCTTAAGCCCACAAGGCTCTTGTCAGGAGCCAAGGGGCACTTGTAAGTGCCCAAAGGCCCTTACAAGGCGCCGGGAGGGGGGGGTCCCGGTTCGAGCTGTGGGCCCCCTAGCCCCAAAGGCCCTCTCGGGCCCCGCTGGAGGGAGCCTCCACCCCCGGGCTCCCTCCCTTCCCTCTCGCGCGAGGGCCGGGGCGGGGGGCTTGGAGGGGTTGCGGGGAGGGGGTGCGCGGCGGTGGTGGTCGCGAACTGCCTGCGGCCCCTTCCGGCAGCCCTCTAGCCTCCGTTCCGATGATTGCGGAGCGGGGAACGGGTTGGGAGGGGCTGTGGAGAGGCGGCGGCGGTGGTCGCCGCTGGGGGGGTGTGGGCGGGGTGGGCATGTCTCCCGGGGGCGGGTGCGACCCACCGCGCGGGTGTCCTGCCATCCCGCGCGGGAGGAGTATCGGGACTCTCGCCACCTTAAAGTGGCGAAGTAAAACCGCCGATACTAGCCGAGCGAAACCCGTACCGCCGCTTTATAAATAGAAGCGGCGGTAACAGGTAAGTACGCGCGAAGGTTAACGCTTCGTTACTTTTCGCCAGCCGTTTTCGGACTTTTAAATCGCGGTAAACGTGATTTATGCGTAAGTCCCGAAAACGGCCGCGAAAAGTTAACGCACCTTATAATTGCCCCTTGGTTTTACTTTAGTTTGACCTTGTCTTTGTAAATTAAAATGTCATGTAGTAGAAAGGTTAAGAGTCGGATAAATTTGTTCTGTAACGTTTTTCAAAGGAACAACATTTAGTTGTTGGATATTGCAAGGCAGCATACCGATCGCTAAGGTGCCAATTACCAATGGATGAATTCTATGAATGCCGATTTGAGCCAGTACATCTTGTTTCTGGTTATATTATGTGGGTTGAGATACAGCACCATTTAGGGACTCTTTATTCTCCTTCACTATGTGTCCTTCCTATAAATACAGGTATGTAACTTATAAATGAAACACAATTATATGACAGCACATATCCGCCAATGTCCTTGCACAGAACAAAAACTTCGTAGAAACTAAGCATACGGATAAATCCAGTTGCCGCTGTGTAAAGCCGCACATGGGGTTTCAAATCTGTTTTATTCCTTTAAACAGTAATTGTTTAGGTTCACATTTACAATAAGAAATGTATATAGCCAAAGGATCTTAAGCTTCAAAAAAAACATAGAGCAATGGAGAGCAGTACAGTGATAGTCAGGATAAGGGGCTTACATTATAGTAAAATACATTTGTATATTTAGAGGAACTAATATATACTAGCTCGTTTATTAGGCCATTTCTTCAAATTTAGTACTGAATGCATGCATATAGAAATGTCCCAGCACATTAACACAATTTACTCGCATTGACTATGTAGTGGATAATTTTGAAGAGAATTCTAGGTTCTCAGACGGATTATTCTCCATTAAAGTAAATTATCTGAAACATTATTCATCAGTTGAAATCTGTCTTTCTTCAAAATGTACAGCAGGAGAAAAACTGAATACATTTTAAAAATGTTTACACATTATTCATATGAATCATATGATCCTAACACATGTATGGACCTGGCGAGTGTTGCAGGGGACCTATTCGTGTCAGGTGGAGGGGTGCCCATTTTGAAGTTGGGTGCAGAGGTCTAGGTGCGGGCACTTACAGCATTGCAGGTTGGCAAATCTGGGGGGACAGCAGGCGCTGGCTGGAGCAGTATAGAGGTGGTGGAGTGGGACAGGGAAGGTTTTGGGGGGGAAGGTAGTTGTTAGGGTTACTAGGCAAGTGGGGGTAGAAGGTAGGGTTGCTTCTTCCCCGATGCCCATCCCAACCGATTGCCACACCTTAGGGGATGAATGGAGTCGGAATTAGCATGTATGGAGCAGGCTAGTCCCTTGAGCCCCGGGACTGCTTTCTACACGGGGGAGGAACTTAGGATCAGGTGCTAGGCCGGTGGTGGGGACTCTGGAGGTATGATGGGTATCTGCCTCCAGGACCACCAATGCCAACTGTGTGTTGCTGGTTGGGCTAGGGTTCGTGGTGGTGGTCGTGTAGACAGGTTATTGGGTGGGGCCGGGTGGTGCACTGATAAAGTTGGAAGGATGTGAGGTCCTCATGATTTCCGAGAGCTAGGGGCCAAGTTAAAAGAAGGTCTCAGGGTAGTGTTTTCAGAAATACTACCCAGCACCTGGCTACGCCAGGGGACAGCGGGAACTTAGGAGCTAATTCGTGGTCGAGGTGTAGGTAAGGATAAGGGTTTAGGTTTTAAAGAACTGGGGCGCCTGCTCGGCTACGGCTCTTGAGGGTGGGTTGCTTTAGTGGGGTGCTACAGTGTTCTGTGTTGGGGCCCTTCTAATTAAAGGGGAGTTTCAGTGCAATCACACATTGCTTTTCAGAAAAAAAGAGCAGTTTTTCATCCTATGATTAACCTGCCAATTCAGCATTGTGCTGTGTATAATAAATGCAACCGAATGGCTTCCTGTTTGCAGGACCCAGTGAGGACCATTATGGTCTTGCCCTTGACCAGTGCCTGGGTTGATTCAGTTGTCCAGTAGAGATCTGAGCATCTTTGACCATCCAACAGCCATCAGTAGAAATTTTAGCTGGAAAAATCCAAGGAGTGGGCATCTGGGAAGAGAAGCCGTGAACCTGAAATGCAGCTCATCATGTCAACAGCAGGGACAGCACAGGGTATGAATCAACTGATTTTCAAATGGAGAGAATTGTACATAAAACTAAGAAGGAACCCAAAACCAACAATTAACAAATATTGATAATTTCCACTAAAAGTCCCTTTAACTATTTATGATTTGGAAGTGGGTATAGTCAGCAAGGTTTCTGTGTTTGCTGAAGGCACAAAACTTTGTCACCATTCTTCAGAGGGTGCAATCATTGCAGGGGGATCTAGATTTGTCCTGGTGTGCATTTTGGACTTATACCTTTGTGCTTACTATATAATGTCTCTGTGAGTGACATCCTGTGGAAAGGCGATTGGAGTTTTGGGTTACTTGGGCAAGCGTGCAGCGGCACACAGCCGCGCCAGCATGGTTGTCTTGTAAAAAGGGTTGGATTCAGGGAGGAAAATGTAATTCTCCCTCTTTTCAGCATGGTAAGGCTCATTTGGATATGCCGTGCCTTTGATCTGTTGGCCTCTTTGAAATGGAAGGGTTTCAGAAGGGCAACTAAATTATTCCAGATTGGGGGAGCTTGATGAAGAGGGACTGGAAGTTAATTTGTCGCTGGAGAAAGGCGCTTGCGTGGGGATTGATTACTGTGTATACATTAACGGGCCATACAATCTACATCTGGGGCATGTTCACCATAGAACATGTCAGAGGCATGTGGCCTTACCTTAAGACTTGGAAGGTTTGGCTTCAAGTTCGGTGGGTTTTCACTGTGAGGAATGCTGCTATGGAACTGTCTTCCAGTGGACGTTGTTGGCAGGTTCATTGGCCATCGAAAAGCTGGATGAGTTTTGCAACAAGGAAGGTTACTGGTATTGATAATGTAGAGTTGATTGCCAGGAATTTTTTTTCCCCATAATTTGGTGGTTTTTTTTTGCCTCCTCTGGATCCAGTTAGGCAGGAAGAAGGATATTGCTGAGGGTGTGGACTGGATGGACATATGTCTTTATCTCTATCAACCCCAATACTATACTATGGGCTCATTTACAGAGTAACTGGCAAATATGGAGGTAAAGTTGCGCTAAATGGTTCACTACCGGTTAACGCGACTTTAACTACATATTAGATTTACTATCGCGTTTGCGTTAGTGGGTATATCCCTTACCGGGATTAGATAGCGGCTCTAGGTAAATGAGTCTGTATATGTTTTACTACCGATTTTAATGATATGTCTACAGATGGAGCATCTAAAGCTATCTTACATTTTTACAAAGTCTATCACTTTAAAGAGCATCCACTTTTATAAGTATAGCAGAACAGGATGTAGGAGTTAGTATTAACACCTCCCAATATTCTTTTCTTAGCAGAGCTGCAAGCAGTAGAGCAGTGTTTATCAACCAGGGTACAAACACAACAACAGAAATCAGGAATACAGTACACAGGTGCTATCCTAGGAAACTGTGCAACATTCCTACATGTACAAGACCTAGGGTTCCCTAATAGTTTGCTAGGGGTTCGCAACAGATAATGACACTGTTCAGATTTTCACTGTGTGAAAGTGGTGCATTTTTATTTAATATGTATACAGTAGATGTCCCTTATAGTCATCCAGATAAAGGTATGTTACAAAGCTTGTAATGGTCCGGTTGCCATAGTGCGTGATTTTCTTTTGACAAAATTATGTTATCATTTAAAAAATAGACTTACACATGTGTAGTACATAGAATGATATGTTGTATTTTCATCTGCAAGAAAGCAATATGCCACGTCACTAGCGATTTCTTTCTGATTGGATATCTTAAAGCAATCTGATTCTAACTATATATGTGGAATAGACAGAACTGCTATTGCTCTCATTAGCCATGACTTAGATGGGGAGGTGGCTAACAGTACTTCGCAATTTGGGTTGCATTATCCTTAAATAATATACCCCCTTATGGGTCTCTATGAGACCCAATTGTAACAAAATATTTTTATAATCGTAGTAGGGGGCCGATTATAACATTCCAAAGTGTTGCTTCCCTCTGCATCCAATCCCCTGGTTTGCTTGTTACTGAATTACAGTTCCGGGGGGAGAGAGAAACGATGCATAGAATGTTAGGGGGAAAAGTGTGTTTGCGGTGGGTGCGTGTGACAGTTTGCATCTGTGGGGGGGGGGGTGTGGACAGTTTGGATCTGTGTGGGTGGGAGGGAAGTGACAGTTTGTGTGTTGTGTTGGGGGGTGGTGGGTGCGGGGGTATTGGTTTTATACGTACTTAGTTTAATTAATATGGGAGAAGGAGTAAAATATGAGATATGTCCCCTTACTCCCCCCCCAGCGGCCCTAAGCGCTTTTATATGGACCAGACTCCTTGGACACTCTGATTATATCTATACAGGGGTATATATTACACAGAGATATGTTATTATATACATGTTTTCATTTACTTTAGATTTTTTTCTTAGTTTAAAGCATTGCATACTAGTGCCCTCTAGTGTTCAAAACTGATGAACATTTATGATTCTACTGTGTTTTTGTGATTCGAATGCATTTTGTTACATTTTAATTGTATGAACCCACCAGGGTGGTTGTGGAATCAGATTAATTGGTTGAAATGCCGCCACCAACATATTACTGCCACATACCACTTTACTTACTGCCGTATGTATCCTTCCGCGCTCTCTGTCCACTTCAGCAGACAGAATTGTGAACACAACCGGTACGTTCTGACACCGAACAGGTTGCAAGTGGTGCGACTGCTAAGGTTGATATGTGTGATGAATGCATTTTGGACTAAAAAATCCTTTGTGCTGCTCCTATACACTGGCTTGTGTACGTGAATCCCTGTGTAGAAGGGACTCCTTGGAGTTGGTGGATAAAAAACTTAAAGGTAGCCAAGCAGACGCCAGCGCACAGCACCCATGGCCGCAGGTATTGTCTTGTATAGAGGGAGTCGGTTCAGGCACCGGAGGGGGACACATGAATTACCCCTCTTTACAAACACCGCTTGGTAGGCCTCATTGGGCAGAGCAGTGCAATTTTGAATCCCGTGTAAAAACAAGGACCATTTTGTTTTTGCATGGAACAGGGTTCGTCCAGAGCAGAGCACTAACATTAATAAGGGGTGGGGGTGGCGCTTGATAGAGCACGACAGAGCATAAGTTACATTTGTACACAGAAGGAAAAGAGCCGTGTCGTCTTCGGGGATATGATTAGGTGCTTATAAATCCATAACAGGCCATACTAAGTTCAAATTCAGAAACAGGGGTTTTTTTCCCAGACGGCTCAGTCAGTAAAAACTATGGAACCTTCTCATTGGAAATAGTGAGCGCAGGTTCATGCGATAGTTTAAACAGAAGCTGGTGAGTTCTGAAACACCAACGAATGTGCATTACTGGTCTGGCTACATAATAAAGTAGCAAGTGACTCGTGCACCACCACCAGGGTGCATGACACCTTATAGGGGCCGGCTCTATCTGGGAACCCGATCAGATAACCCCACCCCAAGTACAACACAGGGTCGCCCTCTGAGAGTGTCTTCTATTCTGTGCCCCAATTCCACACATCACAACGCTCGTGGTTTGTTTGCCCATTCATCCTTCCCTGTCGCCGCCGGCCGGTCACAACACCTACCTCCACCAAAACTACTCTGTGCTCTGTGACTCCTTTCTGCCTTGTGGTGGCTCCGACAACCATCACAAACCGGACATAACCTATACAAAGAGTCCAGTGGGCCACAAAGGACCATTTGTATAAGGTTCGTTGTTGCTAGTAATGCACACAGCCTCCGCAATTGCATCCACGGCTCTTTCCCCCTTCAGACACCTTGGAACGGTCAGGACCAGCGAAATAGCTCCCCTTGTCATTCTGGGTGGCTTTTTTTCGCCACCCTCTGGAATCACAACAGGCTGGCAGGAAATGTGGGTATTGCCTGCCTAGGTGGACTGGATGGATCTACTTTGTCCTGAATTGATTAGCTGTATGGCTGCTAGGCTTCTGGATGGCCTCATGGAAACCTAACAATTAGAACCCTGTACTGAGGCTGTACTGGATCCTGGGCATCTTTCTTCAGCCATCTACTGCGATGGCATCTGAGTTCCGCGGCGGAAAGCTCCTCTTTATATAGGTTTGCAGAAATCCATAATCCGTTTCTGATTGGTCAATTTTTAATACTTGCTTTACATTAACCAATCAGATTTCAGAACTTTCCGATGTGCGGCGGTAATTTTTTTGCGCTATTATCGTTGCTTTATAAACATGCCCCCAAGTTAAAGCTCAATGTGCAGTAGTTTCATGTCCCTACTCACCTATAATACTTTAACTGTGGGGTGATGCCTTCAGGGAGTGTAATGTTCTTTAAGCTCCATCTACATATCATAGTTTTTTGATTTCCATCTGTTTCACATGAAATGCGGATATTGAGATCTTCAAATGCAAAAAATAAGCAAAATGTCTATTTAATTCATTTGCTATATTACAGAACATCAACTGTGATTTGATTTAGAACTCCACATTATTTTATCTTGTTCCAATGGCAACGAAAACCTGTAGATAACCTGAGTGAATTCCCAATGGGTGTCTTTGGAATTAACATTGAAACTGTACATCCCAACATCCAATTACTTTACAACATTTACTTTGAGGATTCCAAATAGTAAACATTTGAATTCCTACTTTGTGAAGAAACAACCTCGAAGTTTTAAAGATGTTTCTAACTAAAATTCCTTATGTACAGGTAAGTGAATGGCCAATGGTTAAATATGTTATTTGGAGTCAGGCATGAAGCGCTAATGCACTCTTGTTAACAGGGAGTAAAAAATTTGTCTTTAAAGGGCATGTCCACCCCCAAAACTATAATCCCCCCAACTACTGGCCCCACCATGTAGTGTAGTTTAATCCTTACCTCACATCCCAACTCCATCTGGTTCTCCTGTAGTCCCCCCCAAAGTTCCAAAAACTGCCCACCAGGAGGCTAGCAGGTCCATATAGGACACTGCCTGCTAGCTGGTCAGGTAGATTTTGCCATGCGTACTGCAGCCCTTCTCCCCCCTCCCTCCCCTCCTCTCCCTCCCTCTCCCTCCCTCCTCCCGTTCTACTATCCCTCCCCCTAGCTCATATCCCCCTTAATATTGTGCTCCCCCATGTCCCCCAGCCCCCACCGCATGTTTTTTTTTTTAAAAAAGCTCCCCAAACTCTACTTACCTCTCCGCTTTCCTCCGCTGCATTGAATGACCGGCAGCCGCATCCGTGATTGCTGCCGCTCAGCCAATCACAGACGCGACTGCCGGTCCCGCCCTCTGCTTGCATTCTCGCAAGCAGAGGGCCGGCAGTGCGGCGGGATCGAGGGGAGGTAAGTAAGAGTTTGGGGGGCTTTTTAAAAAAAAAAACCATGCGGTTGGGGCTGGGGGATATGGGGGAGCATAATATTAAAAGTGTAATTTAGGGGTGGACATAGCCTTTAAAGAACCAAATTACTTGTCTTTCAGTTTCTTATTTTGCCTTTATTCCCACCCATTGTTTGGACTGCATCAGAGAGATTCAATAACAGTTCTTATCATTTTAAAATGGTGCTAATTTTGCCCCAACCAATCAGATCTTATTTAACATTTGTAAGCTAGCATCTGATTGGTTGGGGCAAAATTAGCACCATTTTAAACGATAAGAACTTTTATTGAATAACCCTGTATGTCTCCTATCACAGTTTTCAAGTTAGTCCAAATGTGCAGAGAAATGTGTTATCTACTAGCTAAGGATAATGTAAAATGTTTAAAAATTATCAACAAAGAAACGGGTTAAAAAAAAACAGCCAAACCCAAAGAAATGAAGCAGCAGCAAAAAATATATCATGATTGTCCAATCAGAAACAAGGAATAAATAAAACTAATCTCCCTGCAGAAGAAATGCAACGAAACGTCTCTGAATAGCAGATGAATCTTGAGAATTTAAGGGGCTAATGGAAGAAGCAAAAAGCAGCCAAAATTTCCAGCTTTGCAAACTTATACCCGATGCAATACTCAATTCAGCGGCCAGCACAGGATTTTCAAGGGAGGGATTCCTTAAAGGGTTATCAGGAGCAGCAGGGGCAAGTGCATCGCACCACCATTCTAGCCACACGTCCACCTTTTTAAAAGGTATAAGTTCAATCTATACTTTGTTACAGGAGCAAACCTCATTATAGTAAAAACAACATTGTCAAATTAATCCTTGTTCTTTTTTGGAGTCCAGTTCATGCTAACATTGTTACCAGGAAAATAAGCACAAGTTTCCTTTTGTTTTAATATATATCCTCTGACACTGTCTATGTGATGAGTTTCACACCTGTCTCCCTCGGGATTCTGGGCACCATTAATTCCCCCTAAAAATGCCTATGCGAAGATTGCCAAGACTACTAATGGGCCATAAAGATACAGTACATGGGATCAGAGGACAGATAAGCCACACACTCCAACCCTTTTTAGAACTATACATCAAATTGAAATATATAGGCCCTTCTGGCCATTAACGTAGAATAACTACCAAACTAGAAGTAGATAGTTCCCCCGCACACCTATAGTGTATAATTGAAATCGCTGGGTGCTGCTCCAAAAACCATAGCCAATGGTAATAGTATCCATAGTATCCATACGTCTGAGGAAGGTGTCGCACGGACACCAAAACGTCACGTGTTAAATAAATGGATTTGAACATTTAAGACTGGAGTGCGCTCTGAATTACTTTTGTTTGGTAACTACCAAACTAAACTCCCCCCCCCCCCCCCCCCTACACACTTTTAGCAATGTAATGGTGACATTCTTTCATTCATACATGCTGAATTTCTTTATAGACATGTAATCGTATAGCACGCAATTTAAAGTTAGAAATCTTGCCGAAACCCACATGACAATAAGACATGACAACAAGCCCCAAATGAAACCATTCCAGCAAAAAAAAACACACTATCTTGGAAATAACCCCATAAACTATTTATTTTTGAGTCAAACCCCCATAGTAAGAAAATATCAATCTCCTGACAATATGCCAAAATGAGACTAAACTAGGACTAAGACAAAATTCAGTCAACACAGTATTTGAACAGTTTCCAGTTTTTCAAATTAAAAAGCTTTGGATATATAACAGCACAATTATTTTATATTCAAGCAGAATTCCAGACACAATTCTTGAAAAAAAACAAATAGGAAACAAACTTAAAGGAGGCCAATGTATTACTTTGGGGCTTTTATAGGTCAATAAAAGTCTAACAATTCACCCCCCTTAAAAGTACTCAGGGTTAGGACCTAAATTGCCAAGTCCTCCCTATACCAATACTTTTCATCGTGCTCCAGTCAAACTATGCCCAACGGACTGTCAGTGACATGTCAAATTTTGCAGAATGTTTTGTCTGTCTATCATTTATAGCTATATAAACAAGCAGTGAAAAAAACAGCTCCTTCTGGAAGAAAGGAGGCGGCAGTGGAGAAAGTTAAGGGACACATTTTCTTAAAGGGACAGTTCAGTAGAAATTATCAATATTTGTTAAATTGTTAGTTTGTGTAATGCCTTCTTAGTTATTCTAAATATTCTCTACGATTTTGAAAAATCAGTTCATACCCTTTGCTGTTCCCTGCTGTTCACATTAGTGAGCTGCCATTTCAGGTTCTAATGGTCCTTCTTCTTCCCAGGATGCACCACATCCTTGGAATGCTCCTAACAATCATTTCTAATGATTGGCTGTTGGATGGGTCAAAGATGCTCAGATCTCTACTGAGCAACTGAATCAACTCAGACGCTGGGTCACGGGCAAAACCATAATGGTCTCTACCAGGGGTACTGCAAACAGGAAGTCAGTATTTCGGTTGCAGTTATTTATATACAGACAAAATGCTGAATTGGCAGATTAAGGTCATTGGGATGAAAAAATACAGCTCTTTTTTCTGAAAATTATTTTTTTCATGTATTTGCACTGAACTTCCCCTTTAAGGGCATAAGGCTGTATTTGAGAGAGCAGAAGGAGGAGGATAGTTATATGGTTCAGGAGGAAATGTAAAGGTATATTAACAGCGAGAGTGTCTAAAAGAAAGAGAAAGAAGTGCATAGAGTAGAACAGAAAGATAAATTATAATTAAAATGCACACAGATGGGAAAGGAGTAGACTAAGCATATAAACTAGAGGAGAAATGAGCAAGTAAAAAAGAAACAGAATAAAACTAGAATGAATGGAAAAGGTGAGAAGAAATGACAGAAAAAGAAAGGAAAAATAAATGTGGTTTAAAGGACATGTCCACCCCCAAAACTATAATCCCCCCCACTACTGGCCCCATTGTGTAGTGTAGTTTAATCCTTAAAGGGCAACTATAGTGAAAAAAAACTTTGTCTGTATACAATGTATAGATCACTTAGTATAAGCTGCCTTACTTTCATGTTTCTGTGTGGCTTCGTTTCTTCACACTGGCAGAAGTTTGTACCAAGCTGTGTAGTCCCCCTCCCCTCTCTGTCTACTCCCCCTCAAGCAGTGACGGGCTGTATACAGAGTCCGAGCATTGTCAGCAGAAAGGACTTTAAATGAAGTGCTGACATCCTGTTGACCCCTCCCTTCCAGAGCTAGACTGCAAGCAAAGTGTGGAATAAAGTAGCAATATGCTGAAGGGAGGGGCAGAGGGGGAGAGAGGTGGACAAGTGGTGCTGAGATTCTTTACAAGTAAGTTACTGAGCTCTGCCTGTTCTCTAACTTTGCTAATTGTTATTTACTTTTTACCTAAAGTTCATATCTCTCCCCCTGCTTAGCTGAGATCATAATCACCGAAGAGAGAGTCAGTGTAACAGCAGCTTGTAGTGAGATCTTCACAAACACAGTGACACTGCTTGTTGTCCTGTTATATTTCAGTTGCTTTAGTCTATATATTTCATAGATTGCACTGTGTGTCTTGTTTGGTATATAGTCTGTATTACTGTATTATATATACTGTATTAGTGTTCCATTTGAGTCACTGGTTTTGTATGTATATAAGATTTTTTTTGGGGGGAGGGGCTGTTTTATAGTGTGTTATGCTCATATTGCTGGGTTAATGGTTTATTGATTGTGTTTAGCACTACAGCATTTGACTATATGTTGCACATGGTACATATAGTGTGGGTGAGAGAGTGTGTGACAGTACTGCAGGGGAGCTTTGGATTGTGTGGGTGTGTGCCTTTGAGTGACAGATGAGGTGTAGCAGCTCCTACAAATCACAGCATATTCAAAGGCTTATATCTCGTGGACTATGTAGAATTTAAGGAAACTAAAGGTACCCTGGTGGTTGGGATGACTTATAGGATACATTAGAAGAAATTAAAAAAAAACAATTTTCTCACTATAATTGCCCTTTAACATCCCAGCTCCATAGGGTTCTTCTGCTATCCCCCCCTAAAGTCCCAAAAAACGCCCACCAGGAGTACTGCAGAGTCCATATAGGACTCTGCCTCCTGTCTCCCCTCCGGGAGAAGTTTGGCATGCGTACTGCAGCCCTTCTCCCCCTCCCTTCCCCCCCTCTCCCTCCCGATTTAGATTCCCTCCCCCTAGAGTAAAAACATTTTTATATAATATTCTCCCTGTCCCCCCATCCCCAACCGCTATAGTTTTAAGTTCAGAATGTGCCCCAAATATTACATACCTTCCCTCTTTCCTCCACCGCACTGAACTCCCGGCTGCCGCTCAGCCAATCACAGAAGCGACTGCTGGTCCCGCCCCTCTGCTTGCATTTTCTCGCAAGCAGAGGGCCTGGCAGTGCGGCGGAGGAAAGAGGGAAGGTAAGTAATATTTGGGGCACTTTCTGAACTTAAAACTATAGCAGTTGGGGCTGGGGGGACAGGGAGAATATTATATAAAAAAATTTTAAGAAGGGTGGACATGCCCTTTAAGAAAAACTTTAGCACATGCAGAAGAACTTCAAGAGTAGGATATGAATGGCAAAACAATTCATATTAGGGTAAGATCCAAACCCACTGTTTTGAAAGTGTAATCAAGGCTGATTATATACTGTATATATGTATATATATATATATTGGAAAGATAGGAACACATCCACAGGTCTTCTCATTCATTATAGATTTTAATAGCAAAGTTTACGCGTTTACGCTCACACAGGAGCCGTCATCAGAACTCCTGTGTGAGCGGAAACGTGGAAACTTTGCTATTAAAATCTATGATGAAACGAGAAAGACCCGTGAGTGTGTTCCTATCTTTCCAATGTAATTTCTCTGAACTGCCCCCAGGCTGATGCATTATTAAGTTGGAGTGCCTTCCTTTGGATATTATTATATATATATTATATATATATATTTATATATCCAGGTCATGGTATATCTGTTGTATTCTGATAGATCAACTGGACTTAAAGTTTAGTTCTTGAAGACGTTTCGCTAGTCATCCGACTGACTTTCTCAATTCTTGTACAAGTCATTCTGAATTGAGAAAGTCAGTCGGATGACTAGCGAAACGTCTTCAAGAACTAAACTTTAAGTCCAGTTGATCTAACTGAATACAACAGATAACTCCATGTTAAATGTGTTTCATAACTTTTCACTGCAATATTAATAAACAAAAAAGTTAGTAGAGTGGTACCTAAAACATAAATTTCGGCATACCGATGATGACATTCATTATGGTTAATACAGCAATGTAAAGGATCATATCGGAACTTTCCCTTTGGTTTGGTGGTTTTGAGGTCAATCAGAGATACTTTGCTGATGTATTTATTGATAGGTGTGTAGTGATCCTCTGGTATCATCTTCCCAAAATTTATCCACCATGTGATATTCTTAGATGGAACTTTCTTTTCCTTATCACAAAACATGCAGTAGACAGACACATTGGATCCACTGCTAACCAAGGATTTCTGGGGAAAGTAGAATACATCTGAAAGAAAGATCACAAATACTGATCAACAAAATTTACATTTTAATTAATTAGCCAGTGGCTGCTGTTGAGTAAGCCATTTGGCGAAACGTTTTCAGCATTCATCTCTGCACATGGCTACTTAGCGTGATGCTCCTAAACTTAAGACTATGATCCCTCCCAGGACTTACTGATGGGCACTTACTGAGGACAGATGAGTACTGAGGGTTATGATTTACTATAGGATATAGATAAGTTGCATTATTTTAATCGTGTGTGTAGGAGGATGTTTGGTCAATATTGTTTTTAATGTGTATACACTGTGTATTCTGTATTATTCTGTAACTAACACCCCGCCACACCACCCTGGCGGGGGGTCCACAATGTCTGCAGCGACCAGCCTTTTGAAATAGCTGATCACGCGTATGAAGGAAACATCCTCGCAATCACCTGTTTAAAAGACCGGACCCGAACTTGATAAGCTATTAAACACTATCTATACTGGGCTAATATGTATATCCGATAGCATTGTATAGCAGGTAATATTTTTATATTGTTAAGTATGCTTACAGCATACAGGCTTGGTTCACGGAAAGGGGGCCCAGGTTTAAATTGCACATTAGGTTAATAAGACAGTAGGAACCCCACAGTACAGCACATCCAGCACTAAATTATATCCATCTTAAGTTAAACAGTACCTCAAGGGCATGTCCACCCCCCAAACTAAAATCTAACCCCATACTGGCCCCACTCGTTCCCGCAGCACCCTCAATTGATGGCAGCCGCGTCTATGATTGGCTGCCGGTCCGGCCCTGTGCTTGCCGGAACTGCAAGCAGGGTGCCAGACCAGCAGCCAGATCAGAGCATCGAGGGAATGAAGGCATGTATATAGAGTTCTAAATCTTTTTTTAACAAACTAAAACAGCAGTTAGGGGTGGGAAGGGGTAACCTATATAATATCAAACATTTTTATAAAGGCTGAAGATGCACTTTCAATTATTTAAATTTTCTGTTATAAATGTTCACAATTTTTTAAAATAAAAAAAAAATCATCATCACACACCTTGTGTATTCATGGCCCATGCCTCACTCCAGTTGCTCCAAATTGCAGATCCATGTAATTTTTTGCACCGTATTTCAACAGAAAGTTCTGTGCAAGGCTGAACATCCCCAATAATTACCGAATTTTCTTTGACAAATAAATAAACCTAAACCAACATGGGTAACGATATTTCACATTAATTGTATACTGTATATACTCGAATATAAGTCGACATAAGTATAAGTTGAAGTTTTTACCTAAAAAATCAGTAAAACATTATTGACCCGAGTATAAGTTGAGGGTAGAAATTGACCACTACTGCCTCCTGATTCTGTATTGTTTTAAAGCTTTAGTTGCTCTTTAAATGGACAGCAAAATTCCCATACAGTAGTACCATACAGTAATAGCCCAATCCAGTATGGCTATTACTGTATGGGACTACTGTATTGGAATTCGGCTGTCCATTTAAAGGGCAACTAAAGCCTCAAAACAATACAGAATCAGAAGGCAATCTTTAACAATACATACCATTCTCCTGAATCTATATTGTTTTAATGCATTAGTTGCCCTTTAAATGGAGAGGAACCCACATACTTACCCCCAATTCCTTGCCACTCCAGATATTTGGAAACTACAACTCCCAGCATGCTTTAGTTGTAGTTTCCAAACATCTTCAGTGGCAATAACTGCACCTATCACCACCACCACCCCCCAGTGGAGGAGTGGACTTGCTTTAAAAAACTATTTCTCCACAGCATCTGAGGCAGAGAAGTTAAGCATGTTCAGAGAAATATGGCAGCCACCCGCTTCCTCCTTTTTGCACATCCAATATTCAGGCGCCTGACGTCACTAATCGGCGCCGGGTGAGACGTCAGATGCCTGAACATTGGATGCGGAAGAGGGAGGAAGCATGCGGCTGCCGGAGTTCAGGTTAGTGACTCAAGTATAAGTTGAGGTAGGATTTTTAGGCTTTTTTTAAAGCCTAAAAACCCCGACTTATACTTGAGTATATACTGTAGTTTATTATCAACCTTGCTCTCTTGCAGTATGATATACTCCCCATAAAAATGCTTTTCATATTAAATTAACAGTAGGCAGCATCATTTATTTTATGGTCTATGTAGAGATAAGAATTTGACTGCAAGTATAATGTGTAAACTGGATTTATGGGTCCATATAGTCAGGACATAGTATTGTAAAAGAACCAACCTGGGGCTTCCTACAAAGGAGTTAATTTAGTTATCAAAATAAAATCCCAACAAATCTCAACATTCTCAGTTACATAAAATAATATTAATTCATATTGCATGTTAATTAAAAACTGAATTGTATTTGTGGGAATCCACTTGGTTTTAGTCATAATCCCCTTAATCAATGTGCTGTATTCTACATTAACTGTATTATTGCAGTGTAAATGTAATATATATTGTAAGTAATAAGTAATGACAGTGCCATATAAAACATAACGCATTGTAAAAACATTAGCAAATGTATCTGCTGATTAGCAGGTAAACCTGGTGCTTGTAATTCCATATTTCATTAGACTGTATAATATTACCTCTGAGTTTGTCTCTGCCGACTTCCAATAACATCTTACTTGATACTGCAGTTCATAGTGAACAGAGCTGGGTTTAGACCAAAAAACCTTTAATTTTCCATGTTCTGTTATCTCTGCTTTCAATTCAGCTGGTGGATCAGGCTTTCCTGCAAATAAATGAATATGTTCAGCTCATTTACTGTCAAAAGGTTTAAGATTAAGTTTTAATATATTGGTGGTGTCACCTTATATGCGTCATTGCCCTGCATTTTAATGAAACAATCACCAGAGTCTTGCCCTTGTAATTGGAAATAGTTGTAGCTTGCAGTACTAATAGGTAACTCATTAAATGAAATCAAATGAAATGCTGGTTAACATCTGATCAGGCAATCCCAGAATTCAAGGCAATAGTAATGCCTACCAGGAGGGCTATATATCAATGTCTCTTTCTTACAACACAGAATGTGATCAGTGATGTTTATATGTAACGGGCAGGGAGATTTACCCAGAGCCGCAAGCTCACTGGGCAAATGTCCTGTCACGGATTTACCAGAGGCTGCACAACTTTGGGTGAATCTCACCCGCACATAAGTATTTTACGCCAGCTATTAGCATAAAATACTTATGAGCAAACAGCCACGCAGGCTCTGGTAAATTGCTTTTGACGGCTGCGCAAGTGCCTCTTCCGGTCAGGGTTTTTGCTACCTGAGCCAAACTTTTGAATGCCGCCCTTTGCGCGCTGCAGCGTTAAAGCGAGTGTGGCTTTATCCACGGGCATGCGTACAATTTTACAATTTTGAACTTTCTATCCCATAGGTATTTAAACAGTTCACCACTGCCTGTCTGCCTTCTTCAGTGCAGAGGTGCCGTCTGAGACAAATGTCTCACTCTGCCTCATGGTAGATGTGGCCCTGCTTCCGATACTCATGCAGCCACCGCAAACCGAGGCATCAATTGGTTAGTGCGACTTTAAGAGCTGAAAAGAGCACTGCTATAAGAGATGCAGGGATAAATATTTTTATGCAGAGTTGGAATGGGGTTCTGGGGAAGCATTAAACAAGGTTTCAGTAACAATTTTATTTCATTCACAGAGGAGCAGCAAAAATATGTCTTAAAATATACACTTTTATTGTTTCTTTTAAAATACATTACATTTTCTGCCACTTCACATGGCTCACTTAGTACTTTTAACAGAAACAGGTACTGCAACATTTTTTGTTTTGTCAAGCCAACAAGAACATAGACATGTGTTTCCTTTTATCCTATTAGATACCATGCCACCTAGTGGGCAATAATCTAACAATGTAACTTAGCAGCAACATTAAAAAAAACATGTTGCCATACCTTGTACCTTGTTACAAAATGAACAAATAAACACATTTATATACATTTAAAACACTTCTTTATATACCAGAAACCTCAAATTATATTCTTTATTTAAACCTTATGGTTGAAGGCTATTGAGTTTCCGCTTCACAGGTAATTAGATCTCTCCTTCAGTCACCCCAAAATCTGGAGCCCAAACTGGTACAACCAGTGCCCTTCTTTAATACAATGCTCTGCAACCGGGCTCGCTTAATTTCTATTTCTAATGTCACGTTTGCTCACTCAAACAAACCTTCAGTTGTCTCAATGTCTGTTCCAACTAAATTTTGACACGCAGCACCACACACCACATTTGACATAGTACAAGTGTAGTAGCCTTTTATTTTAAACTTAATACCTTTCATTGGGTGGTATATTATATCCTCTTTTCACCAATTATTATAGTGGGAACAAGACAAACAAGGGTAGGTTCCTTTTTTTCGTTGACCTGTTAATGTTACTTGTCTACTCATTTTTCAAGACCCAGGTCAGCATTCCCCAATTGGTCCCTTATTGAGCGAGATCTCTTATAGAATATTAAAGGGGTCCCTTAAATGATTAAATATTGGTGGGCATGCCCTTTAACGTTGTTTTTATCACATGTACAACCTGTACTGCTCCTCTCCAAGTACCACCACCACCCATCCCTTGTCTGCAGGCTTAATCACCAGACTTTTGTTCCTTTTTAACTATCCAAAGCCCTCTTTTTTTCAAAAGTTAAGTTCTTATATTTTTCCTTAAATTCACCTTTTCTCTATTTTTCTTCCAAACCCTTATGCTCCTTGCACACAGTTTGAATATAGGTATTGATACAGTATTGGGTACAGTATCTGGAGCAAACTTACTTGAAACATTGAAACCCTATCTCGATAATCTAAATACATTATCATTCTCATTATCATGTGTTTTTTTCCCTTTGTTGCTAACAAATGCCTTTAATTTGATGCTTCTAAAAGATCTCTGTAGTTCACAATCCAACACAAAAAAATCAGGATCAATATGTATGACAAAAAGTCCAACCTATTTTTTGTTTGAATATGACATAAGTATATATGTCATTATTTATACACACAAGAAAGAAAGACTAGGTTCACTCAAATTTCTTTTGTACTTTTTGATGCTATTTTACAAGCGGTTCTAGTAATTTTGCTCTTGACAAAATGGTAGACTTTCCTGTTGGTGCTGGCAAAAATGCCGGTAAAAAGTAACCTCCCTATACTAAATCATTAGGACTGATTGTTGCATGATTGGCCCGATGATCTTTTATAAAGATAATTTATAAGAATGTGCCTTCAGAAATCCAAATAATAAAGGCCAATGACTTTAGAGTATTACCAGTAACAGAAAAATACTTGCAATCATTCTATGTCCATATGTTTTACAGATAAACACTATAATAGGTGACACATTGGAGCACCCCACTCTAGATATATCTGCTCTGTAACAGACAGACTGAACAAAACTGAGTTTTAAATCTTCAATTTGATTTGAAATATCTTCTAATAAAACAAACAGGTTTACTGGTTATTAAACCTCAAATGTGGAAAAAGTTCTGGGTAGTTAAACAAGTAAACAAATTAAAAAAAAAATTCTTCCTGCAGGCCATTAAATTCTATCACAGAACTGTGTAAGGTAGATTATGACTGGCATAATATAAAATACACTCTCTTCACACATGAGTAGTTTGATTATAGGATGTACTGCTAACATGTGCATCATCAGTGACTCGTCTTTGACAAGTGTGCGGAAGAGGAGAATACAGAAGATGTGGATCCCATACATGAACTGTGGGACCAGTGGTCTAAATAGGAATTACTGGGCCCCCCAGCAAAACTATGATGGGACTCCAATCTATGCATCATCCACAGTTGTTTTCTGGGAGGAGGATATATCGGTCATTGAAAAAATAAGAATAAGGGCCTCTTATGTCAATTGTACCTTTTTATCTTTCAACTTCTATATTTACTTTCTTTAGCAGTGTAATGTCTAGAACACTTTATCACCTCTTTCTTTTTGCAGGCCTTAAGCTACAGAATAATTATATCTTATAGATTTTTGCCTAAATATGTAAAACCACTAACCAGCATTTAGGTAAATACATGCAGTATTTTTACAGCAGTTAACACTGTGATTGTAAGGTGGAGAAATCTCATACCTTCTATGTATTATTTATTGCTTGTACCATTCTACCTTGTATTATAATTACAGATCCTGCATCTCTCTACAACAATATCTATTATACAATATCTAAGCATGATTTCATAGCAAGCATTCTTCAACCCTTAATGTCTAGACATTTCTGTAAAAAGAACTAGGAAGCTTATATGATACCTAATGTAGTACTTCAATATACAGAATATTAATTATACATTGACTACAAACCAGAAGGTACAATTTATATCAATTTAACTGCATCCCAGGAAGATGTCTTACCTATATGGGAAGGTGTGACAGACATAAATGGGGACTGGAGAGTTTTCATGGCATTCAAGATTTCAATCCACAGGACACAGGAATCATTGAGGGTCACAGATGGTACAACACATTCACATCTCTCATATCCAAAGCATTTGCATCCAGCTGTTCCTCTGAGCTCTCTCTTTGAAAACCTAAATAAAGCAATTTAATAACTTCTGTGATCATATGAAACATAAAATTATAGAATAATCAAAATGACCTCTTAATGTTAAAACATCAGATGCAATATTCATCCAAGGCGATTGAAAGAGCATCCATATTAACATTAGTACTGTGTGATAGATAGCCCCTTGCTGTTCCAGTGATCGCAACCTGCTGTTCAGAATCACAGATTTAAAGTACAAAACAGAAAGGAAACATTTTGCTAATAAAAATCCTTGAGTTCGTTTTGTGAATATAATAACCTGATGCATCAGAGTACATTATAATAAAATAATAATGCCCATATATGGTATTAATCCCATAAGAGAGGGATTCTGTACATTTGGCGCAGTCTAGTACTATTCAGGAAGTTTTTTCTTGGAAAAGAACATTGGAAATAATCTTGGCATGTTGCTATGCTCATTTAGTTTTGTAGTACATAAAAAGTACTTTGTCAGATCTTGGGCTTTGTTTTGAATTTATCTCAGCCTGGGAAAACACAATGTTCCATTTGGCTCACCCCCTTCTATTTATGAGCTTGACATCAAGCTATTCTGCTGATGGCTTACATTTGTGAACTACTTGTAAATAGCCTGGAAATACTATTACCTTCCTCAGTGCTAGAATAATACAATGAAGTATGAGATGCATAAAGATAATAATTTCTAACCATGCTCCAATCCCACCCACACAATGTAAACCATCCATCATATGGAATTTAGCATGCAAATTAAGTTTTGGTTATCTAACAACCGTAACGCTTACTGTAAACTGTTTATTTGCTTTGTAGGTTTAAAGAAATAAACAAACTACTAGGTTTCATGCAGCATGCGGGAGAAACTGGTTAAACACCTTGTTTGTATTTTATTTCATGTTTTATCTTTGCAAAATGCTTTATATATCAGTGATAAAGAACTGTGCTAGCTAAATGATTTATTTATTGGTAATACGCAAACAGAAACATATACATCCTCACCAGGAGAGTTTATGGCATTAGCCCACTTACAACGTATAATGGAGGTTAACCTGATAATCTGTAGTGATTGTATTTGTTTCTGGTAATGTCTGCAAGTCGCATATTAACAGGCTCACTTTCTCTTCAAATAAGCATTGCACTTTCCACGTAAAATCTGTAAAATAATTGACAATATTCAAATTGTTCATCCCTCATTTCACCTTCAGTAAATTTAATGGCATTTCTTTGTAGCTACATATAAGTTGAAAGGACATTTTGATTATTGTTCTTAAATAACACCACTTCGCTATTTTATCCTAGTGGGCATTTTACATTTTAGATTAAATGACTTCCCCTTACATACTGTGCCAATAGAGATTAATGCAGTATTGTATAGTATTTGAGGTTGAATAAAGACATACGTCCATCCAGTCCAACCCATCTAGCAATATCCTCATTTCCTGCCTAACTGTTGATCCAGAGGAAGGCAAAAAAAACCCACCAAATTTATAAAGGGGGAAAAATTCCTTCCTGACTCCAAGTGGCAATCGGAAATTTCCCTGGATCAACTCTACTTTATGTATCAATACCAGTAACTTGCAACATTCCTTGTTTATAGAAACTCATCCAGCCCTTTTTTAAAACTGTCCAATGAACCTGCCATAACAACGTCCACTGGAAGACAGTTCCATAGCTTTACCGTTCTCACAGTGAAAAACCCTTTCCGAGCTTGAAGCCTAAACCTTTTTTCTTCAAGTATTAAGGGATGTCCTCGTGTCCTCTGACATGTTCTATTGGTGAACAATAGGATTAGGAAAACCATTCAAGTAATCTTGGTAAAGGCAAGTCCCTTGACCAAACACAAGAAAGAGTTCTACTTATAGATAGGATGTAAATAGAAACAAGCAAAATAAACAACAGGTTATAATTATGGTTTCCTTGTTATCTAAATGATTATTGTATACAGGAAGTCAGGTAGTAGAAACACATCTATATATCTTTTTATATATTTCATATAAATATGTAAGCATATGTGTTTGTGTGTGTAAACGATTCGTATTGAAGACTGCAGTGGTAGCTGGGCTCAAAATAATTTGGCTAAGATATTACTAATTAGTATCAGACTGGACGAGTTCAGGGGCTCAACGTATATTCCATATCTCTATTATCACTCATTTACATGTCTATCTTACTCCTACTGACTTTTATTGTTTTTTAAAATGCATTTCTTAATGTCACTTGGCTCTGTATTTTAGCTGTTTTCTCTGGGAAACTGGATTGTGGGCCTTCTGGGGGATTCCCCAGTAACTCTATAGGCCAGTCTGGACACTAGAAATAATTGTTATAATATATCCATAGGGCAGGCTCTAAAGGACAAGCTCACCCCTTAAGTGGAAAAATGTATATAAGTAAAACACCCCCCAATCCCCAAAACAGCAATAGCTAGAAAGCTGGGAGGTGTAAGGTCTGACATGCTGCACAAGGTCCTGTCACTCTTCTTTCTGATTCCTAGTTTTTCCAGTTGTCAGTCATGAATGTGACAGTTGACATCACAGCCAATGACTAAATATTATTCCCCTGGCTATAGGTATTCCCCCCCCCCCTTTATGCATAACAAGTTAGTCCTACATCAGATTTCTAACTATTGTGGTTTTGGGGGTGATTAACCAATAGACAATTTTTTATTGTCTATATTTTCCACACGGTTGAGCCCACTATGTAGTGTTAAAAGATCCCTACATTTCTCTTCTGCTGTGTATGGTTGTCCTGCAGGGCCTGATGAAAGTCCTTTTCAGTGTTCCTTTAAAATAAATAAAAGAGAGCAAAATGTACACACCTTTTAGTTTTACATCTGAAACAAATCCTGGCAACACTGTCTTCCTTAACCCTGCAAATCCCATCTGATGAGAGAGGTTTGTATGTAAATGATCCCAAAGGCAACAGGAAATATTTTCCTCTGATTGGAAATCTGGCATAGAGTTACATGGGAAATACTGTTTGCCCCCTGAAGCATCTTCATTTCCTGAGGAATCTGATGTGTTCTGTAGAACTTCAGCTAACAAAAGAAAATTGGAGGACTTGTTCGTCAAAAAACAGGTGAAGAAGAAATCTGAAGGAGGGATGTGATACATTCCAGGGTCAGATGCCATTATCTGGGTACATTCTAGATGAATAGATATAAAAATATAGAAATCATTTTATAATTTAATCACAAAACCCACATGCATTCTTATTAAATCAATACCTATTTAAACAGCCTATATAGGAGGTGATATCAGCAGGTCCAGCTACTCTGACCAGCAGTTTGCCATCCACACTGGGCGAGCGCAGATCAACTTTTCTTTACTGCTGTTCTATGCCCAAAGCTGTAGGATGGGCAGAACTTCTGCCAACATCACATTCATCACAACTAAGAGTAAAAAGGTCAGCAACTTAAAAAACATTATATCTGTTGTATTCAATTAGATCAACTGGACTTGAAGTTTAGTTCTTGAAGATGTTTCGCTAGTCATCCGACTGGCTTTCTCAATTCAGAATGACTTGTACAAGAATCTGTGGCAATTATGTACCCTGGAAAATCCCAATTAGCATATCACAGCCAGGTGTTAAGGGCGTGATTGCATAGTAGCTAATAGGAACGCCCAGAGTAAGGTGGATGAATGAGAACCTTCACAAGCATATTGAAAAACATTAACTTTTAGGAAGTTTAAGGAAGCAATCCAGTCTTATTTTGCTATACAGAATTTGGGATATAAGCATTTTGCTTCTAAATGACCCAAAATGGCAAATTTCCCCAGCTCAATAAGATTTCCATTTCTCTGTATGTAGCCCTGTACTCTCTAAATAAGAATACATACAAGAACACAGTGCTCATAACATGGTGAGAGGGATGGCATATAATATCCTTTCCTCCTATTCAGTCATCAGCTATTGGGAAATGGCTATAATATAGGAAAATCATGTCATTACAAACTAATCCATCTAGCGGGCTGCTGTTGAATGCACAGAAGCAAACTTTTTCTTCCATTTTACAATCAAAAGCACATACTTTTATGTTCTGAATGATATTAGGATACTGGACATGTCATAACTTAAAATATATTTAGTGTCTAAATGGGTGCCCTTACACTACTTAAATATTAGCTGGACTAGATTTTATCTATAAATAAGGAATCTAATAGGATGCCAACAACATATAGAAAGCTTCTTCAACATCCTACACGGCTGCCCTCTAACCTGATCCTGTGTGATCTGCACTATATATAGACCTCCATGATCGTGGACACTAGCATTGCTTTTAAAACAGATAGGGTAGAGACTTTCTGACTGACTTACTAATTGACAATATTTGTATAGATATGTGATGTAGATTTAAACCAGGCAAGATGAAAGGCAGAGCAGCACACTACTTAAAGTGGTTTTATCAATTTATTAGTGAAAAAAACATACAACGTTTCGGGAACATACAACGTTTTCTGGCATGTTAAAGCAGGTTTTTAATGTACAGTATCTCTAATATGTATTAAAGGATTTTTAAGGTTTTTGAAATAGTGTTGCAGTATGGCCTTTGTAATTGATGTTCTTATTTACTTGGGTTAAATCAATGGAAATGTTGTCACCAGTTTCTAATGTCTGCATTGTACAGAGCCTCCCTAGAACTACGTGACTGCCGTTAATTTCTGTGCTGCTGGTTGTCTTCACCATTTATAGACAGGGCCGCCTCTCTAATGAGGCAGGGTGAAGCACATTACAGAGCAGCACCCTGGAGGGAGGCAGCAGTTTTGATGGCAAAAAAAAACACCTTTCTTTTTTCTGGCATCATGATTTTTCCTTGTGTCTGAGGCCCAGATGCCAGGGGCCCCCTAAAATGCTGTTTGTAAATTACACATTTTCGGGAGTTACTGTCACTTTAAATTGCAGGGGAAGCCGTGACTTTCATTGCACAACAGAATGCAGCTACGACTCCCCTACCTTCTGACTGGCAATTCATTTGATCAAAATCAATGTTTGTCAGCCCTGCAATGTTGGGCATCATTTATCAGTCACTGTGGGCATCTAATACCAGTGACTGTGGGCATTATTTACCAGTCATTGTGGCCATTATTTACCAGACATTGTGGCCATTATTTACCAGTCATGTGTATAAAGCCCCTCCCAATCCTGTACATAGCATCACCTGCTTTTACTTATAAAACCGCACCCCTTCGGGTGGCACGGTGAGGGGGGCAGCATTTGAATTTTCTTTTCAGGTGCTTAATAGTCTAGAGACAGCCCTGTTTATAGATGGCTGTTAATTTGTCACTTCTGTCTCATTTTGCCTTCTACCATTTATACTTTCTCTGACTGTTACTGGTATGTCTTAACAGAACCTGTTAGATGTGTTGTCTTTGCTCTTTTACAGGCCTTTAGGCTAACTGTATTAGGGCCATGAACCAGAATATTGAATAAGGCAGACTGTATAATAGAGATGGGCGAAACTACATAGTTTCATTCTGTTTTTGGATTCCCGGATCTCGGGAAAATCCCGAAGATCTGAATATCCAATAGCGGAATGAATTTTCAAAGATTTTCAAATGTACTGAGCTATTTTCGATCATTTTCGAAAATATCTTCGAACGTTCAAAAATCCTTGAAAATACGACCAGGGACAACTTTCGGGTTTCCGAACGTATTATCGAAGATTTTCGAACGTTCAAGGTTATTTTCGAAAATTATTGAAACTCAAAAGTTGTATTTTCGAGTATTTTCGAACGTTCGAAGATATTTTCAAAAATGATCGAAAATAGCTCCTTACATTCAAAAATCTCCGAAAATTAGTTCCGAAGTCCCAAAATCTGGATGATCCGTCCGGATTTGGACGGATCTTTTGGATTTCTGAACCAAGGGGTTCCGTGTCGGATCCGGGTTCGTATCGAATCTGGATCCCATCTCTACTATGTAGCTGGATTAATGCTGGTTAATAATTTGACTTGAGTTAACAGCTGTACAATTTTGGGCAACAAAGGTTAATCCATTTAACTTTATTGCATTTAGTGATTTTATCACCATTCATGGTAAACTAAATAATTTCATTTTATTCATATTTAATATGTGATTTATATTATATAAGTTTTATTTTCCCCCTATTATGCCAACGACACTGTTGGTTTGAGACCCCCAATTCAAACCTCTGGGGAGACTCCAAATCTTATGTATTTCATCTGCAATGAATTAACAGAAATTATTTATTAAAGGACAATTATACTCACCTTCCCTTCTTCTCCTCTGCAACGAGCGTGTCTTCCTATTGGCCTCATTGCAGACGGGGAGGAGGGGGCGGAGCCTACCAGAGCAGCGTTTCAGTAAGGCTGTGCTTCAAGTTACGCGAACCCAGGGGTGAGGACCTAGCGGTTCAGGTCCTCACCCTGGGTAAAAGGTACTGACCAAAGAAGAGGAGCGGAGGGAAGGTGAGTATAATTGTCCTTTAATTCCAAACCTTCCTCTTCAGACAGTAGTGGTAAATGTTTTATCCAAATATATTGGGGGGAAAACTTACCTAAATTTCTAAATCCCCATTTCCCAGTGAGTCTCCCCATATGTTCCTGCCTGTACCCTCCGCTCATCACAGAACCAGCTCCTGTACAGAACCCCTACTCGTACTGCTTCCTCTCGCCTTAAACCTTTCTCTCTTGTAGCTCCCTTCCTCTGGAATTCTATTCCCCTCTCTTTTCATCAAGAAACCTCAATTAGCAGGTTTAAATCCAGCCTTACCTATAAGGTAACCAGCACAGTATATGATTGTTTTATTTGCACTGCATACGTCTCACTCCAGCACGTATACCTATTTCCATTGTATCTGTGTGTTACCCACCTAACTAGATTATAAACTATACAAAGCCCTAGCACTTCTATTTACATAAGTTATATTTATGTACTGAACTATCTATGTATTTATCCCCCTTGTATGACTTTATTGTATTTTATACTGTACAGCGCTGAGTCCCCAAGTGGCGCTATATAAATAAACATATACATACATACATACTAACTCTGTTTTGACAGACAATTATGTTTATTCTGCAGACTTGCCTTAGTTTAAATAGTAAATAATACTCATTACGTTGAAAAATAGAAAGATATTAAATATCACAGAGGCGTTTTATTACCATATAACATGGGCAGAAACCTTTTATACAGGTCTATCTGTTGTATTCAATTAGATCAACTGGACTTGAAATGTAGTTCTTGAAGACGTTTCGCTAGTCATCCGACTGGCTTTCTCAATTCAGAATGACTTGTACAAGAATCTGTGGCAATTATGTACCCTGGAAAATCCCAATTAGCATATCACAGCCAGGTGTTAAGGGTGTGATTAGATAGTGGCTAAGAGGTGTTATAGGAACGCCGATAGAATTAAGGCAGCACAGATTACATGAGGGGCAATGTGTTTTTTTCACTACAGATGCCCTTTAATTTCAGGAAAGCTAATTTTCCCAGGTTAAAATATACTCTTCAGCATGTCAACTGGGATGATAGATTATTAACTAAAGGTACTGAATAGAAGTGGACCGTTTTAAGGGGATTTTAAACCATTTCATATCTAAATTTATACCTTTGGGAAATAAATAAGTGTGCACCCATGTGGCTTAATTCTAATGTAATGAGAGAAATCGAAAGGAAGAAAATGGCATTTAAAACCTTTAAGTCAGAGGGAACAGAAAGGGCCTTTTTTTAAAACTTTAAGAAGGATTGTCAGAAAGCAATTAAACTAGCTAAAATTAATAATAAATTAGGATAGCAAAACAAAGCAGCACTGACCTAAACATTTTTTAAGCATATTAAGAGTGAGAAGATGAGGGCTGAAAATGTGGCGCCTTTAATTAATGGGGATAAGTTAGTTACGGAGCAAATGTCTGAACAATTTTTTTTCCCTCTGCATACACTATAGAAAGTACAGAGATCATAGAGTATAGTAGCAATAATGGTATAAAAGATACAATTGCACTTTGGTTAACTGGGGATATGGTGCAGAAACATGTAAATAAGGTTAATATTAATAAATATCCTGGACTGGATAAAAAACATCCTTGGGTCCTTAGAGAGCTAAGTTCAGTTTTATCCAGGCCATTGTTTCTTATTTTCCCTCATGTCCGGTGGTGTGCCTCTGGATTGGAAAAAGGCTGATGTTATTCCAATATTCAAAAAGGGTAGTCGTTCACAGCCAGGTAATTACAGGCCTGTAAGTTTAACTTCAGTGGTTGGGAAGATATGTGAAAGTTTGATACGGGAACTTTTGTTAGAGTATGTTTTAAGGACTGACATTATAAGAAATAATCAACATTGATTTAGGAGGAATAGATCTTGTCAAACTAACTTGCTTGGCTTTTATGAGGGAGTGAGTAGGAATTTAGACTCTGGCATAGCAGTAGATGTAGTATATTTAAGGCTTGTGATACAGTCCCCAATAGGCGACTAATGTATAAGCTAAGGTCTGTTGGGCTGAAGTGGCACATTTGTTCATGGATAGAAAGTTGGTTGATGGATAGGTTGCAGAGAGAATATGGACTAAAGTGCTAAGTGGGGTGCCACAGGGTTCTGTGTTGGGGAAACTTCTATTTAATCTGTTTATTAATGATTTGGAAGTGGGTATTGTCAGCAAGGTTTCTGTGTTTGCTGATGACAAAACTTTGACAACCATTAAAAGCTTTATAGGATGTACAATCGTTTTAGGTGGATCTAGATAGATTGCCACATTGGGTTGCTAAGTGGCAGATGAGGTTTGATGTTGATAAATGTACAGTAAGGTGATGGACTTAAACATCCTTGTGCTACTTATATGGATTTTTGTCACATGAATCTCTGTTGGAAAAGGATCTGGTAGTTTTGTTGGATAATGAACGTAGCAAGCAGTGCCAGTAAGATATTGTCTTGTATAAAGAGAGGTATGGATTCAAGGGAGAAAAATGTTATTCCCCCTCTTTACAAAGCTTTGGTAAGGCCTCATTTGGAATATGCAGTGCAGTTTTGGAATCCTGTGTACAAAAAGGACATCTTGGAAATGGAAAGGGTTCAGAGAAGGGCAACTAAATTAATAAAGCGATTGGGGGAGCTTGAATATGAGGATAGATTGGATAAGTTGCAAATATGTACACTAAAGAAAAAGGTGCTTGCATGGAGATACGGTTACTGCATATAAATACATTAACGGCCCATACAATAAACTTGGTTATTGTTCACCAAAAGAACATGCTAGAGGACACATGAACATCCCTTAAGACTTGAAGAAAAGAAGTTTAGTGTTCAAATTCAGAAAGGGTTTTTCATTTTAAGGACCGTAAAACTATGGAACTGTCTTCCATTGGACATTGTGATGGCAGGTTCATTGGATGGTTTAAAAAAAAACAAACCTTGATGAGTTTCTAAAAATAAGGAATGTTGCAGGTTACTGGTATTGGTACATAAAGTAGAGTTGATCAGGGATTTTTTTCCCCCTTCAGAATTCTAGTGGGTTTTTTTTGCCTTCCCCTGGATCAATATTTAGGCAGGAAATGTGGGTATTGCTGAGTAGGTTGGGCTGGATGGACGTATTTCTTTATTCAACCTAAATTACTGTATACTTTGCCAGTTACATTAATGTTTATATTTTTACACATTTTAATACTATAGCAGTTTCTTAGGTGCAATAAATATATATAAGAGAGCATTATACCTGAATAACATAGAAATAGTTTTATATATTTTATAGGTGTAAACAGTAAGCCACAGTGAATAAAGAGCAATGTACTTTGTACTACTCCAATAATAAAATAAAGAAAGCAATATCAGTTAAGGCCAGTTCACACTATAATCATGGTGTAACACACATACTAATATCCGTTACCATGCATTTTCGTGCATTACTCCCCAATTTTTTCGATGTATTACTTTGCTTATATCTAGAAATCCTGTGCACCTTGGTATCAGATCTGAACCCTAAACCCTGATGTAGTTACAGCTGCAAAGAGAATGTACATGATGTTTTGTAAATATTTGAAATGTGTGTGAGGAAGTATAGAATACTATAAATCTAACACTGGATTTCATGTAATAGAGAAATACTCGATTTAAGGATAGTCTTAGGATTATTAATTCTTGCCAAATCAGCCACAGCTGCAAAGGATGGATCCAGATGGTGGAGGGGGGGGGGATGGCTCCCCTGCGCATGTCACAGTCCTAGTTGAGGTTAGGTTAGGGAAGCAGCAGAGACCAGATGACTCACTGACAGCTTCTTCTCATCACTTTTCTGGACTTTGAAAAGACACTGCAGGAGAACCATAAGGAGCAGAGATATAAGGTAAGGATTTTTTTTAACTACACAGTGGGGTCAGTATGGGGTTAAATTTTACTATTGGGGGTGGACATGTCCTTTCATAAAAATAAACAAATAAGAATACTTAGTATAGTATAGTATTTGAGGTTGAATAAAGACATACGTCCATCCAGTCCAACCCATCTAGCAATATCCTCATTTCCTGCCTAACTGTTGATCCAGAGGAAGGCAAAAAAAAACACCAAATTTATGAAGTGGCAATCGGAAATTTCCCTGGATCAACTCTACTTTATGTATCAATACCAGTAACTTGCAACATTCCTTGTTTGCAGAAACTCATCCAGCTTTTTTTTGAAACTGACCAATGAACCTGCCATTACAACGTCCACTGGAAGACAGTTCCATAGCTTTACCGTTCTCACAGTGAAAAACCCTTTCCGAGCTTGAAGCCTAAACCTTTTCTCGTGCCATTTGACATGTTCTATTGGTGAACAATGTCCCAGATAGTTTATTGTATGGCCCGTTAATGTATTTATACACAGTAATCATATCCCCACGCAAGCGCCTTTTCTCCAGCGTACATAATTGTAACTTTTCCAGTCTCTCTTCACATTCAAGCTCCCCCAATCCCCTTATTAATTTAGTTGCACTTCTCTGAACCCTTTCCATTTCAAAGATGTCCTTTTTGTACACAGGATTCCAAAATTGCACTGCATATTCCAAATGAGGCCTTACCAATGCTTTGTAAAGAAGGAGAATTACATTTTCCTCCCTTGAATCCATACCTCTCTTTATACAAGACAATACCATGCTGGCTCTGGCTGTTGCCGCCTGGCACTGCTTGCTACCTTTAAGTTTGTTATCCAACAAAACTCCAAGATCCCTTTCCAACAGGGATTCACTTAACACAGAGCCATTTAAAGTATAAGTAGCACAAGTATTTTTAAGTCCAAAATGCATCACCTTACATTTATCAACATTGAATTTCATCTGCCACTTAGCAGCCCAATGTGATTATCTATCTAGATCCCCTTGCAACGATTGCACATCCTCTGAAGTTTTTAATGGTCGACAAAGTTTTGTGTTGTCAGCAACACAGAAACCTTGCTGACAATACCCACTTCCAAATCATTAATAAATAGATTAAATAGAAGCGGCCCCAACACAGAACCCTGTGGCACCCCACTTAGCACTTTAGTCCATAATGATGAAGCCCCATTAACAACTACTCTCTGCATCCTATTCATTAACCAATTTTCTATCCATGTACAAATGTGACTCCCCAGACCAACAGACCTTAGCTTATACATCAGTCGCCTATGGGGGACTGTATCAAAAGCCTTTGCAAAATCCAAGTAAACTACATCTACTGCTATACCAGAGTCTAAATTTCTACTTACTTCCTCATAAAAGCCAAGCAAGTTAGTTTGACAAGATCTATTCCTCCTAAATCCATGCTGGTTACTACTTATAATGTCAGTCCTTGAAACATACTCTAGAACATGTTCCCTTATTAAACTTTCCAGTATCTTCCCCACCACTGAAGTTAAACTTACAGGCCTGTAATTACCCGGCTGTGAACGACTACCCTTTTTGAATATTGGAATAACATCAGCCTTTTTCCAATCCAGAGGCACACCACCGGACATGAGGGAATCAGCAAAAATAAGAAACAATGGCCTAGATAAAACTGAACTTAGCTACTTAAGTACCCGAGGATGTATTTTATCCGGTCCAGGAGATTTATTAATATTAACCTTATTTAGTTCTTTCTGTACCATATCCTCGGTTAACCAAAGTGAACTTGAATCTTGTATACCTTTATTGCTACTATACTCTATGATATCTGTACTTGGATCTTCTATAGTGTATACAGAGGGAAAAAAATTATTCAAGACATTTGCTTTATCGCCATCCTCCGTAACTAACTTATCCCCATTAATTAATGGTGCCACATTCTCAGTCCTCATCTTCTTACTATTAATATACTTAAAAAAATGTTTAGGCTTAGTGATGCTTTCTTCAGCTATCCTGACTTCATTATTAATTTTAGCTAGTTTGATTGCTTTCTTACACTCCTTGTTACAGTTTTTATACTCCCTAAAGGCCCTTTCCGTTCCCTCGGCCTTAAAGATTTTAAATGCCTTTTTCTTCCTTACCATTTGCCTCTTTACATCAGAATTCAGCCACATGGGCGCGGATTTATTTTTTTTACATTTATTTCCCAAGTGTATAAATTTAGATGTGAACTGGCTTAAAATCCCCTTGAAAACAGTCCACTTCTGTTCAGTACCTTTACCTGATAATACATTATCCCAGTTGACATTCTGAAGAGCTGCTTTTAACCTGGGAAAATTTGCTTTCCTGAAATTAAATGTCTTTGTTAACCCAGCGCACTTTTCCTTTCGATAACAAAGTCCAAATGCCACTATTTCATGGTCACTATTCCCTAAGCCTCCAGTTACCTTTATATCTATAATGCGCTCCACAATGTTAGATATTACCAGATCCAACAGAGCTCCTTTTCTAGTAGGAACCTCAACCACCTGTGAGAGAAAATTATCCTGCAGCAAATTCAGGAACTCATCGCCTTTTTCTGTGATGGCAGTTTCACCACACCAATCAATGTCAGGGTAATTGAAGTCCCCCATAATGAGCACACTCCCCAAACTTGCAGCCCTTGCCAACTGCATATGAAGTTGACTCACCTCCTCTCTGCTAGCATTTGGCAGCTTATAGCAGACACCAACAATGACATTACCCCCTTTCCTGTTGCCTAATTCCACCCATATTGCCTCCACTTTATCATCCATATCACCAGTTATCTCTTCTTTTAAATTTGGCTTCAAATCTTTTTTAACATAAACACATACTCCTCCCCCTTTCCTTTTTTTTCTGTCCTGCCTAAACAAGGCATATCCTTCTATATTTACAGCCCAGTCGTGAGAACTGTTCAACCACGTTTCTGCTATACCTATTACATCATACTTTTCATTCAATGCCATCATTTCCAATTCACCCATTTTGCCAGGCTTCTCGCATTTGCAAACATACATTTTAGATTATGATCCTGTAATTTATTCGTACACTTTGATACACATTCCTCCCTATCCCCTATGCTAGCCCCACCCCCCTTTCCGCCCCCCACTGGCCTATCTACACCCTGCTTTCCTCCTGGACAATCTATCCCAGTGAGACTGCTAATACCCTCCCCCCCCAAACCTAGTTTAAAATCTCCTCCAACCCTCTAGCCATCTTCTCCCCTAAAACAGCTGCACCACCATCAGTGAGGTGCAACCCATCCCTACTAAAGAGCCTGTAGCCGACAGCAACGTCTGCCCAGTTCTCAATAAACCCAAACCCTTCTTCCTTACACCACTCCCTTAGCCACGCATTAATGCTCCTAAGCTCCCGCTGTCTCCCTGGCTTAGCACGTGGCTGTGGTAGTATTTCTGAAAACACTACCCTGGAGGTCCTTGCTTTTATCTTGGCCCCTAGTTCTCGGAAATCATGTTTAAGGACCTCACCTCCACCTCTAACTTTGTCATTGGCACCAATGTGAACCAAGACCGCCGGGTCACACCCGGCCCCACCCAATAATCTGTCTACACGATCCACCACATGCCGGACCCTAGCACCAGGCAGGCAACACACAGTTCGGCATGTAGGGTCTTGGCGGCAGATTACCCTATCTACCTTCCTTATAATGGAGTCCCCTACCACTACCACCTGCCTAGCATTCCTGACCCTCCGTTCCTCCTCCCTTGTATCAGAGATGGCAGTCCCCTGGGTGCTCAAGGGACTATCCCCCTCCATACACGCTAATTCCGAGGTGTCCTCCTCCACTTCATTACCTAAGGCGGCAAATCTGTTGGGATGGACAAGAAGAAGCCTTCTGGGAAGAAGCCCCCCCTACTCTTCCATCCCCCACTTCCCCTAGTAACCCTAACAAAACTACCTCCTTCCTCATCCTTTCTCGTCCCTCTTCCACCCACCTCTATACTGGCCCCAGCCAGTGCCTGCTGACCCCCCAGTTCTGCCAATCCCTGCAACGCTGCAAGCTGCCCCCTTAGACTCTCCACCTCAGCTTCCAAACGGGCAACCCACTCACACCTGACACAGACATAGGTTCCCCAGAACGTCTGCTCCAGGTTCCTATACATGTGGCACGATGCACATTGCATGGTACTGACAAAACTGTCCCTTCTAATACACCACACCAACACAGTGACGCACAAACCTTGTTTAATTGCCCTTCTTGTTTCAATGTCCTTCTTTTTATATGTCCTTGAGAGCAAGGTCCTTAAGATAAAGTTACACTCACAGGAAACTTCCTTTTGTTAGGTCCAAACCACAGGCCCAACAACTGTGAATCCTATTTAACTAATAGGCCCCAACCCCCACACCAATTAGTGCAAGAGCCAGAAAGAGAGGGGAAAAAACCAAACACTTATTAACCCTTTCACAGCCTGTTTGTGATTACAACAGGAACAATACTAGAATATAGAAGTCCAGCACACCCCTTTAACTGGAAGAAGAAAGATTAGTCTGCTTACTGCACACTCAGTCCTGCACACATAGTTCTTAACAGTACAAACAGACCTTATTTTCAAACTGTCAAACAATCCTTATTTTCAAACTTTCACACACACCATACAACCATCAAATGATTAAGTGTCCTTCTTTTTATATGTACTTGATGTTTTTTTCCCTCTATTTCTGTCTTAAATGTGAAATTGATCATTTTGTAATGATTACCAGCACAATTTGACCAAATGAGCCTTGTCTGTTTATTCTGGTTCCTCTCCAAAGGGTAAACACAAGCATACAGAATGTTGTTGTACAAAATGCAAAATCAACATTTTTGAACAGCTAAAAATTGTAATTTTATGTATTTTCTTTGTTTAAAAACATTTAGATAAAATATGAACTAGATACAGTTTTAATGCCAGGGACCTCAACACCATCCCATCTCTGACTTATAGCATAAGCAGCTATGTTGTCCCTCCCTCCTGACATTTCCATGTTTGTTATTGTGCCAAAGTACAGGTCAAACTGTTTCCAGCTGAATCCATGGGGCCCTCAATTACAAACCATTTTACCATTATCGTATCTTTAGATGGAATGATTATTTAGCCTGCTAAGATATCATGGCTGCAGTCTTTGCTTATATAGAATTTAGGCCACTATTTCCATTTCCACATACCGTATATAATGCATTTGTGCAATTTCTGAGCGGGGTCCTTTAAAACACATCTTCCTGTAAACTGTGGTCTTGGGAATAAAGTCAGAAAAATAACCACTGGGCAACTTAGGGAAAGCAGTTGGTGTATTTGATATTTTATATGCGCTATATGATTCAAATACAACAATAAAATTGATCAATTTATTAATAGAGATGGCTGAACTTTCAAAAGTTGGGTCCGTTTTCGAACTTTCGAACTATATGGAAAGTTCGAATGAAATACAATTAAAATATCAATGGTAACTTAATGTAAATGGCTGTGGGACCTGGGAAATGGTCTAGGGAACATGTTCAAATATCCAGGACATTTGAAAAATTGTTTTTACTCTCACGCGCGCTACTTTCGAGCTCTCGCGTTCGAACATTCAATAATTATCCCATGAACGACTCCCGGATTTGATAATTTGTTATTTACTCGCGTATTGGTATAATAGACATTTTACTTGCGGATTCGATATTTACTCGTGAATAGGTATAATAAACATTTTACTCGTGGATTCGATACTCGTGTATAGGTATAATAGACATTTTACTCGTGGATTCGATATGTACTTGCGTATAGGTATAATTGACATTTTACTTGCGGATTCGATAATACGATATTTACTCGCGTATAGGTATAATAGACATTTTACTTGTGGATTCGATACTCGCATATAGGTATAATGGAAGCAATATATATAGAAATGGGATAGTATACATCCACGCAGAGTGCAATTGGTTCAATAACTTGGCCAAATTATTTAAGCCCAGCAACCACAAACTGTGAAGTGGTTACTATGGTAAAAAAGGTTAAAAGTTGGGACCCAGCAGAATAAAGCAAACTTTGAAGTGGTTGCTGGGCTTAAAATAATTGAACCAAGTTATTGAACTAATTGCTTTAATTTATCCAGAGAGAAGGGCAGGTTTTTTAAGTCACATTACAATGGTAAAGTAAAATGTAAGCTAATTAATTGGATGTGCACTAGGCTTCTAATTTTTGTATGTATTGAATTAATTTGGTTTCTAGTTGCACTCTGCGTGGATATATACTATCCCATTTCTATATTAGTATATATATATACTATAGGTAGTATATATATATATATACTAATATTATAGGTATAATAGACATTTTACTGCATATTTGCACATCTCGAACGTTCGAACATTCGATAATTATCGGAAAAAGTCCGGAAAATATCGAAAGTCTGAGAAATCAGGGATCCGGGATAGATTGAGAAGTCCGAGTCCGTTCGAACTCGAATAGTTCGGCTCAAACTTGGGTTCGAGTTCTAGTCCATCTCTATTTATTAATGCATTTTTTTAAATTCACTCTCAAAATATCAACTTAAAAAATGTGATAAATGTTCTCATGCCAAAAAGTACAAGCTATCATGGCAGTGGCAAAATTGGTCCCACTCTATTCAATCATTTATTATAGAAAACCAACCATTAATTAGAATAGTGTCTAGTGGGCATAAAAGAGGTTTTGTTTGGTATACAATACAAGAATATTGCTTTTCTGTGAAATTTGATGTTTTATTTTGGACCAATTTTCAAGTAACAAGATTTATTCCTTCTTAAATGGTTAAAAACACACTATTTAAAGTAAAACTATACTCTAAAAAATAACTTTTTAAAAATGGAAAGTACCCGGGGCAGGGAGGTTGGATTCATTATTTCTACCTCACAATATCATTTTGTTAAGGAGCTACAGCACATACAGGGTTATTCAATAAAAGGTCTTATCATTTAAAATGGTGCTAATTTTGCCCCAACCAATCAGATGTTAGCTTTCAAATGTTAAATAAGTTCTGATTGGTTGGTGCAAAATTAGCACCATTTTAAACGATAAGAACTTTTATTGAATCTCCCTGATAGAGTTTTCACTTGCCAGGTTAGTCCTGGACTAATCCTCAATTAATGATAGTGCTGAAACCAGGAGGAAGACTGGCAGAATCAGAAAGTATCAAATCATTCTCCTAATAGCTCTATAGATGTTGACTCTGTCTCCAACAACAAATCTATGGACTTTGTGATTAATAAAAGCAATTAGGTGAGTGGTACAACAAAAGACAAATAAAGGGAGAGACAGGCTTCCTTAAATCACCGTAACAAAGGGGTTATGGTTTATTAGGCTCTTATACAGACACATGGCAATCAATAGCAAAGCTTATATAATATTACATAGATTTGTTTGTAATGCATTATACAGGCATATCCATATGTAGAGTTAACTGTGAGACTTCCCAATTCATTTTTGTTTAAACAGATAATTGATAAAGGCCAAAATCCTTTCATATATAACATTCTTACAGTTGGAAGAAAGGGGAAATTGCAATGTATGTTTTACATTGATTCTAAAGAAGATGTAATGAGATAAAAGTGGATTTCCATTACCCTGCATGTCACTGGATGATGTATAAATCAATAAAAGAGCAGGATGGGAAGCCTGACACTTTCAGTAAGGAATTTACAGTATACAAAATAAAGAATTGAGTAAAAGTCACCTGGCATCAACTATTCTCACTTCATGTAAACCTCCTCTTAAATGGCATGTCCACCCCCAAAACTACATTCTCCTCCATTGCTGGTCCCACTGTGTAGAGTTTAAAAATCCTTACCTTACTTCTCTGCTCCAAATGGTTCTCATGTAATGTCAGCCCAAAGTCCTAGAAAGTGAACACCATGAGCCTGGCTGGGAGGAAAACATTTCTGCCTCAAAGGTGTCTGAGGTTTCTGGCTTGCTCAGTGCAGGCATCCCACCCCTCCCGGGAGTTGCGGGAGTCTACCGGATTTTTGGGTGATCTCTCGCACACCTGCGAGACCACCCCAAACTCCCGCGACCTGAACTTACCTGCCAGCTCTGCCTCCGAAATGGGTTCTTTTCTTTGGCACGCCTCTCCCGTGACGTAATTTATGTCACGCTCCCCCTAACCACGCCTCTGTGACATAAATTACATCACATGTAGTGGCCTGCCCATAACCCCGCCCCCTTTGTGACATTGTTGACATCTGCATGCCCTAGCCCCACCCCCTTTGTGATGTCATTGACGTCATGTCAGTCCGCTCTGCCCCCTTCTCCCCACCCTTCCTGGAAGCCATATTCGGCAGGGTGGGATGTCTGTCAGTGCAGCCCTCCCCCTCCCGATCCCTGTACTGGGGGGGGAATCGGTTCTCTGTACCCCTATTTATCCCTAATGTCTCAGAAAAGAGACATTTCTCCTGATCTCCCCTGTAATTTCCTTTCCAGTTCTTCCAGTGATGTCCCTCAAAATTACTTACTGCTGCTTCCAATGCGCCTCCTTTCCCACTACAGAACCTAAGAACCTTTCATGCAGGGGTAGATAGAGATCGGGAGGAATATCTACCTTTGAAGATGTTTAGCAAAAAAGTAAGTATTACGGTCTGGAAGGATCCTGTGCTTAAGTATCAATGGTATTTTGGGGGGTGGACATGCCCTTTAAGTACAATGTTTGTTTTTTTAAGTTTGTTGCAAACCTTTTACATTTGAGGAGAATAACGTCTGTGCAAGCACAATGTAATGTTCTTCATTCTCCCTACCTCACTGGTAATATTTTTAAGAAACACTGAGTTAAATGCTGTCAATGCATTCCCCTATCTGCATTACACAGCCCTTTTAATTTATGCAGTCATTGTCTACAAAATCTATAAACATTGAGATAATCGAATAGATTATTGATGTATTATTGATCATGGATGGATTATTATGGATTATTGATGTTGCAAAAACAGCCACGTGATTGCTTTTCTATTTTAGATGGATAAAGGGAAAACATTTCTCACTTATAGTTTCCGTAATACTTTAATTTTAACCCTGCCCCACATTTTCTACACGTGATTGTTAAACAGTTGGTATTATTGGGTAGTGTCAGAGTAATATAGTAGATAACTTACCCAAGTGCAGAAAGAATATCACAATTCCTTGCCAAAACATAGCTTGTTTTGGACAATTTACCTGCAGAAAAAAGCATTGCATTAGTTCGTAATCTATAGATCCAGCCATTTCATTTGTATGATAAGGTTATTTAATACTACATAAGTACAGAGGGAAACAAAGACACGTATCACTTAAGGTTCGTACACACGCCAAATAATTTTTGTATGATGTGCCCGTCGAGCCCTCATCGCGTTATACGCTAGTTCTGCCAACAACGGTGTTACGTGACGTACGTGTTACGTGACGTTCGGAATATCGTGTGATCTCAAAATGTTGCACGTTTATTTCATTCAATCTTACATTACAGTCTACCTATATTCTGCCGACTATGTACCTATAATCTGCCGACTATGTACAAACACACGACAATCGGCAGAACGAATCCGCCAGGCTGATCGTCAGTGGTGGATCGTTGGTCTTAAAAGACCGTTAAAGCTTCATTTTTGCACAAATGTCGAGAAATGGGTCGTTTGTCTGGGAAAATCGTGTGAAATTATCTGACGTGTGTGCGAAGCTTTACACTAGCCACAAATGCATTTACATTCTTAACAATTAATATTAACAATATTGTTGATAATTAACATATGCCAAATATTTAACGAAGCAACTATAAAGTTGTGTCAAATATTGGCCCATGTGCTGTAAGATGGGTTTATAGGAGGCTGCACCCGAAAACATTCACACCCCACAGTAGTTGCATGTTTCTTATGGTGGTCCAACCAGCAAGTAGGGAAACTAGTAAAATGGAAGGGTTGGTTCGAATTATCATACATGTTCCAGTGTTTTTGGTAGATCAAACTATCTCATGGTCATTCAATTAATTGTTATTTGTGGTTTAGCTCACCTTTGGCAGTCATAATGGGAGGGGGCTGGGGGGTATAGTTGCCCTTTACAATAAAACAAGTATTATTTATACGTCTCATGCAGTATTATGCATATGTCTCACTCCAGCACTTATACTCATTCCATTGTATCTGTGTGTTACCCACCTGACTCGATTGTAAGCTCTGCGGGGCAGGGACCTCATTACCTCTTGCAAAGCCCTAGCACTTCTATTTATATAAGTTATATATTTATGTACTGAACTTTGTATTTATCCCCTTTGTATAACTTAATTGTATTTTATACTGTACAGCACTGCGTACCCAATGGCGCTATATAAATTAACATATACATACATACATACACAAACATATAAATACATTATACAAGTGTTTACAGCTATGCATAAGGCTCACTTGGTAATGAGCTGTCTGGAGAGACTTATATTAACCAAATGCTCTCACATATAATTACAGTACATAATTTATAAATAAAAAAGATATTTAATAAATAATATTGTTTTAATGCATGTGGACAAATAAATAATATGTTGCAAGATCAAACTACAATACCATTTATCTTAACAGGTCAAATAATTATTTTTTTTCTAGCAGTACATACCACAGCCAGATATCAGTGTTTGAAAAGCCTGTTTCTTGTAAACTAAGAACTACAGTATAGTCGAGTGAAGACCATACACAAGTCAATGTTTTTCAATTAGTTGAAGCTCAACTCCTATTTTACCTTCTGCCCACAGTTTTATGATAACAAATAATCAAAAACCAAATTTTCCTGACAATTCCATCTGTGACCACATCTGCGATATTGAGCAGATTTCAAGCTGAACTCTAACACACTTTAGGCATAAACAATACAAGCCCATTATTATGACAGAACATAGGCATATTTAGTAATTTTGTTCCTTAATAATTCACGAGTTCTAATTTATTTTTCCCATACTAGGTTTCCAGATTGTAAAACACATCTAAGGGAAGCCTCAGCTTAAACAGCTGTGATTTTTGAAAGGCAATTTGTTAGTCCTCCTATACTCAGGGGATGTCCTCTTGGTGTAAACACCATCTTAATCATGAGAAATTCATTATTCTGGTCCTTGCATGACCTTGGGTATTTGTATATGTCAATGTCATTCAGTTTCCTTCTGCATGTTCTAGTTTATGTACTTTAATGTCGCTATAGGAAATTGCCACACCCACTGGTTTCAGTAAACTATTCTCTTTTTAGAATTGTACTTTCAAACTTAATAATGGATACATATTTAACTCAAACGAAGAAAGTCAAAAGCAAATGTATGAATGAGTACATTAGCTATTATATTATTGCATCAGAAAGCAAATTTGTGGAACAGCCCTGATGTAATGGTTATGACTCATTCGCTTAGAATGGAAATACTGGGAATGCAAAAAATGATGTAAGCACATAAAAAAAGCAAAATTCTTTACATGCAATAGTTAACATTTTCACTGTCATGAAATCTGAAATATAATACTGATTTCATAAAAAAAAATCAATATTAACGCAGGCAGTTAAAAACAGCATAGGATGAGGTAAAAACCAATGTGCCTTTAAATTTATGCCTGGCAACTTAAGATAGACAAATTGATGTCTATGGGACTTGCTACTTAGAAGAGTCAAAGTTTCAAACTGACTTCTAAGGTATATCTGTTGTATTCAATTAGATCAACTGGACTTGAAGTTTAGTTCTTGAAGACGTTTCGCTAGTCATCCGACTGGCTTTCTCAATTCAGAATGACTTGTACAAGAATCTGTGGCAATTATGTACCCTGGAAAATCCCAATTAGCATATCACAGCCAAGTGTTAAGGGTGTGATTGGATAGTGGCTAAGAGGTGTTATAGGAATGCCCAGAGTAAGGTGTCAAAACAGCATTGTACATGGCAGACAGATGGTGTCGAACCCCCCCACCTCTATTTAGGCTTGGTTTCTTTATTTTCACATAAATGGTCAAAAATAATTTTCCCTCCCCTGAAACAATGAAGATTTGCAGAAATCTAAACAGGGTTAACGGAGCAGGAGGGTTTATAAAAGGCTCAATGTATTGCAGTGTTTTTCAACCTGTTTTTCCTTGTGGAAACCTTGAATGATGTTCACGGGGAACACTCACATAATAAAAATGAATTTCTGTTTTTCTTTATCTCTTTCTCAGTCATGAAATCAAATCATACACATACATAATTCATGCACATTTAATGATAACAATGCTGAATCTGTACTCTTCTTGTCATTCTCCCTAGAGGACCCCGTAGCAACTTTTCGGGAACCCTAGGGGTCCCCAAATCCCTTTTTGTGAAACCACACTGTTAAAGTTCAGATCCCTACTGGATGAACAGTCACATAAAGTTGATGTTTTGAAATGTATTTTTTTTTAACTTTAGTCCAGAAAATATAAATTAAAATAATGGTGCATCACATTCTATGTAAATTCTAGCCAAACACATACATGAGTAAAGTAAGTAAACTCTTTCATTACAGCAGTTCTACAGTTACTTTAACTGTTATCCTTTTACCCCTAGGACAAGGAGACACAAAGTAATGAATAAGACAGCTTCTTACTCCTTTCTTGGATGAAGCACACTAAGCAAGTATGTCCCACTGAGAGAGGGAAGGAGTGAGGTAATTAAATAAATAATTTCCTGTTTCCTGACTTCCTACACCCAACCATCCTGGTTTGCACCAAGCTTTGTCCCACAGAGTCTTGTGTGGATTGGGGAAATGACCAGGACTTGTCTAGGGTTGGGCAGAGTTGATTGATAAAGGATGGAGTTTTGATAGGACCTGCCAAGCCCAGTGTTGGAAAGAATGTGACATTACACAATTATTTCTTTGATTAGGAATTACTTCAAAAGGTAAAGGATATAATGGATATTATTTAGGAAAAATGTGTTTTAGACAATATGTCCCATCAAAGGGCAGTATAGCCAATCTGCAAATATGCAAAAATATAAAGAAAAGCATATTTAACTTTAATTAAGGAGAATAATTGAAAACACCCACCCAGATTTGCAGCACATGATCAGGGAGATTCACCCAGAACTGCACTTGCTCTGGCAAATTTCCCATAAGGGATTAACCAGAGGCAGCATGGCTCGGAGTAAATCTCACCCGCATGTCTCAGGGTAAATGTCTCGGAGTAAATCTCACCCGCATATTTATTGCCAGCTATCAGCTTGTGTTAAATACTTGTGTGTGCACAGCCATGTGGCCTCTGGAGAATAGGCTTGTGGCAATACATGCACAGCTGCTGCAAACTTGCAGGTTAAAGTTTCACTAACCGGTATTGAATCAAACAAGCAATGGGCCCGCCCATCAATCCGCCTGTTTATGCTTATCAGCCTATAAAGGTGGCCATACACCAGCATGATATTACCGGAACCACCTCTCCCGATCTTATATGCGATCGACATGCAATCGCAAAATGAATGGGATTTTGCGATCGCATGTCGGTCGTATATAAGATCGGGAGAGGTGGTTCCGGCAGGATCGCAGGAACGTCGCGTGAGCGGTCGGTCGGGTAAGTAATATCGTGCTGGTGTATGGCCACCTTAACATTTACTTACTTTGTTACACTATTATACTTATGATTAGTAGTTCTGCAGAACATATTGAAGTTTAGAAAATCCAATTCGAACCTGATTGAATCAGATTTTTAGAATTTTCTATTACAAATCTTGAATATTCTTTATCGTTTTTAAATTTTTGATAGGCATTTCAATATTCTGAATGCCATTTTCACTTTTGAATCGAATTTTTGAATTTTCAATGAAAAGTTCAGCGTTTGGAAAATGTCAAAAAATCTGTTGGATCCACGGATTTTCTAAATAAACATTAGTTGCGAATCTAAACCAGGTATGTTTTGAAACCGATGTTAGTACAAAATCTGCCAACTTCATTAAACAGTTTTTATGTAAAGCTGCTACCTACTCTGTTTATGATTATAGCTTGGGTATTTTACATTTTCACTTGAATTTACTTTCTGAATACTTTAAAATAAAAGGCGATAGACTATATATCTGCTCTTGAAAACCATTTAATATGAATTCCTACAAAATGCTTGATTCATTTAAGATAAACCCAAGGCATTCATATCAAACACTTTTCAACAGCAGGTATATAGTCTATTGCCTGCTATATTAAAGTATTCAGAAAGTTACGTCAAGTGAAAATGTAAAGTACCCAAGCTATAATCATAAACATAGATTACAGTAGGTAGCAGTTTTCCACAAAAACAGTTTAATGATGTTGGTAGATTTTGTACAAACATCGGTTCTTACTAAGAAAAGGCAAAGAACTATCTAACACCAGATAAGATAAACAACCATTAACCACAGTTACCTTATTTGTATAGCACAGGGCACAAACAAAACCATTTCTAAAAGAAAAACTAATTGATGCATTATACAGCAAATGATGCATTATACAACTGTTTGCTATAAGCAGTATATTGGTAATAGTTTAATGACACTTGTCAGTGTTAACAGATTCTTAAGATCAGAGAAATCTAAAAGCCCTCAACATGTTTGCAAGTTACAACTCTTAGCATCTGCAGCCAGGCAATGCTAAGAGTTGTAGTTTGAAAATATCTAGAGGGCCGGAAATTGGGCATACCTGCTTAAGATAAACAGTAAAATGCATGATCTGCTTTATAACATTAGGAATGGATTCCTGCACTAACTATATAGCAAAGTTCAGACAGTTATTAGCTTACACCACACACAAGATTACGAGCACACAAGTAAATTTGCACATGTCCTTGCCTAGTCAGCTGCACTGAGACAACAGGGGAGACAACAATCAGCATTCAATAATTGGCTGTGATGTCAGCAGTCACAGCTTTAATTGACTGCATGGAGGGAGGAGCCAGCTTACCCTGCCAGAATGAAGGCAATAATTATTTGATTAGTAAGGTGTCTAATAAAGTGCTAAATATATCAGTTGCAGGGGCAAGTGCAGGATTTTCAAGGGGGATATTCCTTGAATGGGTTACCACCGAAAAAGTACAGTAGGAAGTTCATGACCAAATACATTATTATTATTATTATTATTGTGGATTTATATAGCACCAACATCTTCCGTAGCGCTTTACAATTACATGTATACATTCACATCAGACCCTGCCCGAAGACATTTATTTGACACATACGACCTATCAGTATGTCTTTATGATTGTGGGGGAAACCAGAGTGCCACGCAAGCACGGGGAGAACATACAAACTCCTTGCAGATGTGTCCAAGGGTGGAATTGAGGGATGGAAGGCATCAGTGCTAACCACTGAGCCACACATCCAAATATTCTATTATGTATGGATCATATAATAGTGTATATGTGTTCCCTACTTGGTATGATTATTATCACACCCAATACAGATATCACCTTTGCTTCACTTTTATTTAAAGAAAAAAGTATATACATTTTACTTACTGTTTATTTTCCATACATGAAGCTGCTCCCTTTGCTGCTGTGTCTGTTCCTAATAGAATTCAATAGCCGCCATTTACAACAAGTGTAAGCAGAATGACACTGGAGGCTATGTATCTTGCTCCAATGTATGGAACAATATGTAACAATCTTTGGAACAAGTGATGGAAAAAGTACAGCAGCAGACTGAACCTTTTTACACAGCAAAGCAGAAAGGGGGGATTCCAGGTACTGTTAATCCCCATAAACACACCACTGAGTTGGAGATGGGGAGTGAAGATGGGGTCATCGAAAGATTTTCTGCCTGGCACGATCTTTGTTTTTTTTCGATAAACTGCTTGGAATCGGATCAAGTTTTTTGTATCGTCTAGGGAGTCAATGGGTACTGATTTCCCTACTCATTGCACGGAGAATAGAATAAGATTAACCTGTTATCTGACTTTACAGTGCTCTGTACCAGTCTGGGTACCATGTGCATTTCTGTGAGTGTTGTGGAAGTTCTCAAAAGAAATCAGCCAAAACAGACTAAAAACACACAAAAATACCATGATTAATAGGATACCTTTTCTATAGATGCCTGCATCTGAAAATCTATATGTATCTCCCCTCTCCAAATGTCTGTCTCTGTCTTTAACAAATTCACCAGACAAATTACTTAAGCTTCATTGTTAACAATTTCAAAATGAACTGTAATGTTCCTAAAGGTTGCTATAGTTATCATCATCATATAGTCATTGTCAGCCAATTCATTAATAATCATCTATGCATTACTCTTATTTTGTTTAATCTCAAATAATTACCCCATGACACGCCATGAGTTATCAGTACTGTATTTTATAAGCAAATTTATCACTGTCCATATTTAATGCAAATATAGAAATAAACATATTTGATCCCTAAAGTTATTTTATTCTTTTGATACTGGTTTAGCTTCTATGTATTTCTTTTGCCTTATTTTCTATTAAAGGATATTAACTGTAAATGGAAGGAAAAAACTTCTACTTAAACAAATACTGCTCCAGAAAAGCTTTCACCCATCCTAGTCCTACTGGCAGCTGGAAGACCAGGTACATACATAGACCAGTTTATCAGGCTGTAGGGGCAAGTAACAGGGTGTCAATAGATCTGGTTATTATTCCCATGGGAACTATATCTGCTTAGATACTATGAAAAGAATGAGGTTATAGAGGTTGTAGCATTGCTTCTCTATCTGTCAAATTTTCCTCATTTTATTTTGTATAGACAAATAGTCAATGGTGAATTGTTAAAAAAAACGTTTATGTCAACCCTATAAACAACTGTAAAACAAAAGAGTGTTCAATATAAAGTAATAAACACTTATTTTACATAATGCACAATTTTGGCATTGTATAATGACTTTTCTTACCCATAATGCCCATATGACATATAAAAAAGTATAATTTCAAATTATCTGCTGCACTGTGCTGAAAGAGAGAATTTTGTAACTTCCCATATTATAATTCCACCAAGGCTCAGGATGCCTAATGCAACTGCTATCATACATTATAATGTAAATTCAAGCATTTTCTATTAAAAGGTTCCACACTGGAGTAGGCTATGGTGATGGTGATGATGGAACTCTTAGAAGGACAATCTGCTTACCTGTTTGTACAGTAAAGTGATGTAATACCTAAAGACATTCTAATAAAAGCATGAAAACCAATTCTATGGTAATAGAAAGATGCTGTGTGCTATACAGGTGATCAGACGGAATCTAATACCAATTAACTTTGAAGATCTAAAATCAATAAAAGTCTATTTGTATAATGAGCGCTGTGTGAAATGCACCCTCTTCAGCCATACAGCTCCTGCTGTGATGCTTCTGTCAAACAGATTTAATCCTAAGAAATGTATTAGTAGTCACGTTTAATTCATAAGAATTTACAGTAAACTAAAGCTAATGATCTGATGAAAGTTCTGGCAGTGCTATCCTTTCTTTTATTTTAAATAACACAATTTAATATATAATATATAATGTTACATACAATAACATGCAATTTCTATACACTTTGCTGATACATATATAAACAAGTAATCTGGGTTGCTAGCAGAGATCATATATACATTACCATGCTTTACACTTTTCAGCCACAGCTGGAGATAAGTAGAGAACTTGCTGCCTGCTGTCAGTATAGGAGCTGATCCTGTGGGTGATTCTGTTTTGAGATCCTGTCACACCCCCATGTCTAAGCCAACCCTATAAGGGGAGGGAAGTGAGCAGTGACTTATGAGGGCTGCAGCATTGAATCATTGTGTGATGTTCATCCAGGGGTAAAACAATCCGGGCTGACAATAAGACGTTTGAGAACTCAGTGATTACATCAATATTCAGTACTAGAGGGACTCAGTGGGCACATTCAATAGACACAATTGCCACTATAAATCTTCTCTTCCCTGTAATCTAACAATTACAAGCATCACGCTCCCTAACATGCACTGTACGTAGGTAAGATGACAGGCGGTTCACCTACTGGATAAACTTTTATTTATCCACTGGCTGTCCTGTAAATTTCTGTTTTATTACTTTTATATCCTGGATAATTTAATATTTTTTTTATTTACATGTTACTATAAAGCAACAAATTACACACATATGGTATCAGCGTGAGGTCTTGGAATGTGAAGAAAGAGTTGCAGGCTCATTTACCCAGAGCCGCTGTCGTGTTTGCGAACGTGGTGTCTTTTGTGTAACCAGCGCATCCTACGCTAACATGAAGTTAAAGTCACGCTAACCGGTAGCGAACTGGTTAGCGCGACTTTAACTCCATAAATTTGCTGTGGGTAAATCGATCCCTCGCTCTCTCAAAGAGCTAACAATCAGGATGTATGGATGACAGACAAAAACTGGTAACTAGGGAACATATATAAAATCCTATGGTATCGCATATTTGTGCTATCTGAAAAGTACGATTGCGGCCGTTCTCCCCCCCCCCCCTTCCCGGATCTGTCACAAACATGTAATTTTAACACCAAAGGCATTATCTGCAATTGCAGCATTCATTTTAAAATTTATCCCAACTCAGTAGCAGTGTCAATCAGTTTGGCAACTCCCAAATGGTCCAGGTAGTCAAAGGGTTAACCAAGGGTTTTATGTGAGATGGATGTGAGTTTAAACTTTCCCTCCAAAAGACAGGTTAATACTTTTCGGGGCGGAAGCAGACACACCCACTTGGGACCAAACCCCTTCCTGAGTCAGAAAAGGACGTAAATTGAAAGTATGGACTTGGAACAACAGTAAAAAGGCCCACTATTACCTTCCCTGAGACTCCTTGATCAGCTATTTTTATCGATTGCATGTTTAAACAGCTGATCACGCATATCTATACAGCTGATCGCGGAGTCTATGGGAAGGGGAGGGGTGTGTCTCAGGGGCATGGCCTTCAATCTAGCTGAAAAGTTCCCTAAAAGTTCCAATCTATATGGGAGTGCCCATCAGAAGCCAAACTGCAGAGGCCTGCACCCCTCCCCAAAAAGTTCCTGGCCAGGCTGATGCCACAAACCCCTTCCTAGTGCCAGGCCTTAAACTGTGATCCACTGTTTTTAAAGGATAACTATTGTGTGTATAAAAACAGTTAAAGTACTTGGGACAGGGATATAGGACGAGTAATTCCTTCCTCCTAATATTGTTTCTGTGAGGAGCACCAGCCCAAAGAAAACTGATTCTGCCAGTCTTCTTCCTGGCTTCAGCACTATCTTTAATACAGGAATAGTCCAGGACTAACCTGGTAAATGAAAACTGCAGGTGCTGTAGCTCCTTAACAAAATTATATTGTGATGTAGGAATAATCAATCCAACCTCCCTGCCCCAGGTACTTTCCAGATAGTTACTGATCATGTAGATGTAAATAAGCTGTTTTTGAAAAACTCCCCCCACCACCAACTAATGCAGTTCCCCTAGCTATCAACATTCCCCATGGACCACTGCAGCTTTTTTCATCTGTTTCTTGCTGTTAATCTTAAGCCCTCCCTTCACCCAGAGCCTGTTGCCACTGTCAGGTGTTTGTGAGTGTATGTACATTTGGTATTGGTGGGGAGTTGATCTGTCTGTATTTTTATAACCTAGTGCATCAATTATAAGTCTAATATTTACAGATAGGCAAATGGAAGGAGTTGATTACATTATTATAAAAATATTTTATATTCTACATATTCTCCTCCATTTTGAAAAATCAGTTGATTTTATATACCCTTTGCTGTTCCCTGCTGGTGACATTAGTGAGCTGACATTTCAGGTTCTAACCTGAATCTTCTTCCCAGGATGCACCACATGCCTGGAATGCTCCTAACAGTAATTTCTACTGATTGGCTGTTGGATGAGTCAAAGATGCTCAGATCTCTACTGAGCAACTGAATCAACCCAAGCACTGGGTCAAGCGCAAGACCATAACGGTCTACTAGGTGTCCTGTAATCAGGAAGTCAGTATTTTGGATGCATTTATTTATACTCGGACAAAATGCTGAATGGGCAGATTAAGGACATTGGGGTGGGTAAATAAATACTGGTTTTTTCTTTAACCCTTTCACTGCCAGGAGATTTTCATTTTTTTTTGCGTTAACTGCCAGAAGAATTTTCAGGATTTTGTCCTTAATCGCTTTAGACTAATTTTACAGTAGGAAACCTTGCAGTAAATCAGGAATATTATACATTGTTTTTTTCAGCACAAAGTGTACTTTAACATGGTAACAAAATTTTTTAACTTTTCTGGAAATTTTACTGGAATTATGGGTAAAATATGTAAAAAAAATTTTTTTTTACAAAAAGATTTTTCCCATTTTTACTTATAGTTATCTTAAGGTTACACACAAAAATCTTACTGTTTCTAAAAGCTCTGATACTCCCGAGTACAACGATACCAGATATATGTAGGTACCCGACGTTTCCTGTACAGGAGACCCCCCCAAACTAAAACTGCACCTCCTAGAATATTACACCAAATTAAAATGTGTAACCACTACTGACAGTTAACATAGAATATCTACCAAATTATCTAAAATATCCCCCCAAGTGAGATATTTTTAGAAACTAAACACTCGCAGGATTTTACGAGTGAGGTTAGTTTCGATCAAAATGCAGATACCCGGACGCAGCTCTTCGTCAAATTGTAAGTTACTTTCTCACATTTTCCTTTCTTCTCAACTGTAAAATCAGAGACAAAATCAAATGCGAATTTCAGCTAAAAACTGTGGAGGAAAGTTCAAACGCATCTCAAATATGAAAGCCTAACCCCTCCCGAATAAAACGGTATACCACATTCATGGGTGTACCCAGAGACATGGCTACCAACTAACCCAGAGCGTGACCAGTGCCAAATGTCAGTAGCAGCAAAAAAACATTAGTCAGTTTTGTATTTGAACAGTCTGCAGTTTTTCCACAAAACACCCCCCCAACTCAAAAATACCCCCCACAAACTATATATTCCTGAAATCTACACACCTTCAGCTATGTAACGCTGTAGTTCGTTCATTCATATCATCAATGGTGTGGGCGCAGTGCTTCGTAGAAGTTTGCACTTTTACCAGATTTAAAAAAAAAATTAACATCAAACAACGTTCAAAAAGGTCGAAATCATGCCAAAACCCCATGGAATGTAAAAAAAAGGTACCAAATATCAATCTCCCAAATGTCCTGAATCAAACGGTATGCCATATGTGGGGACGTGGAAGCGAAAAGCCACAAAGTGAGACAATGCACGATGGCTCAGAAACAGCGAAAAATATTAGCCAACCTCCGAATTTGGACAGTCTGCAGTTTTTTCCACAAAACACCCCCGTAGCTTAGAAATAACCCCCACAAACTATATATTCCTGAAATCTACACACCTTCAGCTATGTAACGCTGTAGTTTGTTCATTCATACCATCAATGGTGTGGGCGCAGTTCTTCATAGAAGTTCGCACTTTTCTGAAAAAATGAACAAAAAACAACTTCAAAAGGTAGAAATCATGCCAAAACCTGATGGAATCTAAAAAAAAGTTACTAAATATCAATCTCCCAAATGTCCTGAATCAAACGGTATGCCATATGTGTGGTTACACACGCGGACGTGGAAGCAAAAAGCCACAAAGTGAGACAATGCACGATGGCTCAGAAACAGGGAAAATATTTAGCCAACTCCGAATTTGGACAGTCTGCAGTTTTTTCCACAAAACACCCCCGTAACTTAGAAATAACCCCCACAAACTATATATTCGTGAAATCTACACACCTTCAGCTATGTAACGCTGTAGTTTGTTTATTCATACCATCAATGGTGTGGGCGCAGTTCTTTGTAGAAGTTCGAATTTGTCTGAAAAAATGAACAAAAAACAACTTCAAAAGGTAAAAATCATGCCACAACCTCATGGAATCTAAAAAAAAGTTACTAAATATCAATCTCCCAAATGTCCTGAATCAAACGGTATGCCATATGTGGATGCACACAGGGACGTGGCCACCAACTAGCTCAAATGGGACGCATACACCAGTGTAATTACAAGAAAAATATCAAAGTGCTCTGTAATTTCAAACAGCCCCAAAACTTTGAAATGCCCCCCGCAAATAAACCCCCCCACTAAATATCAATCTCCCACATGTTCTGAATCAAAGTCTCCTACCACTTCAAGGGAGACCCCGGTGAAGGAGGAAGCTCCGGGACGTCACCGGGGTCTCCCTTTCCGCTTCCTCCTTGGACTCCACGTGGGACCGGCTGCTGCTGTACGGTCACGGCAAATAAGGTACCGTAACTCCCGATCCCCCCCTCGGATTTGGACACAACCGAGGGGGGGTTGAGGGGGCTAGGGGGGCAGCTGAATGCTGCCCCCGGGTCGGCCCTAGCGCGCTGTGTTTTTCCGATTTTAAAGGGGAAGCCACAGATCGAATATTCACGATCTGTGGCAGTTAAAGCATTCTCTGCACAGATCGTGAATATACGATCTGTGACAGGGAAAGGGTTAAAAGCATATGTATTTACACTGAACTTCCTATTTAACCCTTTCCCTGCCACAGATCGTATATTCACGATCTGTGCAGTGAATATTCAAACTGCCACAGATCGTGAATATACGATCTGTGGCTTCCCCCCTCCCAATTTTTTTTTTCCCCCTGCTAGGGGCGATCGGGGGGCAGCATTCAACTGCCCCCCTAGCCCCCTCGATCCCCCCTCGGTTTCGTACAAATCTGAGGGGGGGATCGGGAGATATCCCTACCTTTAGCCGGGTCCCGCAGGCTAAAGCCGGTCCCACGTGGAGGAAGTTCTTGCAGAGGAAAGGGAGACCCCGGTGACATCACGGAACTTCCTCCTTCACCGGGGTCTTCCCTAAGATAGGTAAGATGCTGCCCCTGGTGGTCTAGTGGAGGTACTGCAGCTATATCTACATTTAGATCATGCTGCAGTACCTAGTATAGTACAAGCTGTCTTTTCTTGTAATTGGACTTGTGCATGCGTCCAATTTGAGCTAGTTGGTGGCCACGTCTCTGTGTGCACCCACACATATGGCATACCGTTTGATGCAGGATATGTGGGAGATTGCATTTAGTGGGTTTTTTTGCTTGTCAAAAGGGTTAGGTAGGATTTCAACCCTGAATCATCTTATTTTATTTTTCACAAAACCTCCTAAAAACACAAGAGTTCTTTGGATCACTGGGTCTGGAATTCTTCATGTATGTATGAAAGCATGGCATCGTAACGTAGCTGAAGTGTGATAGATTCCAAAAATTATAGCTTGTGGGGGGAATTTCCATGTTTCTGGATGTTTCCTTAGGAAAAGGTAGGTAGGCTGTTCAAATTACAGAGCACTTTGATTTTTTCTTGTATTGCATTGTGCATGCATCCCATTTGGAGCTAGTTGGGGCACGTCTCTGTGTGCATCCACACATAGGGCATACCGTTTGATCAGAACATGTGGGAGATTGATATTTAGTTGGGGGTTTTATTTGTGGGGGGTATTTCCAAGTTTTGGGTGGTGTTTGAAATTACAGGCACTTTGATTTTTTTCTTGTATAATTACACTTGTGTATGTGTCCATTGAGCTAGTGGTGGCCATGTCCCTGTGTACATCCACGCATATGGCATACGTTTGATTCAGGGCATTTGGAAGATTGATAATTGACAAGTTTTTTTTTACATGACATGGAAATTGCCATGATTTTTTAACTTTGAATTGATTTTTATAAATTTTTCCTGAAAATCTGGGTAAAAAAGCGAAATTTGTACATGAAACTATTGGTGGTATGCACAAAAGAATCACACCATTGGTAGCTGAAGATGTGTAGATTCCAAAAATATATAGTTTGGGTGGGTATTTCTAATATAGAGGGGGTGTTTAGTCTGACAAATCTGAAAAGTTGCTGTAATTGGGCCATTGTTCATTGGCTCACTTTGTGGCTAGTTGATTCCACGTTGGCGTGTGTAACCATACAGGGATACGTTTGATCAGGACATTTGGGAGATTGATATTTGGTAACTTTTTTACATTACTTGGGATTTTGGCATGTTTTCTACCTTTGATGAGTGTTTTTCCAATTTGTTTAGAAAATCTGCCTAAATGTGAAATTCTACGAAGAAGAACTGTGCCCACACCATTGTTGATGTACGAATAACAATCTCAGAATTATAGATAAAGGTTGTGTGGATTTGAGAAATATATATGGTTTGTGGGGGTTGTTGTGGTTGTGGGGGAAAAATTGCAGACTGTTCAAATTCAGATTTTGCTGAATATTTTTGCTGTTTCGAGCCATCGTGCATTGTTTCACTTTGTGGCTTTTGGCTTCCACGTGTAACCACACATAGGCATACCGTTTGATTAGGACATTTGGGAGATTAATATTTAGTAACTTTTTTTTACATTCCATGAGGTTTTGGCATGATTTCTACCTTTTGAAGTTGTTTTTTGTTCATTTTTCAGACAAATGCGAATTCTACGAAGAACTGCGCCCACACCATTGATGGTATGACTGAACAAACTACAGTGTTACATAGCTGAAGGTGTGATAGTTTCAGGAATATATAATTGTGGGGGGGTTATTTCTAAGTTAGGGGGGTGTTTTGTGGGAAAAAAACTGCAAGACTGTCCGAATTCGGGAATTGGCTAAATATTTCGCTGTTTCTGAGCCATCGTGCATTGTCTCACTTTGTGGCTTTTCGCTTCCACGTCCGCGTGTGTAACCACACATATGGCCATACCGTTGATTCAGGACATTTGGGAGATTGATATTTAGTAACTTTTTTTTTTACATTCCATGAGGGTTTGGCATGATTTATCCTTTTGAAGTTGTGTTTTTGTTCATTTTTTCCAGACAAATGCGAACTCTACTAAGAATTGCGCACACACCATTGATGGTATGAATGAACAAACTACAGTTGTTACATAGCTGAAGGTGGTGTAGATTTCAGGAAATATATAGTTTGTGGGGGTTTATTCTAAGTTACGGGGGTGTGTTTTGTGGAAAAAACTGCAGACTGTCACGAATCGGAATTGGCTAAATATTTTCGTGTTTCTGAGCATCGTGCATTGTCTCACTTTGTGGCTTTTCGCTCCACGTCCACGTGTGAACCACACATTAGGCATACACGTTTGATTCAGGACATTTGGGAGATTGATATTTAGTAACTTGTTTTTTACATTCCATGAGGTGTTTGGCATGATTTCTTCCTTTTGAAGTTGTTTTTTGTTCATTTTTTCAGACAAATGCGAACTTTCTACTAAGAATTGCGCCCCACGCCATTGATGGTATGAATGAACAAACTACAGTTGTTACATAGCTGAAGGTGTGTAGATTTCAGGAATATATAGTTTGGGGGGTATTTCTAAGTACGGGGGTGTTTTGTGGAAAAAACTGCAGACTTCGAATTCGGAATTGGCTTAATATTTTCGCTGTTTCTGAGCCATCGTGCATTGTTTCACTTTGTGGCTTTTCGCTTCCACGTCCGCTGTGTGTAACCACACATATGGCATACCGTTTGATTCAGGACATTGGGAGATTGATATTTAGTAACTTTTTTTTACATTCCATGAGGTTTTGAGTGTTATGTCTATTCTACCTTTTGAAGTTGTTTTTGTTCATTTTCCAGACAAATGCGAACTTCTAGAAGAATGCGCCCACGCCATTGATGGTATGAATGAAACAAACTACAGTGTTACATAGCGAAGGTATGTAGATTTCAGGAATATATAGTTTGTGGGGGGTTATTTCTAAGTTACGGGGGTGTTGTTTGTTGAAAAAACTGCAGAATGTCCAAATTCGGAATTGGCTAAATATTTTTGCCGTTTATGAGCCATATGCATGTCTCACTTGTGGCTTTTCGCTTCCACGTCCGCGTGTGTAACCACACATATGGCATACCGTTTGATTCAGGACATTTGGGAGATTGATATTGGTAACTTTTTTTTCATTCCATGGGGTTTTGGCATGATTTCTACCTTTTTGAATGTTGTTTGATGTTCATTTTTTTGAAAAATCTGGTAAAAGTGCCAAACTCTACGAAGAACTGCGCCCACACCATTGATGGTATGAATGAACGAACTACAGCGTTACATAGCTGAAGGTGTGTGTGTAGATTTCAGGAATAATATAGTTTGTGGGGGGTATGTCTGGGTTGGGGGGGGGTGTTTTGTGGAAAAACTGCAGACTGTTCAAATACAAAAACTGGCTAAATTTTTTTTGCTGCTACTGACATTTGGCACTGGTCATGCTCTGGGTTAGTTTGTAGCCATGTCTTGGGTACACCCATGAATGTGGCATACCGTTTTATTCGGGAGGGGTTAGGCTTCATTTTTGAGATGCGTTTGAACTTTCCTCCACAGTTTTTAGCTGAAATTCGCATTTGATTTTGTCTCTGATTTTACAGTTGAGGAAAAAAAGGAAAATGTGAGAAAATAACTTACAATGGACAAAGAGCCTGCGCCCGTGGTATCTGCATTTTGATCGAAACTAACCTCACTCATAAAATCCTGCGAGTGTGTAGTTTCTAAAAATATCTCACTTGTGGGGATATTTAGTTAATTTGGAAGATATTCTATGTTAACTGTCAGAGTAGTGGTTATACATTTTAATTTGGTGTGTAATATTCTTGAAGGTGCAGTTTTAGTTTGGGGGGCTCCTGTACAGGAAAAGAAGGGGGGGTACCTACATATATCTGGTATCGTTGTACTCGGGGAGTGAGTACTGAGCTTTTATAGAAACAGTAAGATTTTGTGTGCAACCTTAAGATAACTATAAGTAAAAATGGGGAAAAATCCATGAAATTTTGCAAATTTTTCATTTTTTTTACATATTTTACCCATAATTCCAGTAAAATTTCCAGAAAAGTTACAAAATTCTGTTACCATGTTAAAGAAGACTTTGTGCTGAAAAAAACAATGTATAATATTCCTGATTTACTGCAAGGTTTCGTACTGTAAAATTAGTCTAAAGCGATTGAGGGCAAAATCCTGAAAAATTCTTCTTGGCAGTTAACGCCAAAAAAAAAATGAAAAATTCCTGGCAGTGAAAGGGTTAAGGGAGCTCCAAATAAGCATTGTGAAGCAAGAGAAGAGTAGTTCATTCTAAACTGACCTTTAACTTTCCCATAAGCAATGTATCTATAGGCCCAGAAAAACAGAAAGCGGTTGTGTAAGAATTTCCTATTTTAACCGAATAAATCATATCTTACATTAGGATTAAAATAAAAACAGACCTTAGGATTTGGTATTTAATCAACACTGATGCAATGGACATTGCTACTGTAACTGTCTGGTTGTCATGTGGACTGGACATTTCAAACATTTCCTAAGCACAGTAAAATGGGAACTTTGTCCTTTAGATTTACAAAATTTGTACAATATCGCCAGAAATAATTTAGTTATCTCGACTGTAGCCGGACTGTTCTCACTGTTTTTTTATGATTAGTGGGCTATTTTAGAAAGAATGGTCTCTTTAAAATATGTTGAAATATCCTACTTTGTCCTATGAATAGTTTATAGTTGTTTATATTATTGAGGTTGAATAAAGACGTCCATCCAGTCCAACCCATCTAGCAATATCCTCATTTCCTGCCTACTGTTGATCAAAGGAAGGCAAAAAAAACCCACCAAATTATGAAGGGGGAAAAAATTCCTTCCTGACAATCGGAAATTTCCCTGTATAACTCTACTTTATGTATCAATACCAGTAACTTGCAACATTCTTGTTTGCAGAAACTCTCCAGTTTTTTTTTAAACTGACCAATGAACCTGCCATACAACGTCCCGGAAGACAGTTCCATAGCTTTACTATTCTCACAGTGAAAAACCCTTTCCAAACTTGAAGCCTAAAATTTTTCTTCAAGTCTTAAGGGGGTCCTCTGACATGTTCTATTGGTGAACAAATGCCCCAGATAGTTCATGTATGGCCCGTTAATGTATTTATACACAGTAATCATATCCCGTGCAAGCGCCTTTTCTCAGCGTACATAATTGTTACGTTTCCAGTCTCTCTTCATATTCAAGCACCCCAACCCCTCTTATAATTAGTTGCCCTTCTCGAACCCTTTCCATTTCAAAGATGTCCTTTTTGTACACAGGATTCCAAAATTGCACTGCATATTCAAAATGGAGGCCTTACCAATGCTTTGTAAAGGGGAGAATTACATGTTCCTCCTTGAATCCATACCTCTCTTATACAAGACAATTCTGTATGCTCTATGCTCAATGGATGCCTTATGGACATGAGCAATTTAGTGACCTGTACTGAGCCTGAGCATGCTCAGAAGAGGCAGCGATTTCAGGAATATATAGTTTGTGGGGGTTATTTCTAAGTTACGGGGGTGTTTTGTGGAAAAAACTGCAGACTGTCCGAATTCGGAATTGGCTTAATATTTTCGCTGTTTCTGAGACATCGTGCATTGTCTCACTTTGTGGTACTGCACTAGATCTAAATTTAGATCATGCTGCATACCTGTATAGCACAAGCTGTCATGCTGACAGCTTTACTATACATTTTGTGAATGGAACTCAAAGTTCCATTCACAAATAGGATTTTTTCTAAGTCTTTGCTACTTAGCGAAGACTTAGAAAAAAAATGGGACAGAGATCAAAATTTGGTGATCACTTCTGATCACCAAATTATGATCTTTGCCAATGAATGAAAAATCACTTCCTGGAAATGATTTCCGGGAAGTGATTTTTCCGATCGGATTTCGAATTGGAAAACGGGCATTTACGCCCGTATTCCAGTTCGGTATCATTCCCTAAGATGATTTGATGATCATCTTTGGGAATGATCCCCCAAAAAAAGGGGAAATGCACACACAAAAAAATTCTTAAAGTGATACACACATCTTTTTTTTTTTTTACCCTAAAACTATATAAATTAGCAAAAAACTTTGTCTTCTCAAGCTTCCCAATGTCCCCGGTAATATCGGTAAAGTAAACGCGGATCATTTATTTGTTGGATTTCAATGGAAACTAAGCCTATTTTAGTAGGAAATTTTGCAGAGGTACCAAAAAAAGACCGTATTGATTTTTTAGGATCAGTAAAGTGTGCAAAAACTTGTGTGACTCTCCGTACTAACTGGTTTTCCACTAAAAGGGGGAGTGGGGATAGGGGTGGGGGGGGGTTGTGTGTCATTTTTTAATTTTTTCTTGTAATTGCAATTGTGCATGGATCCCATTTGAGCTAGTTGGTGGCCCCGTCTCTGTTTGCACCCACCCTTATGGCATCCGTTTGATTCAGGACATGTGGGAGATTGCCGTTTAGTGGTTTTTACTTGCCGAGTGGGTTTAGGTAGGATTTCAACCATTGAGTCCTCTTATTTTATTTTTTCACAATCTCCTAAAAGCACGGAGTTCTATGGATAACAGCGCCTGGAATTCTTCATGTATATACGAAAGCATGATACCATCACGTAGCTGAAGGTGTGTACTTCCAAAAATATATAGTTTGGTGGGGGGTATTTCCAAGTTGATTAGGCTGTTCAAATTACAGAACACTTTGATTTTTTTCTTGTAATTGGACTTGTGCATGCGTCCAATTTGAGCTAGTTGGTGGCCCCCGTCTCTGTTTGCACCCATCCTATGGCATACCGTTTGATTCAGGAATGTGGGAGATTGCCGTTTAGTGGGTTTTTTACTTGCCGATGGGTTTAGGTAGGATTTCAACCATTAGTCCTCTTATTTTATTTTTTCACAAAATCTCCTAAAAGCCCGGAGTTCTATGGATAACAGCGCCTGGAATTCTTCTGTATATACGAAAGCATGATACCATCACGTAGCTGAAGGTGGTGTAGCTTCCAAAAATATATAGTTTGTGGGGGGTATTTCCAAGTTGATTAGGCTGTTCAAATTACAGAACACTTTGATTTTTTCTTGTAATTGGACTTGTGCATGCGTCCAATTTGAGCTAGTTGGTGGCCACGTCTCTGTTTGCACCCACACATATGGCATACCGTTTGATTCAGGACATGTGGGAGATTGCCGTTTAGTGGGGTTTTTACTTGCCGAGTGGGTTTAGGTAGGATTTCAACCATTGAGTCCTCTTATTTTATTTTTTCACAAAAATCTCCTAAAAGCACGGAGTTCTATGGATAACAGCGCCTGGAATTCTTCATGTATATACGAAAGCATGATACCATCACGTAGCTGAAGGTGTGTAGCTTCCAAAAATATATAGTTTGTGGGGGGTATTTCCAAGTTGATTAGGCTGTTCAAATTACAGAACACTTTGATTTTTTTCTTGTAATTGGACTTGTGCATGCGTCCATTTGAGCTAGTTGGTGGCCCCGTCTCTTTTGCACCCACCCATATGGCATACCGTTTGATTCAGGACATGTGGGAAGATTGCCGTTTAGTGGGTTTTTTACTTGCCGAGTGGGTTTAGGTAGGATTTCAACCATTGAGTCCCTTATTTATTTTTTCACAAAAAATCTCCTAAAAGCCCGAGTTCTATGGATAACAGCGCCTGGAATTCTTCATGTATATACGAAAGCATGATACCATCACGTAGCTGAAGGTGTGTAGCTTCCAAAAATATATAGTTTGTGGGGGGTATTTCCAAGTTGATTAGGCTGTTCAAATTACAGAACACTTTGATTTTTTTCTTGTAATTGGACTTGTGCATGCGTCCAATTTGAGCTAGTTGGTGGCCACGTCTCTGTGTGCACCCACACATATGGCATACCGTTTGATGCAGGATATGTGGGAGATTGACATTTAGTGGGTTTTTTTGCTTGTCAAAAGGGTTAGGTAGGATTTCAACCCTTGAATCATCTTATTTTATTTTCACAAAAACCTCCTAAAAACACAAGAGTTCTTGGATCACTGGGTCTGGAATTCTTCATGTATGTAGAAAGCATGGCATCGTAACGTAGCTGAAGGTGTATAGATTCCAAAAATATATAGCTTGTGGGGGGAATTTCCATGTTTCTGGACTGTTTCCTTAGAAAAAGGGTAGGCTGTTCAAATTACAGAGCACTTTGATTTTTTCTTGTAATTGCATTTGTGCATGCATCCCATTTGAGCTAGTTGGTGGCCACGTCTCTGTGTGCATCCACACATAGGGCATACCGTTTGATTCAGAACATGTGGGAGATTGATATTAGTTGGGGGTTTTATTTTGGGGGGTATTTCCAAGTTTTGGGGCTGTTTATTACAGAGCACTTTGATTTTTTTCTTGTAATTACACTTGTGTATGTGTCCCATTTGAGCTAGTTGGCCATGTCCCTGTGTACATCCACGCATATGGCATACCGTTTGATTCAGGGCATTTGGAAGATTGATAATTGACAAGTTTTTTTTACATGACATGGAAATTTGCCATGATTTTTCTTTGAATGGTATTTATAAATTTTTCCTGAAAATCTGGTAAAAAAGCGAAATTTTACATGAAACTATTGGTGGTATGCACAAAAGAATCACACCATTGTGTAGCTGAAGATGTGTAGATTCCAAAAATAATAGTTTGGGGTGGGTATTTCAATTAGAGGGGTGGTTTAGTCTGACAAATCTGAAAAGTTGCTGTAATTGGGCCATTGTTCATTGGCTCACTTTGTGGCTAGTTGATTCCACGTTGGCGTGTGTAACCATACATAGGGCAACCGTTTGATTCGGACATTTGGGAGATTGATATTTGGTAACTTTTTTACATTACTTGGATTTTGGCATGATTTTCTACCTTTGAGAGTGTTTTTTCCCAATTTTTTAGAAAATCTGCTAAAATGTGAAATTCTACGAAGAACTGTGCCCACACCATTGATGGTACGAATTAACAACTACAGAATTTCATAGATAAAGGTGTGTGGATTTGAGAAATATATGGTTTGTGGGGGTTGTTTTGTGGGAAAAATTGCAGACTGTTCAAATTCAGATTTTGCTGAATATTTTTGCTGTTTCTGAGCCATCGTGCATTGTTTCACTTTGTGGCTTTTGGCTTCCACGTGTAACCACACATATGGCATACCGTTTGATTCAGGACATTTGGGAGATTAATATTTAGTAACTTTTTTTTACATTCCATGAGGTTTTGGCATGATTTCTACCTTTTGAAGTTGTTTTTTGTTCATTTTTTCAGACAAATGCGAATTCTACGAAGAACTGCGCCCACACCATTGATGTGATGACTGAACAAACTACAGTGTTACATAGCTGAAGGTGTGTAGATTTCAGGAATATATAATTGTGGGGGTTATTTCTAAGTTACGGGGGGTGTTTTTGTGGAAAAAACTGCAGACTGTCCGAATTCGGAATTGGCTAAATATTTTCGCTGTTTCTGAGCCATCGTGCATTGTTCTCACTTTGTGGCTTTTCGCTTCCACGTCCGCGTGTGTAACCACACATATGGCATACCGTTTGATTCAGGACATTTGGGAGATTGATATTTAGTAACTTTTTTTTACATTCCATGGAGGTTTTGGCATGATTTCTTCCTTTTGAAGTTGTTTTTGTTCATTTTTTCCAGACAAATGCGAACTTCTACTAAGAATTGCGCCCACACCATTGATGGTATGAATGAACAAACTACAGTGTTACATAGCTGAAGGTGTGTAGATTCAGGAATATATAGTTTGTGGGGGTTATTTCTAAGTTACGGGGGTGTTTTGTGGAAAAAACTGCAGACTGTCCGAATTCGGAATTGGCTAAATATTTTCGCTGTTTCTGAGCCATCGTGCATTGTCTCACTTTGTGGCTTTTCGCTTCCACGTCCACGTGTGTAACCACACTATGGCATACCTTTGATTCAGGACATTTGGAGATTGATATTTAGTAACTTTTTTTACATTCCATGAGGTTTTGGCATGATTTCTTCCTTTTGAAGTTGTTTTTTGTTCATTTTTTCAGACAAATGCGAACTTCTACTAAGAATTGCGCCCACGCCATTGATGGTATGAATGAACAAACTACAGTGTTACATAGCTGAAGGTGTGTAGATTTCAGGAATATATAGTTTGTGGGGGTTATTTCTAAGTTACGGGGGTGTTTTGTGGAAAAAACTGCAGACTGTCCGAATTCGGAATTGGCTTAATATTTTCGCTGTTTCTGAGCCATCGTGCATTGTTTCACTTTGTGGCTTTTCGCTTCCACGTCCGCGTGTGTAACCACACATATGGCATACCGTTTGATTCAGGACATTTGGGAGATTGATATTTAGTAACTTTTTTTACATTCCATGAGGTTTTGGCATGATTTCTACCTTTTGAAGTTGTTTTTTGTTCATTTTCCAGACAAATGCGAACTTCTACGAAGAATTGCGCCCACGCCATTGATGGTATGAATGAACAAACTACAGTGTTACATAGCTGAAGGTATGTAGATTTCAGGAATATATAGTTTTGTGGGGGTATTTCTAAGTTACGGGGGTGTTTTGTTTGAAAAAACTGCAGACTGTCCAAATTCGGAATTGGCTAAATATTTTTGCCGTTTCTGAGCCATCGTGCATTGTCTCACTTTGTGGCTTTTCGCTTCCACGTCCGCGTGTGTAACCACACATATGGCATACCGTTTGATTCAGGACATTTGGAGATTGATATTTGGTAACTTTTTTTTCATTCCATGGGGTTTTGGCATGATTTCTACCTTTTTGAATGTTGTTTGATCATTTTTTTTGAAAATCTGGTAAAAGTGCAAATTCTACTACGAAGAACTGCGCCCACACCATTGATGGTATGAATGAACGAACTACACGCTTACATAGCTGAAGGTGTGTAGATTTCAGGAATATAGTTTGTGGGGGGTATTTCTGGGTTGGGGGGGTGTTTTTGTGGAAAAACTGCAGACTGTTCAAATACAAAACTGGCTAAATTTTTTTTGCTGCTACTGACATTTGGCACTGGTCATGCTCTGGGTTAGTTGGTAGCCATGTCTCTGGGTACACCCATGAATGTGGCATACCGTTTTATTCGGGAGGGGTTAGGCTTTCATTTTTGAGATGCGTTTGAACTTTCCTCCACGTTTTTAGCTGAAATTCGCATTGATTTTGTCTCTGATTTTAACGTTTGAGGAAAAAAAGGAAAATGTGAGAAAATAACTTACAATTGGACAAAGAGCCTGCGCCCGGGTATCTGCATTTTGATCGAAACTAACCTCACTCATAAAATCCTGCGAGTGTGTAGTTTCTAAAAATATCTCACTTGTGGGGATATTTTAGTTAATTTGGAAGATATTCTATGTTAACTGTCAGTAGTGGTTATACATTTTAATTTGGTGTAATATTCTTGAAGGTGCAGTTTTAGTTTGGGGGGTCTCCTGTACAGGAAAAGGGGGGTACCTACATATATCTGGTATCGTTGTACTCGGGAGTATCTGAGCTTTTAGAAACAGTAAGATTTTTGTGCGTAACCTTAAGATAACTATAAGTAAAAATGGGAAAAATCCATGAAATTTTGCAAATTTTTCATTTTTTTTACATATTTTACCCATAATTCCAGTAAAATTTCCAGAAAAGTTACAAAATTCTGTTACCATGTTAAAGAAGACTTTGTGCTGAAAAAAACAATGTATAATATTCCTGATTTACTGCAAGGTTTCGTACTGTAAAATTAGTCTAAAGCGATTGAGGGCAAAATCCTGAAAATTCTTCTGGCAGTTAACGCAAAAAAAAAATGAAAATCTCCTGGCAGTGAAAGGGTTAAGGGAGCTCCAAATAAGCATTGTTGAAGCAAGAGAAGTAGTTCATTCTAAACTGACCTTTAACTTTCCCATAAGCAATGTATCTATTAGGCCCAGAAAAACAGAAAGCTGTTGTGTAAGAATTTCCTATTTTAACCGAAATCATATCTTACATTAGGATTAAAATAAAAAACAGACCTTAGGATTTGGTATTTAATCAACACTGATGCAATGGACATTGCTACTGTAACTGTCTGGTTGTCATGTGGACTGGACATTTCAAACATTTCCCTAAGCACAGTAAAATGGGAACTTTGTCCTTTAGATTTACAAATATTTGTACAAATATCGCCAGAAATAATTTAGTTATCTCGACTTGTAGCCGGACTGTTCTCACTGTTTTTTTTATGATTAGTGGGCTATTTTTAGAAAGAATGGTCTCTTTAAAATATGTTGAAATATCCTACTTTGTCCTATGAATAGTTTATAGTTGTTTATATTATTTGAGGTTGAATAAAGACGTCCATCCAGTCCAACCCATCTAGCAATATCCTCATTTCCTGCCTAACTGTTGATCCAAAGGAAGGCAAAAAAAACCCACCAAATTTATGAAGGGGGAAAAAATTCCTTCCTGACAATCGGAAATTTCCCTGTATTAACTCTACTTTATGTATCAATACCAGTAACTTGCAACATTCCTTGTTTGCAGAAACTCATCCAGTTTTTTTTTTAAACTGACCAATGAACCTGCCATTACAACGTCCCCTGGAAGACAGTTCCATAGCTTTACTATTCTCACAGTGAAAAACCCTTTCCAAACTTGAAGCCTAAAATTTTTTCTTCAAGTCTTAAGGGGTGTCCTCTGACATGTTCTATTGGTGAACAATGCCCCAGATAGTTCATTGTATGGCCCGTTAATGTATTTATACACAGTAATCATATCCCCGTGCAAGCGCCTTTTCTCCAGCGTACATAATTGTTACTTTTCCAGTCTCTCTTCATATTCAAGCATCCCCCAACCCCCTTATTAATTTAGTTGCCCTTCTCTGAACCCTTTCCATTTCAAAGATGTCCTTTTTGTACACAGGATTCCAAAATTGCACTGCATATTCCAAATGAGGCCTTACCAATGCTTTGTAAAGAGGGAGAATTACATGTTCCTCCCTTGAATCCATACCTCTCTTTATACAAGACAATTACTGTATGCCTGCTATGCTTCATGGATGCCTTATGGACACTGAGCAATTTAGTGACCTGTACTGAGCCTGAGCATGCTCAGAAGAGGCAGCCATGGGATTAACATTCAGTCGTTGGCTGTGATGTCAACTGTCAAATCCATAACTGACAGTTGCTAACTGGAAGAACCAGGAAGAAGAAACAGGGATAACAGGACATTGTGCAGGAATGCTCTTCTGAGCATGCCCAGGCTCAGTAAATGCTCAGTACAGGTTTCTACATTGCTCAGTTTCCATGAGGCATCCAGAAGCATAGCAGGCATACAGTAATGAATTCATAGGACAAAGTATGATATATCAACATATTTTAAAGAGACCATTCTTTTTAAAAGATGTTCTTATGATGGGGGAGTTGTCCTTTAAAGATGACATCAGTTCAGGTGCTAACTTGGTTTTGTTATTAATCCTTTTAGGGAAAAGGGAGAGCCAAGGATTCAGACTTTATTATTCTCAAGGTTCAATCAAATATATAAGAGGCTATACAGTATATTTAGTTATTGCATGTGTTTATATTATGAGAGGTAGTGAGCCGTTAACTGTCTAGCTCTGCTCTACAGTGAGTCATCCTTGGCCTCTAACTAATGACTCACGCAGACTGAGGATGGCAGACTGTGGCTCTTTTGAGTTCTTGAGTCATTCTCCTTGGTGTATTGTGTCCGCAATAAAAAAAACAAACAAAACAACACATTGACAATAAATGCAGAACACACATAATAAAATGCTCTGGGTGTTTATGTATTACTGTAGTATCCTATCAATTTAATTACCCACTGATTTCTATTCATCTTTCTTTTGTCCTTTGTTTCTTTAAACAATACAAACATGCGTTCATGAGAATTGGTGATATGTATTCTTTCATTTTATAGTACCCAAACCAACCATTAAGTTACCTAACTGCTAAACGGCACAGAACTTTAAATGGAATTTCTCAGTCAATCCCACACAATTATCATGAAAGGGGGAGAATAGACATTCAAACGTTTAAACATCAATGAAAATATATGCACAGGTGTCAGTTTTTTTTAAAGGAACTGCAAAAAAATAAATAACTTAAAGGGCATGTCCACCCTCAAAACTAGAATTTAACCCACTACTTGCCTCACTGGTCCCATTATGTCTCTGCCTCCCCGCTCTCCTCTGGGAGAATTTGCACATGCTCAGTGCAGCCCTCCCCCCCTCCCTCTCCCTCCCGTTTCTCTCTCCCTCCCCCTAGTGTAAAACCCCTTTTCTGTAGTGTAGAGATCCCTCCCCCAACCCCAACTGCTATAGTACTTTGTCTGAAAACTCCACCGATCTATACTTACTTTGCCTGTTTCCCCCGGCGTTCTGTACAGCCGGAAGCAGCGTCCGTGATTGGCTGACCCTTAGCCAATCATGGACAGGGCTGCCGATTCGGCCCCCTGCTTGCAGTTTCATGCAAGGAGAGGGCCGGGACTGAACATTGGAGGAGGCAAAGTTAGGCTGAGGCCACACTGCAACGCACAGGAATCGCGAACAAAATTGTGAGCGTTATCGCACGTGATTTTGTGCGTTTTTCTTGTGCGTTCGCATTTGCGTTCGCGTTTTGGGCTTTTCGCGTTATGGAAATGCTGCGTTTACGCACCAAAAATGGTGAATGCATGCGTTACCAAAATGCGAACGGACACGCAATCGCATGCGCATCGGAAATCGCATAAATTTTCTCGTATCCGCGATTTCCATTATAGCGAAAATCGTGGGCGCAATCGCGAGCGCGAAACGCGTGCACAAACGCGCGAAAAACACGCCAGTGTAGCCTAGCCCTAAGTATAGATCAGGGGGAGTTTTTAGAGAAATTTTTATGGCGGCTGGGGGTGGGGGAGGGAGCCCTCACTACAGGAAAAAATTATAAATGGGGTGGATATGGCCTTTGAAAGTAAAGATGAGAAATTTTAAAAAATGATCATTCCAAATAAAAAACTATTAGGGAGATTCAGTAAAATTTCTAATCTTTAAAAATGGTGCTAAATTTGCAACAACCAATCAGATGTTATTTTTCAAATGTTAAATAAGATCTGATTGGTTGGGGCAAAATTATTACCATTTTTAATTATAAGAACTTTTTTTGAATCTCCCTGATATGTTTTTATTCCCTAGACCTTTATTCACAGTTAGCTGCGTATACCCATATTCCATAAAGTACATTGAAGGAGAGCTAAACACCATGTAAAAATATGTATTTTGTACCATGTTTAAACATATGGAGGTTTACTGATATCTAATAGTGATAAAACAAATATTGCGTACTATTTACATTTTGTGGTCCATTGCATCGATTTAATGAGAATCAGAATTAGAATCAGCTGCATGCTTACACCATGATTAGAAATCTTTTGCAGTGGCACTTAAAGGCAATTTTTATCTTTTGTCTTTTTATACTCTTTGCTGGTGAAGTTTGCAAGTCCCCAAGACTTTCAGAGATAAGATGTAAAGGAGTCTTTGAAAAAATGGACATCAAGCATACTAATCTGAAACATTATTGTAATACTCTGAACAATCCTGAATCTCGAAACTTCCATATAGAGTAGGGTATCCTCCAGGCATCCAAACCTCCCTGGCCGCCATATAACCATAATTCAACAAACAAGGATTGTCCTGTTATTTAGAATGCAAATTGGGGTGCTCCCATTTATTGTGCAGACACAGCAGACAATACACAGCATTTTTGGCTCACTGGCCTTTGTCGAGGGTGTCTGCACAATAAATGGGAGCACCACAATTCTGAGTCTCCTTCAGTCCAAATACCACAATCTATACTTCACCTATAGTCAAGCCCCCATTTGCCAGGATGTTGGAAAAGTCTTACAGGACATGGTTGCCCCCAGAAATTTGAGCACAAGGTATTTTCACAATACACAGTAAGATATGTGGCAATGGCTAGTGTGAAAAAATTTTAACTTCATGGCACCATTTTATAAATAGGACCCTGGGCTGAACATTTTGTGGTGAAAATTGGCCAGAGCGGGGAACATACCCCTGAGAGGCAGCCAATCAAGGACGCGGCTGCCGGCTTCTAAGAATGCCGGGGGAGAGAGGGAAGGTAAGTAGAGTTCGGGGGTCTTTCTTAAAATAATTGTTTTGCGGTTGGGGCTGGGGAAGATATACTACTATATGGGCAAGGGGTTTTATGGTAGGGGGAGGAATCGCAAAACGGGACGGCGAGGGAGGGAGAGGGAGGGAGGGGGAGGGAGGGGAGAAGGGCTGCAGTGCGCATGCCAAACTTCTCCCGGAGGCGAGACAGGAGGCAGAGTCCTATATGGACTCTGCTATCCTCCTGGTGGGCAGTTTTTGGGACTTTGGGGGAGACTACAGGAGAACCATATGGAGCTGGGAAGTGAGGTAAGGATTTTATTACACTACATGGTGGGGCCATTAGTGGGGGGGGATTATAGTTTTGGGGGTGGACATGCCCTTTAAAATATATCAACCTTGTGAAAGTAGGGTTTTGGGGGGTAATAAATATTTTAAAGGCAAGTTATTTTTTGACTGGACTTTCCCTTTAACAGTCATTTTAATTGATTGGCTGTTGAATGGGTCAGACTTGCATTCCCAAAAGAAGCTAATCATTATACAGTGTAACCGATTGGAAAGTATAACAAATAGACCCATGGTTTACTTGTGTTTATATAAATCTCAATATCACCAAAAGGGTTCTAAAGCCAACACACAGATGACTACAATGCCAGAGGCTATTATTTCCTGGTAGAAGATAAAAGATACATTCGACTTGTTATTCCCCCAAACTGTGAGATCAATTGTCTTCTTAGAGTATCAAACTCTGATTTTTCTCTTACAAATTGTGCAAATCTAGGGATCCCTTCCATGCTCCTGGTGAAGATATCGATCATTCTTATTCTTAAAGAGAAGATAAACATACTGTAGTTTGTACATAGTTTGTACTGTTTCCATTGTTTGATACCACAAACAATGGAAATGCTTTAGTACTAAATTGACCTAAGTATCATAGCGATTTTTTTCAAAATCTTTTTCTGGATGAACTTGCGGATATAATTCAATATAATTCAATAAATGGATAACGCACTGTATGCAGACATCCCACCCTGCCCTTTCAGGTTCGGAAGGGCGGGAAAGGGGGCGGGAGAGGTGGATGTGATATCACGTGGGGGTGGGACATGACGTCACGCAGGGAGAGCTAGCCTTCTAGGAGTGGTGGGAGGCAGGGTTAGGGAGGAGGTAATATACATATATTGTGAAAGGGAAGCACACTCCAATAAAGCTTTACAGCAACAGTGATTTATTCATGCAATGCTGATACACAAGATTTTGTGTATTCAGCATTGAATGAATAAATCACTGTTGCTGTAAAGCCTTTAATTGAGGTGTTTGCTTCCCTTTCACAATATATGTATATTACCTTTACCGTTTGTGGCACGGAGACTGGGGAGTGCACTTCATATCATTCCTGTTAGGGAGGAGTTAGGGGCATTCCCAGGGCATTCCGGGGGCATGACTCTCAAAAGGGGGCATGACTGAGGAGGAGACTAGAGTGCGGGAGACCACCCCAGAATGAGGGAGACTTCCGGACAATCCAGGAGAGGTGAAATACCTGTGTATGGCTTGTTCCTCCCACACAGCACTGATCCAGCCCTTTGCAGCTGGCACTGGGAGTAATAACAAGGCAACAGACCCTGACACATCTCCCCCCACACACACATGGGGCAGAGATCATTAAACCCATGTTAATGATCCCTCCACTTATAGCTACATCACGGGGTCCCGGTGCAACATGACAGCTGCTAACTTTACCTCACAGCAGGGGAAAATTCTGATGTGCATAAAGAAAGGAAAAACTTCATTTTAAGAATACGTTTTTTGTCCAAAATAAGTTATATATATAAATAAAGGAAATTCTACTGTGAGCAACCGTCGCATCTTACCTACGTTCTCCACAAAATTAACTAAAATACCCCCAATAAGATATGTTTTAGAGACTAAATACTCCCTAAAAACTAAGTAAGTTTTGGGGCCAGTTTTCATCAAAACTATTTGACACAGCTGTTCATCAAATTAGAAGTTTTTCTTCTTTTATTTATTTTCATAAAATTAATTGAGACAAAGTCAAAGGTGAATTTCACACAAAAACTATAGCAGAAAGTTTTAAACCAATACAAATATGTCAGCCTAACCTCTCCTAAATAATACGGTATACCACATGAATGAGTGGAATGAGAGACATGGTCACCAGCAAACCCCATATACTATATCATTTTAAAATCTACACACCTTTAGCTATGTAATGGTATACATATACTTTATGCTGAATTCTGGACAAACTTCTCCAAAAAACTTAAAAGGACTGTCCACCCCTCTTTTCAAAAAGTGATATCATGTAGATAACCCCCCAAAACCTTAACTTCATTTTAGTCAAACATTAGAAATCAGCTCCCACACAGAGCTATTATACTTACATGCTCCTCCTCGCTCCACTGCCGCGGCTCTGCACTTCCGGGTAAGGAAGTCAGTAATCGGCAGTGACGGTGACGTCACGGCCAATCACTGACTGCCATTCCCGGACCAGTCTCCACTGTGGCTGCTCAAGAACACAAAAAGAACAGAGCAGCCACAGTGGAGACTGGGAGAAGAACCCGGAAGCGGCGGTGGAGCGAGGAGCTTGTAAGTATAATAACTCAATGTGGGAGCCAATTTCTAACTTTTGACTAAAACGAAGTTAAGGTTTTGGGGGGTTATCTACATGATATCACTTTTTTAAAAGAGGGGTGGACAGTCCTTTTAACACTATTAGGAGATTTTCTGAAGAATTGGAGGAAAAAGAAATGTAATGTTTAAATCTTACCTTAATCTACTTGTAAATAAAAGTAAATATAAATCACCCACATGTCCTAAATCAAACTATATGCCGTATGCATGGGGTACACAGAGATATGGACAACAACTCTAGCCCCAAAGTAGACCAATGCACAAATGCAATTACAGAAAAAAGTAAAAAAAAAAAATTGAACACCCCTCAAAAACCCCCATAAACTATTTTTTTTGGAATCTATATACTTTCAGCTATGTAATGTTGCCATTTTCCCAAACATTAATGCAGAATTATGGGGTAGGAATAAGATGCTTCAAACTTAGAAATCTTACCTAAACCCACATGAAATGTAAACATAACACTAAAATATAACACTAAATATCAATCTTCCACATGCTCCAAATCGAATGGTATACCACATGCATAGGTGCACACGGGGCAACTATTCATTTTGTTAGGGAAAACATTCCAACAGTGGGGCATGTTTAGCTAGGGGGGTGGACATGCCCTTTACGTTAGAGGGAACAATTCTTTAGAATTCATAAAAAATGTAATAAGGATAGCTCAAAGAAAGCAAGATAATCCTCAAAAAGTATATCAATAGTAAAAAATTAAGGACAGAAAATTGTGGGAATGTGGTCTCCAGGAGCACTTGATAGAAAGATAATTAAAGAGAGCTTTTTGTACATTCAAACAATTTTGTTGTTTGAAAATTATGTCTAGCGACAAGTGCACTGACAAGTGCCTTTTGGGGCTTAAGGGGCCCGAAAGCTCAATCCGGGACCCCCCCCCAGGACCCTCATTGGCTTTTAGAAGAGCCCTTGTGGCCTTTCTGATAAGGGGACCAAAAACTGGGGACCACCTCTGGTCATAAAAAGGACTTTTTCAAGTCTCTGGTGTCTTCTTTCTTCTCTGCCAGTGGCACCGCCAGCCCCGGTGATATCAATGTAGTCAATGTTCCCCACCTCTTGATTCCGAAGTCTTCTTTCTTCTGTCATCACTCTGATGACTTCTGAGCTCCGCGCAGGTTTGCACCTCTTTATATTGGATTGGTGAAGGACCAAATCCAATTGTGATAGCTTAAGATTTTAATCCTTGCAATCATATAATCACACATTAACCAATCATATGTTAATGTTATTAAAATATGATTGGTTAATGTGTGATCATATAATTGCTATGTTGATATGACTGGGGCCAAAATATTGCATGGTGTGTACCATGTTTAAAACTACTGTTCTGTACCGGCAGTAGTTTTAAACAGCTGATCACGTGCACCTTTATATAACCATGAACGTTTGCAAATTCGCGAAAATACAAGCGAAAACTTGAAAATAGTTTTCAATCGTATTTTCTACGATTATCGAACGTTCAAGGCTATTTTTGAAAAGTTACCTTTTTGGATTTTCGGGATTTTCTCAAGATCCGAAACGGAAATGAATCCGGCAGTTTCGGACACCTCTAACCTTTACTTATGTATGCCCAATCAGCTGTTTAAAACTGCTCATCGTGGTATGTTTAGGGGATTTGAGAATTATCTAAAATAAGGTCGGCGAGTTCTGAAAAAGTTCAGAAGTTCGGCTTTTGAGTCAGAAAATTCTGAGTCCATCCAAACTATTAAAGTTCGGATTGAACTCGGGTTTGAGTTTGAATTTTGTCCATCTCTAATTTAAAGCAGGAAGCCCCACTCCTTACACTGCTGTAAGTTTGGCTAGACTACGATTGCCGTTTGGAGTCAGGAAGGAATCCCACCCCCTTTTTAGCTGTTTTTTTTTGCCTCCCTGTGGATCAACTGTTAGGTAAGGTGTAAAAAGTTTGGACTTGATGGACATATGTCTTTATTCAACCTCAATTACCCCCCCTCTGACTGTGGCCCCGCCCCTATCTCCACCATTGGCATCTCAGCCAATCACAGGAGACATTGCCAGTCTGGCCCCTTTTACTTGTTTCTGTACATGGAAAAGGCACAGAAGCAAGCAGAAGTGCACCGGGGGAATAAAGGCTGGGTAAGTACTGTTAGAAGCATCTTTGGATTGTATAAACCTTACGAGGTTGAGGTTTTGGGGGGTTGACAACCAAATATAAAAAGTTTTTTTTGGGGGTGGACATACCCTTTAAAGAGAATGCTAAGAAAGCAAATGTTCTAAACTAGTTTTTTCCCACTGTAGTTTTAAAAAATATGTAGTTTGTGGGAGATATTTAGTGAGGGGTGTTATATTTGAGAAACTGAAAGTCATTAAAGCTAAAATAAATTGTTGCTGAATATGCCATAATGCATTGGTTCTCCTTTAGGGTTAGTTTTTGGCCACATCTCTATGTCCACCTGTGCATTTTGTGTTTCAGACAATCAAGGAAATTTGAACAAAAAATAAATGTTAAAATATGTATATAAAGAAGAAATAATTAAATTAGATACAAAAATTGATTGAATGAATCCTGTTTAGGAGTTGGGTTCACTATTCCAAATACAGGGAGATTCAATAAAATTTCTTATCATTTAAAATGGTGCTAATCAGATCTTATTTAACATTTGAAAGGTAACATCTGATTGGTTGGGGCAAAATTAGCACCAACGATAATAACTTTTATTGAATAACCCTGATAGTGTATAATATTATTCATAATAACGATGGTATTTGCTTGGCCTTTTTTAGATGTAGTTTTGTATGCATGTATGTTCCTTAGAAGGATACTAAGGGTTAGGTCCCACTATGCGCATTGCATTCTGTTTTTCGTATCGCAATTTAAAATGTAATGGAAATCGCAAAAATCAGTTCCTACTGTATGATTTGCGTTTTGATGTGGTCCATTTTTTATCTGCATGCGCGCACAACTTTTGGTCTGTGTGTGTCAAAATCGCACTTTAATAATAGTCTATGGGAATACAAAAAAAACAATTTAAAATAACCTATTTTTCAGTATAGATGCCCTTTAAGTAAATTAAATAGGAGTACTACTGAATGTCTAAATGGCCTCTATTCCATTGCAAACAGTTGGTCTGCTGCTGGTGTCACACTGATTGGTGCAAAAATATTGTTCTGTGTGTACGCATCCTAAAGCTAGGTACACACCTAGCGATTTTTCCTCCTGACCGACCGTTCGATACTTTCGAACGGTCGGCCAGGAGGAAGGACTGTCGGTCGCGGCAAAAGCAGCCGCGTCCGATAGTCACCGCGACCGATCGTGCGGTCCATAGCGGACCGCACGATCGGACGAGGTTTTCCACCCTGTCCGATCGTCCTTTCGTCCGATTCGGACGAACGGTCGATCGGACATGGGCACATTCGGATGCGATAATTTCGGTCCGATCGACCGATACACTGAACTATCGGTCGATCGGACCGAAATATCTCATCGTGTGTACCTACCTTAAAGGTTCTCATACACTATAACTTTACCTTCTGATGGTTGTGTGACTTCTGAAGAGCTGCCTTATCCGACCTTTTTTGTGATTGACTTGCAATCCAATACCCAATCCAATATATGTTGGTATTTAAATAGAAGGAGCATTTCATAGGCAGCACCATCGATGATAAATTACTTCTCTACTGTTACCTGTGAGTGCATACCATTCATTTTTATTTTATACTACAGTAGTGATACATTTTTTGTTTGAATATAGATATCCTTTAAATACTCATTATTGGAAAATAAAAAAAAAAGACTTTCATAATAACATGAACTTTCATTAAGTCCACATTAATATTGGTTCTAAACTTCCCCTATAAATAAACTCGACACCCAAGTATCCACAGTCTAATAAAATACACACACTCCTAATAGCATAAAAATGCTATCACAATGAGGCATATAGAAATAAAACCCCAAGCCGCTCACCATAAGCCGGAGGGAAGACAGGTGCTAAATTGCAAAATGCTGCCCCAGACCCATCTTTTAGGCCAAAATGCAGTCAAACAAGCAATAGAAGCTTCATTGATGGATAAAATAGTCGAATGCAGACGTAATAAAAAGTAAGTTTTATTGGTACACAAAAACGGATAAAATACGTCTGACCCATTTTGTCCTACACACAGCACTTAATCATAGTCAGCATTTGGCTATTTGATCCAGGGATGCAACTCTTCTATTGTTTGATTCTAAGCTTATCCTAGCCTTCATGCTAAGCTGCATGTAACAATTGACATGCAGTCTCCACCTGCCAGTGTCTTCCAGACAATCATCAGAGAGAGTAGCGAATATAATTAGCTGATTTGGAAATGAAATGCTCTAGCAGGGTGATGCAGAGGTATGGGGGGAAATGCAGAGGTATGGGGGGAAGCTGTTAAACAATCACATGTTAACCTTTATATTTGTGAGCATTTCTGGCTGTATCTTTTTATGACTTTATTTCTGCACAAAGCTTGTGTGTGAGTATTGCTGCACTTAATATTTTTCCAGGCTAACTTTTTACTAACTTAGCCTGGGTACACTGGCCTATTATTTGTCCTGACTGAGGGTTTGCTGTGGGCAATAGTGGCCGTGGGCAACAGTGCATGGGACTGATCATGCAGTCACATAGGGATCTGCACAATCAGCCGTGATTTACCAATGGACCAGATCGGCAGATTCTGACGATTGGACGACCAAGCTCAGTCGCGCCGGCAACCCCACACCTCAGATCTTTCCGGCGGACTGACCAATAGTGCTGTGGAACAGTGAATTGGTCAGCCAGAAATATCTACTGGTGTGTACCCAGCTTTTGTTATGGGCAGTGAACTTCACATTGAGTAGATTTTAGTACTTTCAGCATCAGTAGGGCTAGTATTGTGGTTGTCAGGGGAATCAGATTTTGTTTCTGTAGTATTATTATAGTACACTTCATTTTAAAAAAAAAGGGGGGGGGGGAGTATGCATTGGACATTGTCCTACGTCTTGCAGGTTTTCCTTCTGTAAAATTTAATTTAAAGGGCAACTCCGCCCTCATAAGAATATCTTTAGAAAGAATTGATATGATATTAAAATATGTTGATATATCATAGTTTGCTATGCTATGCTATCTGGATGCCTCATGGAAACTGAGCAATTTAGAAACCTGTACTAAGCCTGTATGAGCTGGGCATGCTCAGAAGAGGCAGATAGGATTAACATTCACTCATTGGCTGTGATGTCAAATGTCAAATCCTAACTGACAGTTGCTAACTGGAAGAAACCAGGAAGCAGAAACAGGGGAACAGGACATTGCAGGGATTTCAGCTTAAACTTATATATTTCAGATTTTCAACTATTGCCATTTAGGGTTTTGGGGGGGAATTTACCTGTATGTAGTTTTTATTTTGGGGCTGGACTTGCCCTTTAAGTTTGTGAACTCTAAAAATTCTTTTTTTTGGAGTGGAGAAATCTCCTGGCACTAAATGTGTTAATGGGCCAATAAGCATGTTTGTGCATCATTCACCAATAAATCATATTAAAGGACACAGGAACATCGCTTCAGATTAGGAGATAAGAAGTTTCCTCTTGATTTGGAAAGGTGTTTTACACTTATGGAAGTGTATTCCAGCAGATGTGGTTATGGCAAGCTCATTTGATAGTCTCTAGAGAAGGCTGGATATTTTTTTTAACATTAAGATATATTTAACGCTACTGGTATTAAAGGGTATGCGCATGTACGTACATTGCTAAGGCGTGCCGGGACCTGTCACAGGAGGAGCTGAATAGCATGATTGTGGGTAAGAACTTTAACTTACCTGCCTCCTCCCGTTCTTCCAATACAATGAAAATATCTAAGTCAGTTTTTTGAATGGAGATACCCTTTAATACAGGCACTATAGGTAGGGTATATAAGTTGGACTAATTGGATGCATGTTTTCATTTAACCTCCAATATTATGTTACTATATTTTACAATAGAGTGTGCATATTCAATATACTATTTAAACACATAATTTGGATTAGCTAAACACACTTAAAGGGCTATGTACCAAGAGGCGGTATCGCTCTGTTGCCTCCCCTAGGCAATGCACGGAGCAGGGGTGTAACTAGAAATCAGTGGGGGCTCCAGCAAAATTTTGGATGGGGCCCCCATGCAACCCAACAACAACTCCCTCCTCCCCTGAAACAAAGTTTGCTTTGTGGCTTTGTCCTCCATTCTGTCTGCAATTCCAGCAAATGGGAAGACATGCTTTGTCAAAGCATGCCTTCTCATTAGCCAAGATAAGGCATAAGGCATCCATCCATCTACCTATCTATCAATCTATCCCTGTTTATCTATTTATCAATCTATCTATCTATCTGTGTCTATCTCTATCTATCTATCTATCTATCTAATTCTATATCGATATATGTCATATCTGTATCTCTCTATCTATCTATCTATCTATACTATCTATCCTATCTGTATCTATTATCTATCTATCTATCTATCTAGTCTATCTGTATCTATCTATCTACTATCTCTATCTATCTATCATATCTATCTATCTATACTATCTATCTATCTATCTATCTATGTCTATCTGTCTGTCTATCTATCTATCTATCTATCTCTATCTGTCTATCTATCTATCTATCTATCTATCTATCTATCTATCTATCTGTCTGTCTGTCTGTCTATCTATCTATCTATCTATCTCTATCTGTCTATCTATCTATCTATCTATCTCTGTCTGTATGTCTGTCTGTCAGTCTATCTATCTATCTATCTATCTATCTATCTATCTATCTATCTATCTATCTATCTATCTATCTATCTATGTTGATCTGTATCTATCTATCTATCTATGTCTATCTGTATCTCTCTATCTATCTATCTATCTATCTATCTATCTATCTATCTATCTATGTCTATCTGTCTGTCTGTCTGTCTGTCTGTCTGTCAATCTATCTATCTATCTATCTATCTATCTATCTCTATCTGTCTATCTATCTATCTATCTATCTGTCTGTCTGTCTGTCTGTCTGTCTATCTATCTATCTATCTATCTCTATCTGTCTATCTATCTATCAATCTATCTATCTATCTCTGTCTGTCTGTCTGTCAGTCTATCTATCTATCTATCTATCTATTGAAAGACAGATACCTTCCTGACCAAAGTCACTGCAAAGCCTCTGCACAAATAGCCTGTGAGGCTAATGAAACAAAGTCCCATTAAACACCTGGCATTTTTGGACTTCTTGTGTTCCCAACCCTCTCTGAGACTGACAGTCTGATCTGCTAATGGCTGCACAACAACGCAGCAGCAGGCAGATGACAGGAGTCACAGGACAGATTCTCTCTCAGCCAGGGCCCAGAAGGAGTGAGGACACTGGGGACGAAGCCAGTACACGTACTCCACAGTCCATTTGCCTACTACTACTAGTTTCACTTTTAGAGGTCCGCCCGCTGCATGATTGTTTCTTTGTCAGGATCAGTTCACCTAGACATTTGAGGGATGAGTCATGTGTGCAGCAGAGGCCATAGCCAATCACAGGCCAGTACATGAAATAGCACAGCGACTTTAATGAAAGCACAGAACCTCCACCTGACCGCAAAGCCCCCCCCCCCCCCCCCCCCCCAGTTGCGAGTGAAAAAAAAAGGAAAATAAAACCGGGGGGGAAAAGCAAGAGGAATAAAAACGGCTGATTTACTAGAGACTTTCCTGGCCCCCTATGCCCCTGGGGCAGTAGTTACGCCATTGGCACTGAGCCGATAACGGCTCTCAGTGCATAGCAAATGAGTTTTTTCCCATTCCGAAACTTTAACGCCAGCTATCTGCTGATGTTAAAGTTTCTGTCTTAAAGAGCCGTTATTGTATTATATAGTTCGGTACATAGCTCGGTACATAGTGGTTGCGCGTTTTTGCGTACTGCCGCAAGTTATGTCTTAAAGTGGCGTTAACCCTTGTTACACAGATTAACATGACTTTAAGATGGAAAAAGCCGGTAACGGCTCTCTGTACATAGCCCTGTCAATCTTTGTCAATTTAAAACATGGCTTCATTATAAAAAGGCCACCAAGAGGTTAATTATTTTTTATTTATTGTTGGTCAAGTAAAATAAGAGAAGCATATGTTAACCAAAAGGACATGCATGAAATGAGGTAATTTGAAGTCATTTCATTCAGGGAAAGGTGACATGAATATTTTATCAGTTGAGCAGAGAACAGGGTTGGGTAATTGTTTATTAAAAAGGAAATAAAGAATATTTTTTTGTTGATATTGTCCAACAGGCTTAGCTATGTGTTGGCAATACGTATTATAATGGATTTGGGAAGTGATAATATCAGATGAAGCATCGTGTGATGGATCAGTAAGGTGGGTTAAAGATTCACACCATCTGCTCAGAAGCTCCAGAGACAAAGCTTGTGTGGGAATAGAGAACGTGTGGGAGTAGAGCAATGGATGGAGGTTTCTATAGAAAACAAATTACTCAGGCAAATAACAGTAGTTCAGATACGATACAGTAGTACAGTACGATACCTCATACAGTAGTTACAGTATTTACTTCATAGAAATCAAATCTGCTCCGTGTAAAGATTCAATTGAATTTATTTTTGAGAGTTTTTAAGATTCTTTTGTGATTGTTTAACTTTTTTTTCATGGAATTACACTTTTTCTTTAAAGAATGCACAGCAAATGCTTCCAAAATATTTTGTCATCTTGAAAGATGACAAAGTTTTAATACTTAATTGGTACATTTTTATTAAGCCAAATGGTTGCAAATAATGAGACTTTCTTTGCAAAAAATCATGTAACAAACGTGTAAGTAAAAAGCCCTGAAACTTAATTATTGTAAAATAAGCACTAAAATTCTATTTTAAAATCTATGTATTTATCCCCTTGCCCTCTTTCAACATATACCGGCTTTATGTTTCAACCATACTTTATGTTTGATGCAGAATTCAATGGGGATGAGTTCTAAGGTAGAAAGATTAGGAGAAGAAAGTAGAGGGATTGATAAGGAGCTCCAGGGCCACCATCAGACTTTTCTGGGCCCCATAGTGGGTGAATTTCTGGGGCCCCCATAGCACACACCAACTCAGATACATTACACACAGACCAGAACACATATTAATCAGACACACTTTAGCACACACATATTATACTTTAGCACACACAATTACATTTATATTACACTAAATAGTTGGAACTCATGCACTGGTAAAATCATTAGCACAGACTTGAATAACTGGTTGGAACCCAAACACTGGTAAAATCATTGGCACAGATTCTGATAACTGGGTGGAACCCATACTCTGATAAAATAATTGGCACAGACTCTGATAACTGCTTGGAACCCAAACACTGATAAAATCATTGGCACAGATTCTGATAAATGGTTGGCACCCAGACTCTGATAAATAATTGGCACACACTTATAAAATCATTTACACATATTCTGATAAATAGATGACACCCAGACTTTGATAAAATCATTGACATAGATTGTGATAAATGTTTGGCACATATTCTGATAAAGGGTTGGAACCCAGACTCTGATAAATGGTTGGCACATAGACTGATAACATTATTGGCCCAGACTTTGATAAATGGTTGGCCCACAGACTGATAAAATCATTGGTGCAGACTCTGATAAATGGTTGGCACACAGACTGATAAAATCATAGGCACCCAGACTCTAATAAATGGTTGGCCCACAGACTGATAAAATTATTGGTGCAGACTCTGATAAATGGTTGGCACACATACTGATAAAATCATTGGCACCCAGACTCTGATAGATGGTTGGCACACAGACTGATAAAATCATCAGTGCGGACCCTGATAAATGTTTGGCACACAGACTGCTAAATTTATTGGCACAGGCTCTCAAAAATGGTTGGCACCCAGACTGATAAAATTATTGGCACCAGACTCTGAAAAATGGTTGGCACTCAGACTGCTAAAATTATTGGCACAGACTCCTATAAAGGGTTGTCACCAAGACAATGATAAATGGTTGGCACACAGACTGATAAAATCATTGGCATTGGTATCTAGTACTGAATCTTTTTATTTTTATTTTGGGTTTCTGTTCTTGATTTGAACTATACTAATTTAATGCTTTCTGAATTTCCATTTTATGACCTTTTTTAAAAAAAAAAAGTTTTATCTTTCATTTTAAGAAAGCTATAATGTATAAGAGTTCTGATTCTTTTTTTAGTAATCTGACATGGCGGTTGAGGGTGGGCAGGGATGCCCTACACTACGGGAAATTATTAAGAAGCCAGGGAGGGATCCAGACGGTGGGTGGGAGGGTTGATGGTTCCCCTGCGCATGCCACACTACCTCCCAGAGGCATAAATCTTTTGGACAGGAAGACAGTTCCTGGACTTTGGACAAGCACCACAGGAGAACCATAAGGAGCAGAGATGTAAGGAACATACTGTGGGGCCAGTAGTAAGTTAAATTTTAGTTTGTGGGTGGAAATGCACTTTAAGTCCTTACTCTATCTGTCCTTTTGTGAAATCAGACCTTCCATTAAACTTCTTGTGATACTTTACAGCTCTTCACCACCTGGCAGTTTATTTACTATACTGCTTTGTCCAAACAAACCTCAGCCAGTATTAGATCTGCAGAAAAAGCCAATCATCTACTTCAGAATGCACATCTTTAAATAAAGCATAGGCTTTATTTTAGTAAACAAAATCTGAATCGTACCCTACCAAGTACATTTTTTATGTAGTTATACAAACATAGAAAAGATAATCAATGCACATTCCTAGGCCCCATACAATATCATATTATCTGCACACTGGCATACTTTATAAAGGGGTTTTAGTATACATTACTGTGATCACATGAATGAAAAGCCTTCCAACCATGTCAAGGTAACCCCAGTCTGAAAGGTCCTAACTTCTAACCTTTTTTACTTCAATTACCATTAGCAAACTTTTGCGTTTCTCATAGTTGTGCACTGGATCCATATAAAAGGCTTTCTCACTCCCCCCAGCCCTTTAGCTTTTTTAAAATGAGGGAAGAGACCATCCACCCAGTGCTTTAATATTAAAGGCATAGGACCTCCCATAAATAGGGAGCGTGTTGGGAGTGCTATTACCACATGGAAGCTTGACCAGGCTTGCCAATAAATACAGACCTGCTGCTGATACCTCGGTTGCCTAAAACTGACTTAAACCCCTTTTAACCAGTAAAAACTGGGAGAGTCACGACGTAATGACGTCACACGCTCGGCCGCGACCGAACCCAGCCCAGAGCACAGGGGGAGGTGGAGCTACGACGCCGCACTACAACTCCCAGCATCCTCGCAAGAGCGGCGCCACAGGTCAGACGCTCCGGCCCCCTAACTCGGGTCAGAGCTACCAGACCTGCTGCTGATACCTCGGTTGCCTAAAACTGACCCTTTTTACCAGTAAAAACTTATTTTGTATGGAAATGAACAGGCAGACACACAATCCTTTTTGGGTAAAATAAATGGCCACAGCTTTATTGACACATTGTAACATCATGTAATCAATTAATTAGCCAAATTATAAATTTGCATCCTTGCATATTAATTAGATGTAAAACCCCAACTAGCCCTAGCCATTGCTAAATGCCAAGCCTCTGGATCCCCAGAGGGCATGTAACGGCTCAACATAACCTCTGCAAGGATGCCCCCGCCACCAGGAGTTGCTGTATACCTACACGGAACTCCGTCCACCACCCAACAAATACAGTGCCTGTTCAATTCCATCTCGTAAACCAGTTAAGAAGATATCGAGCCCGATATCATTCAGATGTACCCCATCTTGCCTCATCAGTGACCTATTATCGCCCTCCAACTGGCGATGCCTGATCACAACACCCCCTTGGGTTGAGAACCCTCCTGGCCTTTTCCACTGCTCCCTGATCTTTTGCCCCTTGCCAGTGCACCCTGGGAACGACCTCTGACCATACAATAATCAATTCTCTGAAAAATTGACGAAAACGCTGCAGATCAGCCTTCATTAGAAATAGAAGGTCTGACAAACGGTTCCTACAGAGGTCGTTCCCAGCTGCGTGGATCACTAATACCGTGGGCCCTGGATCCGCTCTGCTAATATTCATGACCTCTAGCAGAACCTGGCTCCAAACTAAACCCCTAATCCCTTTCCAATAAAGTGAAGTCGTCTGGAATCCCAGGTGCCTTCCTCCGGGTCGTGTTTCAGCTCGTTTGCGCAGCCCAGAAATAGGTAAGAGTGCCACTAGCCAAACCGAAGGTTGGCGAACACCTAGAAATAAAAACAATAAATTAATAACCAGTTCGGGCGAATATACCTTGCTATGCAGTTAGATCTCCACCTTCCGAGCCTGCGCACACCCTATCCTTGGAAAAACCTAAGGAATGAGCCTCTGTTGCAGCTCCTATCCTAAATGAGTGTGTTCCGAATTCTTTCGGTTGGAGGCCCAAGTACCCTAAAGCTTTGCGTAATATCGCCTCGAATGATAGCGAGACAAAGGGAGGCCATTCTGATGGGCCAGGAACGACACTGAAAGGGAATCTAATGTCCGCAAACTTAGCGACTGCTTTGACTGGGCACCAGGTGGACTTTAGAAGGGATATAGAAAACCAACTTCCTTCCCCAAAGGGGTCTGTTTTAGATCTCTTTTTTCTGACCCTCATTGATGTTTGCAAGATGAATATATCATCAGCCGATAAACCACCAGGTCTTTTTGAACTGGCCGAAACCAACTCCCCCACTCTCATGGCCCCAAAGAATGCCAGCGTAAAACTGGCTTCAAATAATTTAACCTCATATTCCGAGTCGCACACAACCTGCAACTTTTCTATAAGCCTTAACAGCAGACTAAAATTAATCGGCCGCTTGGCACTATTGGCCACTTGGTCTTTTTTCCAGCCCTTCAAGATTGGAGATGTCTTTCCAACCCAACAACCTGAAAAAGAAGGACAAACCTGCCATTTTTCGCTGAGCTACCAAACCCGAGGAACCTGTCGCTCTCAGGTGTTCTAGGTAATCTAGGAGAGTTCGTAATCTATCATGAGAGTTAATGTAATCTCTTTCCTTTGCAAATTGTAACTATTCCGACCAAGCCTTACCGTGACTGTCCCAGGTAGACGGAGCGACCGAAGATTGTAATAGCTGCATCAGCTGCTGTCTATCAGCCCCCACAGGTAGTCCGGGCATCTCTGGCCTAGCTGGTTGGCTTCTGGGTGCAGGCGGTGGAATTTTTCCCACTGGAAATGAGATAGAGCATCTGCAACACAGTTAAGAACACCTGGTACAGGTTTAGCTAAAGGACACTTTTCGAACCAAACATTTTAGAACTAAATACCTAAGCAGCGCTAGCACTGGTAAGGAGGAACTTGTTAGGTTGTTAATCGCATAAACCACACTCTCATTGTCCGTCCAGAATCGGATCTTTTTATTCTGAATTTTTTCGCCCCATAGTTCCATTGCACATTACATTCCACAATAGGGAAGAGTTCAAGGAGAGTGAGGTTTCTGCAATGGTCCATTTCCCTCCAGGAGGCGGGCCACTCTGCGGCGCACCAATTGGGGTCCAGAATGGCCCCGAAACCCACGGAGCCTGCTGCGTCCGTGTAAAGTTGTAGTTCGGTATTAGTTTCTTCTTCCTCCTGAAAACAAGTCCTACCATTGTAATTCGCTAGAAAGGTATGCCACACCAGTAGGTCGCTACGCAACTCCCTAGTTATCCGTACATGGTGGTGAGCTGCAGTCACCCCCCGGGTGGCTAGCGATAATCTCCTGGAGAATACCCGTCCCATTGGCATGACCCTACACGCAAAAAATTCAACGATCCCAGCAACTGCTTCAGTGTAACTTTTTTAACCTGCAGGAACATCGAAATTGCGTTTAGCATGCCCTGGATTTTAGCTGTTGGTAACCTGAACTCCATCTTAACTGTGTCTATCTCGATACCCAGAAAAGACCCAAAAAGCACCGTTACTGGACCTACACTTTTTTCCTCAGATATGGGCACCCCAAACTTGTGCATCAGAAAACGGAAAGAATTTAACAGAAAGGAACAATAATTAGAATTAGCTGGGCCAACAAACAGAAAGTCGTCAAGGTAATGCAAAACATTCATGGAACCGGTTTCGTAAGAAATAGCCCAGTCCAGGAATGAAATAAAAATTTCAAATAGGGAACAAGATATGGCACAGCCCATGGGGAGGCACATGTCGTAGTAATACCTGCCATCCAATTGACAGCCCAATAGATGGAAACAGTCGGGGTGAATCGGAAGTAGGCGGAAGGCCGCTTCTATGTCCGATTTTGCCAACAAAGCTCCTACCCCCGCCTTTCTTACTAAATGAATCGCCCTGTCAAATGAAATGTAAGAAACCGAGGACGCTTCCTTAGAAATACCATCGTTTACCGAGCTCCCCTTCGGGTATTATAAGTGGTGGATTAAACGGAACTTACCACTCTCCTTCTTAGGAACTATACCCAAAGGGGAAATCCTGAGGTTGTAAAAGGGGGGCTCGGTAAACGGACCCGCTATGCGCCCTAGTTTAACCTCTGCCATAACCTTTTCCCTGACAACTTCCGGCATCTCCTTGACCGACTTCAAATTTTGGGCAAACTTGGGTAAATTAGAAAATTTAAAGGGGATTCTGAAACCCTGTTTAAACCCCTCCCTGATTAGCTCTGCCTCTTCCTTAACCGGGTACAATCCTAGCCAGTGCTCCATTGCCCCCAGGCTCACTGGCGTCCTGCTGTCTACTCCCTCCCGCCCGCCTTGGCGTTGAGAGTGACTTTGTAAAACATTTGGCGGCGGAGTGGCCGCCTCCCCCGCAAAAGGAGCATTCATGCTTAAATCTGCAAGCGGCCCCAAATTTGCAGTTGCCCTCATTAAACAACCAGCAGGAGCCGGTTCTTTTAGCTCCGGAGGGCTGAAAATTGCTATTCCCATGGATGAGTGACTGGTTTGTGCTTGGCCCTGCGGGTGCCCTCTGAGCCAGCATGATTCTTATCCAAGAATCAGTGGCTTTGATGTTCCATCCCATCACTGGTCTAACAGCCAGGCGCCTCCTTAACTCCTCATCGTAATGGCGCCATGCTGACCCACCATGCTTTTTATATGCTCCGAATATCATGTCCAGATATACAAAACGTTCGGAGCATTTTTGAGGCGCTTTTTGGCCGATAACCCCGGCCAACACACAGAAGGCTTGTAGCCAATTCCCAAACATTTTAGCCACCTTGGGCTTCCTTTCCCCTTTATCTGTCTTCACTCTCTCCTTGTCCTCAGTGACCATGTCCGTAGAGACTAAGGACCATATATCTATAAATTCGTTCTTCTATATTTTTTCTTTTATTTCCCCGGACAGATGTACTCCTAATGGGCTAACCCCACAAAAAATAGGATTCCTTCAGGGCTTCGACTGAAGGGACCTCGGGCACAGGCTGGACTGCTGTCACTCCCCCTGGGGCTGGGCTCTCTGACGGCCCAGCTGGTATGGTCTCTAATTTACCCATTAAGGCCCTTAGGACCTGAACTAGTTCCCCACCTTCTCCTCCCCCGTCCGGCTGGAAGATCTAGTCTGGGGGCAAGCCCCCGCGGGAGTGCCACCAGCTGGTGGGCCCCCTTCCAAAATACCCTGCAGCCACCCTGCCCCCTCTGTGTTGATCCTCTCCCTTACCCTCTCCAACATCTGTTCCGCATCAGCCATCTTCAGCTGCCTTGAATTCCTAACTCACTGAAAGCCTGTCTTGTATGCTTGCTCTGAGCAGGAAGAGAGATTCTCCTCCTGGTAGCAATTCTACAAAATGGCGCCTGCTACCTCGTTTCCCGCCCATTTTATAGACCCGGTGACGTCTTTGCTGACGTCACCGCACGCGTCATCCTCCCGGTTCTCGCGAGACCAGCCGCGGCCAATCAGTGAGCGCGTCGCGACGTAATGACGTCACGTGCTCGGCCGCGACTGAACCCAGCCCAGAGCACAGGGGGAGGCGGAGCTATGACGCCGCACTACAACTCCCAGCACCCTCGCAGGAGCGGCGCAACAGGTCAGACACTCCGGCCCCCTAACTCGGGTCGGAGCTACCATACAATACAAGGATTGTGGAAGCACTCCAATTAGGCTAATTTACAACTACATTTAGCGGAAGTGCTACTGATCTGGTCAAACATTTATACAAACATAGAAAAGATAATCAATGCACATTCCTAGGCCCCATACAATATCATCTTATCTGCACACTGGCATACTTTATAAACAAAGGGGTTTTAGTATACATTACTGTGATTACATGAATGAAAAGCCTTCAAACCACGTCAAGGTAACCCCAGTCTGGAATGTCCTAACTTCTAACCTTTTTTACTTCAATTACCATTAGCAAACTTTTGCATTTCTGGATCTATATCTTGTGCACTGGATTCATATAGCAGGCTTTCTCACTTCCCCCCAGCCCTGGAGTGCTTCCACAAGTTTAGTATTGTATGTTTTTAATGTAGTTGGTACATTAAATGGTTACATCTTTAAATTTTAAGAGCTGTATTTACAATAAATGGGTTCCAGGGCCTCATTACCTCATTACCTACAGAACATTCACAAAATGTTCTGATTTCTGACTATGGTTTACACTTCATCCTGTTTGTCCCATTCAGATTCCAACCTGACTTGAACAACTTGTGGCGTTTCTGTTGCCTATTACATTTGCCTCCTCTATTTTCATATGTGGGGGATTTGAGATTTAAGTTATCATTTTTAGAATTTACAGGGTAGAAAACATAAGACATCAAAAATTTCTGGAACAACTTTTTACAATTTAACTACATATTTTTATCAAAATGATTGTTGCAGTATGGGAATATGCCAGTCAAAGGACGGATAATTAAAATAAACAGCCGCGAAAACAATATTATGTACATTCCATTAATGTCTACTCTACACATATACTGTACGTACATAGACATCATTGCATATACAACTAAATACATTGATTTATGTCTTCATAAATCTTTATTTGTTTGCTCTAGTGAATTTCATACTATTTGGAGAAAAGCTAATTTGTAGCTGTGTTATCTACCATACGAGCTGTAATAGGTTTTTGGGCACATGTTGCATTACACCTAATTGAAAGGCAATTAGGATGCACTGGTTATAATAATTGATTGATGATTTAATTGGAATTGAATATCATTTATAAATCTCTAAGCAAAGGCTGAAAACACCACTATACGGAACAGGATTATTCACGCTAAGGGCTCATTCACACTACACACAGACAAAAGTGAACCAAAACGGACAGCCCGTGTTTATCTCTGTTTGGCTGAGGCCACACTGCAACGCACAGGAATCGTGCACAAAATCGCGAGCGGTATCGCTTTTCTTTTGCGTTCTCGTTTTGCTTTTCGCGTTATGGAAACGCTGCATTAACGCACCAAAAATGGTGAACGCATGCGTTACCAAAACGCGAATGGACGCGCAATCGCATGCGCATCGGAAATCGCGGGAATTTTCACGTTCCCACGATTTCCATTTTAGCAAAAATCGCCGACGCAAACGCGAGTGCGAAACGCGCTAGTGTGGCCTAGCCCTTTCAGTCAGTCTGGATGGGTCTGTTTTCCCTATCTTTTTGCTAAAACGGACCTGTTTCACTCATACAGCAACACAAATTTCTGTCTGGAAAAGAACAAATACGGACATAATGTGAATGAGCCCTAATGCAGAGTGAAAATGTATAATGATTCTATGTACATATGTATTATATATCAGCGAATGGAACAACATTTTTTACTCAAACTATTGAAATTTATTTTAAAGTTTGAAAATATATGTCAATAGAAAGTATATGGAAGAGCTTTTCATTTTTTTCTTATCAGGAGGGGGAGAAAAAATAAAGCTGCATATTTATAAAGCATTGTTATCGGTAAGTAGTGCAATAATGACTGTTATTGTTATTTAACACTATGCAGTGGTTGTTAACACTATGCAGTCATTATTAACACTGTGCAGTTGTTATAAATATAAATATATAGGGATAGCCCTAAACATAGAGGCCCTCAACAAATAGCACTCCATCCCTTGAATTCCCAATATTAAAGATCATTAGTCACATAGCCACTGTGTGTGAGTGTGGTAAGAAAGAGTGGATCTAATTTTTCAAAAACATTCCGTATTACCATAACACATAAATATACCAAAATCCCAAAATACACACGTAGAAAACTCAAACTAAACAATGCCGTCGTACCCTGATGAAGCCGTGATTACGGCGAAACGTGCGTCGGTTGACGCAAGTGCTGAGTTGCGGGACCATCGGATGATAGAAGAGATTGTGGGGACAGACTTTCATACATGGAAATTACATATGAAAAAGATGAACACTTGCGATAAGGATTTGTTCGGGTGAAGCGGCAGCACATGCTCAACAACCCAGTTCGGCTGAGTGGCAAGTATATCAGCTATACCGGTTTCTGTACAATTGTGACTATAATATCAAGTGTTTTGTTGTTTGCCAACAAGTCCCGACACGCAATAACCTGTAAGCCAAGTGATCACTATTGGTACATATTGTTAAGTCATTGGTAATGCTTGGGACCGTCAGAATTGCTATCTGGAATACCTAGGAAACATTCGGTCCGGAGGACTATACAAATTACCTGGAGTATTTATTTAAGTGTTCCTCTCACAATCGCAGAATACTTCTACACAGTTCAAGGAGATGGGTATCTACCAACACATGGGACAATAACGGTGGATCCCTTTACCCAGCATTTGTGGTTTTATACAAGTCCAGTTAGAGATCGGGGACGCCCGATTGTTTAGTTTGAGTTTTAGCTACGGTGTATTTTGGGATTTGGTATATTTATGTGTATATGGTAATAACGGAATGTTTTCAGAAAATTAGATCCACTCTTTCTTACCACACTCACACAGTGGCTATGTGACTAATGATCTTATAATATTGGGAATTCAAGGGATGGAGTGCTATATTGTTGAGGGCTCTATGTTTAGGGCTATCCCTATTATTTATATTTATAGTCACGGTTTTAGCCCCCAGCACCCTGGATATAGGGTTGGTCCCACTTCCCATTTAGACTCATGGGTATGCATCTTGATACCATAAACATTATATGAGTACTGTGCAGTTGTTATAACACTATGCAGTCGTTATAAATACTATGCAGTCGTTGTTAACACTATTGCAGTGTTATTGTAACTGGTCTCAAAACAAGTTAGGGTTAAATGAAAGCCTGCAGTATTTCCTTTACACTGAGCCAACAATCACATCTTGGCTGGAGGCCTGTGAGAAATGATATTGAGATGAATGTTCAAGCTTCCTGTTTCCAGTAGGTTGAGTGACATCACTGATGCTAATTTTTGCCCCAACTAATCAGATGTAGCTTTCAAATGTTAAATAAGATCTGATTGGTTGGGGCAAAATTAGCACCATTTTAAACGATAAGAACTTTTATTAAATAACCCTGTTAATTCTGGGGAAATCAGGAAGTACCTGGGAAAAAATTGACAGTTGAGAAGGGGAGCCTATTAATGCCGACAGGCTGGTCACATGACTACAAGCTGGTCACATGGCTAAAAACAGGAAGAGTTCAACCAGGAAGTTACATTGCTGAACTTTTGCAGCAATAACTTCTCACAAATTTTATCTAGAGACGTGTTTAGGTTTTATTCGAAGGTAAGATGGAAAGCTTTTATATAATTCTTACTAGTTTGGAAGAATTTGAGACCACAGTTACCCTTTAACACTATGCAGGCGTTACTAAACATATGCAGTCGTTATAAACAATAATGCAGTCGTTATACACTATAGTGAATCCAAAGAGGCAGACCAAGACCCATCCCACATAAGGTAAAAAGTAACTTTTATTTGCCGATAATAAAAAAAGATAGCTGGGAGAGAGAGAAACCCTGACGCGTTTCGTGACGCCTTGCACGTCACGTCATCAGAGGGAGTGAAGTGACGTTCAAAGCGTCACGAAATGCGTCAGGGTTTCTCTCTCTCCCAGCTATCTGTTTTTAATTATCGGCAAATAAAAGTTACTTTTTACCTTATGTGGGATGGAGTCTTGGTCCGCCTCTTTGGATTTACTTTGATGTACATTGGAGGTTCTGGACCTCCGTTTTGGCTCGACTCTCCCCATGGGAACACACGGTTGCAGGATCCCAGGTAACACACGTATGTTTATTGACTTGGTTATTAACACTATGCAGTCATTACTAACACTATGCAGTCGTTATTAACACTATGCAGTCATTATTAACACTTTGCAGTCGTTATTAACACTATGCAGTCATTATTAACACTTTGCAGTTGTTATTAACACTATGCAGTCATTATAAACACTTTGCAGTCGTTATTAACACTATGCAGTTGTTATTTAACACTATGCAGTCGTTACTAACACTATGCAGTCATTATTAACACTATACAGTCATTATTAACACTATGCAGTCGTTACTAACACTATGCAGTCGTTATTAACACTTTGCAGTCGTTATTAACACTATGCAGTTGTTATTAACATTATGCAGTCATTATTAAAACTATGCAGTCATTATTAACACTATGCAGTCATTATTAACACTATGCAGTCGTTGTTAACATATGCAGTCGTTGTAACACTATGCAGTCGTTGTTACACTATGCAGTCGTTGTTAACACTATGCGTCGTTTACCTATGCAGTCGTTGTTAACACTATGCAGTCGTTGTAACACTATGCAGTCGTTGTTAACACTATGCAGTCGTTGTTAACACTAGGCATCGTTGTAACACTATGCACGTGTGACACTATGCAGTCGTTGTTACACTATCAGTCGTGTTAACACTATGCAGTCGTTACTAACACTATGCATTCGTTACTAACTATGCAGTCTTTATCTTGGGGCCTATTGCATTAAATATCAGCAGATAGCAGTATTACAGCTTTATAATATAAATACAGCCTAAATTTTTCCAATATGATAGTAATAGAGCAGGAATGTAAGGGACCAGAACAACAAATTTCCATTAATATCAGTCACATGTAGTTACCTGGAAAAAAAAATGACCACATTTTCCTGTACTTTTTTCACTCACCTTATTACCTTACATCTTTCTCCAACCTTAAAGGACAACTCCAACCATAAGAACATCTTAGGAAGAATGGCCTCTTAAAAATGTTGATATACCTACATTGTCCTTGGAATTCATCAGGTATCAGGTCGCTAATTTGCTCAGGTTCCATAAGCATCCAGAAGCATAGCAGGCATACAGTAATGAATTCAGAGGACAAAGAGGCTATTCTTTTAAAAGATGTATTTATGCCCAGCAAGCCATGAGTGGGAGGGGCCACAGAGCCATGAGTGGGAGGGGCCACATAGCACATGAGTGGGAGGGGCCACGGGAGGCTGCAAGGGAAAGGCCCAAGAGGCTGCAAGGGGAGGGGCCATGGGGGCCCACGAGGAGAGGAAACACAGAAGGGGACTGGTTTCAGTGCAGGAAGCAGGAAGTGCAGGGATCTGGGGATGCTGCAACCATATCACACTTATAAATGTAAATATTCAAAACTATGTAAATAAATAATGAAAGTAAATTGCAAAATCCTTAGGAAAGCAATTCCTGTCAATTTACCTAAAGTCATTTTTGAACCAGAATTACCCTTTAAGCTTGATACATGTGTATTTTTTTGACCAATTTAATTGGTTTCATTAAGTCAATCAAAAAGTAACCTGGGTATAGTATTCTGTTTGATTGGCTGTTGCATATTGGCAGTGCGTCAGTCTATCGAGAGAAGGGAACGTCAAACAATTGCATCTACATCTGCAGTATCATTGGCAGCCATCTACAGTAGTGTACTACAAAGAAGTTCCTTAATATGATCATATCATTACTTTATTCCAATATTCACCAATTAAATGTATTTTCTATTTATTTGGACATTTGAAAGTACACACAATCCAACATGGTTAAGAATGTAGGGTGCGTCACCATTAAATTGCATTGCATTGCATATGTTATATGCATTGTTATATGTAGAAAACAGCTTGGATGTGCTGTATCGCCTAAATAAATCAGTTAGCACTGCTTTCTGGCTCTGGTGTAAAAATTATCCTCAGTCTTGAAGAAGGAAGGGACTGGTGACCCCCTGACACAATTGAGCCCCCTTAAGTCACTCAGGGCCTGCTGCCTGGGTATCTTGTGTTGTTTGCTGAAAACAGTTTGGAGCACAAATCTTTATACAAGATACTCATGTGGTAGGGGTAGAAATCTTAGGCTTGGGTACACACATAAGATATTTTTGGCCTATAGTAACGGTGAGCGGTCGGACGGAAATATTGCATGGTGTGGGGTGGCCGGCTGCGACCGTGGTCTGTATCGGATAAACGGTCGATCGGGCTGTTCCCTAATGGGATCCAGCATGATCAGTTACGTGAACTATCGGCCACGGAAACTATTGCACGTCCAACAGTCATTTGTCCTGGCAAAATGCTCGCTAGTAGCGAACGATCGGTCGGGACAAAAATTCCCCCGTGTGTAACCAGCCTTGAAAACAAAATAAAATACAACAAAACTAAACAGAACTCTGACTATTATGTTCTTCACAAAACATAAAGCTACATGAATGTTTAACTACAAATGTTCTATCCCTTGTTTACCAATGAATGGTATAATAGCCTGTACCCATCTATATGGAAACCCATAAAAAGCTGGACTCAGTTATCCTATTTTACAGCAAAGATTGAGCTTCAGTGCATTTTCCACTTGAAGAACAGTGATTGATTTTTGTAGTTGATGAATGGCAGCAACTGAATGTTTCAAACAAGAACTCTTCATCAAATGACTTCCCAGAATTCAATTTACATTTTACCCATTAACTCTTTGAGCTAAAATATCGGAAAGAGAAAGTATCGCAATAACAAAGGATGAAATACATCTAGATTTGCCTTTTAATTTTTGGACAAATCACAGCATCCACTTTTATTCTATATCTTGGGCTTTTTTGAATGAACAAATTGCAAAAATTTCAAGATATAGAACATGATTGTGTTACATAAAGAAAGACATAAATGTTAGTGTGGTTTTGTTTGTATTTGTCATCTCTATTAAAAGTGTGCACCTCACTGTCTTTAAAGAGTGAGTTTTAAAGGGGAAGTTCAAATACTTGTACATTCCCCATCCCTTGACCTTAACCTGCCATTCAGCATTTTGTTGTACTGATTTGCTTTTTGCAGGACCCCTAATAGGACTGTTATGGTCTTGCCCTTGACCCACGCGCCTGGGTTGATTCAGTTGCTCAGTAGAGATCTGAGCATGTTTGACCCATCCAACCAATCGATAAATTACTGTTAGGAACATTTCAAGGAAGAGTGCATCCTGGGAAGAAGAAGGACGTTAGAACCTGAAATGGCAGTTCACCTAATGACAACTGCTGGGAACAGCAAAGGGTATGAAATCAGATGATTTTTTTTTTAATGGAGGAGAATATGTGGAATAACCAGGAATGTGTAATATAAACAATAATGATATTTTCCACTGAACTTTACCTTTAAGTATGAAGGTATCCAGTTTTTCCTTTTTCTTTCTTGGTGCCATTGATCTATGATTTGTATTTAATTAGGTGTGAAGGGTTACCTTATATCATGTAGGTTTTCTGCTCCATTCCCAGTCATTCCATTCTCACAAGAAACCACTGTTTTAGTCACTGGCTGGGTGTTTTTCACCACATTCCCACATGCCCAGCCCTGATCTAGGACAGTACAGTAGCTTGTTACAGCCGTTCACACCCACTCTATCTTAGAGACCCACTCTAAGTCTCTAGTACATGAAGCCTACCCCATCAGGTGAACTGGTGACGTATAGACCGGAATTCTTTTAATCTCATGTCTGAATAAAATTTGAGATTTTTATTTCTACCTCCGTTGGCCTACCTGATCATTTATGGCTCTATATTATTGGATGGAGAACTGTAAAGGAGACAAACCAGAGAGGCGATTGATTAGCTATGCCAGAGTTCTAATTCTTTCTAACTCCTTATGAAAAACAGTGACGGTAAACTCGCAGGTCTATAATAATTAGCTGGTAATGAATACCATTTTTGAAACAACATTTGTGTGTTGATGTCTGGACCAATTTACTTCTTCGAGCAGGTCTGGTGCAGCAATGTCTGCCTATAGGGAAACTGAGAGGGATACTTTTTGAGTCAGTCAGAAAATCAGTAAACCTCTGCCCCAGTATCTTTGGATGTTGGACATTGCCATAGCAGATGCGAGAAATCTGTATCTGTATTTTGAACATCGCCGCAGAAAAATCGTTATTACCACCATATTTAAAAGCGAATTATTGGGACAATAAGCAACACTGCAGTGATGTGCGGCAGTAATTTGAACCATCTTCGCCGGGATACTGTACTTGCATGCACCTCCCGGCACTGGCGTCATTAACGTAGGTGATGTTGCCAGCAACTGATCAGAAGTCAGAAAGTCTGATGTCGCCCATACCAGAAATATAATTGGTTACTGTATAATCATATGATCAGAAGCATTGAATATGACCAATGACAATTAAATTAGGTCCTTCAGCAAACCTATTAAAGAGGTGCAAACCCTGCGGAGCTCAGAAGTATCGCAGTTGATGCGGCAGAAGAAAGAAGAGGTCGGCGACATCGTTGATGTCGCCAGTGCCAGCCATGTCACTGGCGGCCGCAGTGACACCGCCTAGTATTTGTGACATCAGCGGAATTGGTGTCGCTGAATGGAAGAAAGCCCAAGGGCTCTTCTAAGAGCCAATGGGGGTCCTGTTTCAAGCTGCAGGACACCCAACAAAGGCACTTGTAAGTGCCGGGGAGGGGGAATCCCAGTATGAGCTGCTGGACCCCTTAAAGGAACACTAACTCAGGTTTTATAAAAAAAACTATGTGCCATCCGTTTGTATTATCACAGGGAGGTGAGAACGCTTATTCTCACCTCCTGTGAATAATATTACGCTCGGGGGACCTGGAACTTACCTTACCCGCTGTGCTCCGCTAGCCGCTCAGTCACTGACAGCCGCTCTGCCCGACCATGCGCCCTATCTTAGGCGCATGCGCGCCAATACAAAGATGGGAGTGCGATCGGAGAGAGAACAGCTGTTCAGTGACTGAGTGGTGTGAGTGGAGCGGGGTAAGGTAAGTTCCAGGTCCCCGAGCGTAATATTATTCACAGGGAGGTGAGAATAAGCGTTCTACCTCCTGTGAATAATACAAACGGATGGCACTAGTTTTTTTTTATTTAGTGTTCTTTAAGCCCCAAAGGGCCCATGTCAGGGCCGCAAGGGCACTTGCCACTAGGGCCCTTCCAAAGACCTAGGAAGGGGGATCCTGGTTCAAACTGTGGGTCCCCTTAAGCCCTAAAAGGCACTTCTCAGTGCCCCCACTGGTGGCTCCCCCCCTCAGCTGCCCCCCTCAGTGGGCAGCTGTCGCGCCTCCGACCATCTTGCAAGCTGCCCATTTCCGCCAAACCAAAGTTGTTGAATTGAAACGTCTGAACTTAAGCGAGAATACAGTTACCGCCGCTTTAAAATAAGAAGCGAGCGGTAACTGATGTGATGTCTGCGATTTGCGGAAACCTTATGTGGTTTTATAAACATTTTGCCCCTGGGTTTTGCCATTTTATAACTTGCGGTAATTCCAGTTTTGGCCAAAACATTGGGAAACCCGGCGGCGGAAAGTTAGCAGACATTCATAATATGCCATTTAGTTTTACTTTAGGATATTGGACGTATTCAAAAATCCATGGTAATAAAGGTTATCGTAAAAATAGGGCACTTTATTTATGGCCGCACAATTCCAAGTAGTAGTACAATACCGCTATGGTCACTTTGTGGAATTGTATTAGATGGTGAAGCTTAAAGAAAGCTCTCAGGATATTATTAGTACCTCTGTGTCTAATATATATATATATATATATTATATATAATTTGGCCCTCTTCTTGGCTACCTGCGAGGTACATTCTTTGTGGGTCAGGTTTGGGTAAATGGCATTGAATATGAATAGGTTGCAGGCAGGGTGTAACTACCAGGGAGCAGGGGGAGCAACCGCAGGGGGGCCTGGGAGCTAAGGGAGACCCATCTTCTTATTTTTCCTATGACAGATATACATAAACAAAAAAAAGCTCTACTACGCGAGTAGTCTAAACAACCAATCTACTTAGCATAAGTAGTGGTCGGATGTGCAAGACCGGACCCGTCGCCTCATCAATCTCTGCACAGAATTGTTCATACACTTATCCACATTTCCACAGGTACGCTTACCCGGAATCCCAGGTGACCCGGGTGCCGTGATGCCCCAGGCCGTGCCAAAGCCAATAGTCTACAGTACAATTCAGATAGGGAGCCCCGCGCATCGATAACAAAGAGAGAAGCCAGGACTATATACGGGGGGAAAAAATAGCTTTATTCCATCTCGCCTGACACGTTTCAGCCCGCGGTCCTAATTTAGGCATGCCTATGATTAACTATAGTGTGCACGCTATGGTTAAAGTAGAAATGGAAGTGGTCGGGACCTGTCACTTCAGCTGGCGGTGGATTGCAAGTAAGGTAAATATACTTACCTTCGTTCCAGGTTCCTTAACAATTGATTGAAGAATGGAAGGTAAGGCATAGCTTAGCTCCTTACCTCCCATTCATCAATCACTACATTAATGGAATAGTTCACTTTTTCAACTGAACTATTCCTTTAAACATTGACTTACAGTAGTTGCAGATATCTATAACAAGGGGTTGGCGATCTCCAAAAATTTTGATCCCCCCCCCCAAAAAAAGAAATTTTATTAACAGGTAATTCTGTTTTGATATGAATGTCAAATATCTACATAAACTCTATTCATCCATTATTCTTATTGCTTATAAAGAACAGAACCTTCACAGTATGAGTCACCGTAGCCCTCTGAATGTAACGTCACTTTGTTCACATGTTGTCTCAACATGACAATAGCAGAGAATGTTTTCTAGAACTTTGAAATCTTGTTGTACTATGGGACAATGAAATGTTCCTGAAAAGAAGGAAAAAATCTTGACTGATTTCAAGAGCTGCATTAGAATGTTACACTGAATAGGATAAACTGAAATGATATTATAAAATGTGCAATTGAGAATAACTCAAAGAATGATTCTTAATTATAATTTTCTGTATTTTTAGAGCTGCCAGGAACGTGGTTACTTTCTGGCCCCAGTTTTCCTTTACCATAGCTCTTTATGTCCAGTTCAGCTTAGTGTTCTGCTCACCACCCACCCCCCAGAATCTGTGCCACAGCTAAAGTGGGTGAGCTTGTGCAGTGAGGATAGAGTGTCTAAGAACAGTAAGCATTATCTACAGCCAATAACATCCACCCTGTGATTTCTTTCAGCTATAGGAGTTTGGAGAGGTTTGCGTGTGTGTGTTGGTAAAAGGGGGACGACTAGAATTGATTTGATTGAGTGAGAGTGAGTGAGCATAGAGCATCAGACAAAATTGTATTTCTTTGCAGGATCACAATGCTGAATCAAATAGCCAAGAAGTGACAGAGAAATAAGCTTTGCTTTAGAGATGGATAGAGGTTTTCCTTGGTCCTGCACATCAGTGGTTACTTCTGGATTATCTGCCCTCCCCCCCATTGGGTCAGAGGTCATTGCTCAGCATTATAAAAAAGTTCTCCCCCTCTTCCTATTGTCTTTTTTCTACTGTCCTTGTGAAAAGGCTCCCACCAGAGTTACAAATAGTGGGGTCTCATTGCCTCTCCCTGCTGTCGTGGTCCACACTTAAGCGTTTGCGCAATGTATGTAGCGGATACCAGCATTCTGCATTTTGGGCTGAGGTGTACCAAGATGGGTGCATCTCACGAGACCATACCATGTGACGCTTATTTCAGGTTCTGGGTGCCACGTAAATCTGTTTTTTGTTGTGGGGATAAGCATCCTGCCTGGTCTTCTCTTCACCTGCTGATCTCTCTTTGAACTGTTTGAACGTTAAAGGGTAACTGTGGTTCAAAAATGACTTTAGGTAAATTAACAGGAATTGCTTTTCATTTAAAATAAATGTGTTGGAGACCACAGTTCCCCTTTAAACTGTGCAATCTTCTTTGCTCTCCAAAAATATACAAGACTTGAAATAACCAATAAAATACATTTTGTGTCAATCCTTATACTAAAAGATCCAAAATGAATGACTTCCCCCAAAACCTACAATAGTATGGTAGTAGCAGTGGATAGCTACAAATCTAAGGGCCCATATATGGACTTTGGACCTGGGCCATGTGGCTTTTTGAGAAAGGGTCATGTGACCCGAAACGTCATGCCCTGCTGTATGTAAGTGTAGCCTTGGAGAGCTATGTATTATAAGTGTCCAAATTTTAATTATGTTTTGAAAAACATAAAGTAATTGCTTTTATACTACAAGCAAGTGCTGTCCGTATTTTCGTTTTGGTTGAAGAGGAAAAGTGGAGACCTCAGGACGCGCACGGCTTTCCCATAACGGATGAGCAGTTTGGTTGGTGCCGGTCTCACACGCTTGAATTGGGCCATGTTATGACCCAGATCAGCAGCTCATCCAGCACTAAAATACCAAATAAAGAATCCTTTAATACCAGTTGCCGCGAGCTACCTGGAATCTGTGGGTAAACATTCAGGGCCATGTATGGGAGGTTGGAGAATGTATTCCTACCTCTAATTTTGTGTATTGAAGGGTTAATAGCTTTAGAAATGTTTTTTGCCATCTCTACTTTGGACAGTTTTATACCGAACCATGTAATCAATGAACCAATACCACACTGTAGCCAAATACTGATACAGTGGCAGATTACAGTATAAGAGGAATTTTCCAGTGGCAGCTAGGTGGCCTGAGCTCAGGTTCCCACTGAAAAAGATTGCATTATATACCGCAAGCTGTACATTTCTTGCCTAGGGAAGACTGAATCTGAGGTGAACCTGACTGCACTTTCAGATATAGGGGGGGCAGGGTTAGGTGGTAGTAAGGGAATTGTCTCGACTATTGTCAGAGATTATAAAACAGCATTATTGTAAAATAATGATCAATAAACCTTTTTAATCCGTATTGATACCGATCCCTATTTTACGATAAATGACCGAATGATAACCAGCTGATTGTAACTGTTAAATATGGCTGGTTATCAGGGGAATCGGAAACAAGAGTATATCAATTACAGGAAACTACAGGCATTCGGTCGTTTATGGGCAAATTTTGGACATATCAAATCATCCTTTCATCTAATTTGGATGAAACAGCACAAAAATCACTGGTGGCGGGCTAAAAGGTCCTGCTAATTTTCAGCCTAACTTAATTTTCCCTTTACTGTGCTGAGGTGGAAATGCATTGGTACTGGTTTTAAGACCTCTGGTGGAAACTGCCAAGTCTAATTAAAGGGTAAGTCAAGCCCCAAAATGAAAACCTTACATACAGATAAATCACCCCCCAAAACCCTAACGGTAATAGTTTGAAATCTAAAATATATAAGTCTAACCCTAAATCCTGACAATGTCCTGTTGCCCGTTTCTGCTTCTTCCAGGTAGCAACTGTCAGTTAGGATTGGACAGTGACATCACAGCCAATGACTGAATGTTAATCCCATTTGGTCTTCTGAGCATGCCAGGCTCAGTACAGGCTCAGTACAGGTTTCTAAATGGCTCAGTTTCCATGAGGCACATCCAGAAGCATAGCAGGCATACAGTAATGAATCATAGGACAAACTATTGATATATCAACAATTTTAAACATCTTTCTAAAAGATGTTCTTATGGGGGGTGGAGTTGTCCTTTAAAAAGCAAAAGCATTGTGCTGGTTCTCAGACTTCTTTTTTTGGTGTGTACATAGAGGCGAATGTTTTCTGGTAGCATATAGCAATCTGTTTATATCTCTGCCTCTATTTTTTTTAAATGAGGGAAAGCACCAGGCGGGGGGTGGGGCAATGGAACTGGCATTGGTTTTTGTGGTGGGCAGGCGGGGTTGGCAGAGTGTTTAAAGTAAGGGCCCATGCCATGGTTAGGCCAGGAGCCCTAATTAGAATTAATCCACCATTGGCTGAGCCTATTGGTATTTTTATTACGGATGGTAATTTATGTGGCAGTTGGCCCGCATTCCAGGGCTGGATTGTTCTAGGAAAAATAATAATTTGCCCCCACCCCTGCTTGTAAGTTCCGTCAAACAGGGAGAGGGATCAGTGTGCCAGAGATTCGAGGGGCTGTACGTAACATCTAAATCTTTTTTAAAATTCTGATTCGGAGGTTGGGGGTGGGCAGAGGTGCCCTACATATAAAAACATTTTTTTAGGGTGGACATGCCCTTAATCAATAGAGATGGGCCGAAATATAAAAGTTCGGACCGTTGTACTTTTCGAACTTCAGAGAAAGTTGAAAGTGCGAATTCGGACCCATTCAAGTCTATGGGGGAGGTAGTGATAGTTTGAAAAGTCTGAGTGATTTACAGATAACTAACAATGGTAACTTACTGTAAATGGCTGTGCCACGGGAAATGGTCTGGGGAACATGTCACTGTCACCAAAACTTCTTAAAAACCTTCCTGAAGTCAGGCAGGCAATTGTCGTGTTTTGCGCAAGCTACATTCGTCAATACATTCAAGGATTATCGAACGAATGAATGATCCTTCCTGTTAGCGAACGGTTTTCCGAGCTTAGCGAATGGTACATTCGAGGGTTGGATAGTGTACTGGTTAAGGCACGCCTTTGACATGGGAGACCAGGGTTCGAACCTGGCTGAGGCAGTCTATACAATCTTGCATCTAAACATATAAACCCTATATAACCTAGTAATATAATAACCATATAATACCCTAGTAATATAAAACAATATAATAACCTAGTAATATAATAACCATATATATAATAACCTAGAGTAATGTAATAATCATATAATAATAGGGTTAGATAGTGACTGCTTAAAAGCACCGCCTGACATGGGAGACCCGGGTTTGGTATGTGCAGTTATACAAATGTTCGGATTATTATAATACCCCTGTAATATAATATTATATGGTTATTATATGACTAGGGTATATATGCTATAATTACTAGGTTATTCTATGGTTATTATATTACTAGGTTTACTAGGCAGTGCCTTTAACCAGTACACTATCCAGTACATTTCCAGGTATAGACTGCCCTAGCCAGGATTCACCCCTGGTCTCCCATGTCAAAGGCAGTGCCTTAGCCAGTAAAATATCCAGTATATTCGATAATTATTGAATTTTGATCGAAAGTCCGGAAACATTGAAAGTTTGAGAAGTCCGAGTCCGTTCAAACTCATAAAGTTCGGGCTCAAGTTTGAGTCGAGTCCATCCATATTAATCAACAAAACTAAGGATGTGAGGGATCCTTCCAATGTACAGCAATGCAGTAGTGGCTGTTGTTATTGTGTTATCAGTTGTAGAGAGGGATCCAATGTATAAAATGAATTGATCCTGTCAGTATGAGAAACCAATCTTATTATTCCATCAGAAAGCTACAATTTGTGAGCAGGACTAACAGTGGAAACTAGGTTGCGTTTGTTTCACACACACATACAAAAACACAAGGGAGAAAGAGTGAATCATTAATCCTAAGTAATTGTGCAGCAAAAATACCCCCCATAGACACCATTGTAGGTTTCTTTTATTAACATTGCTAAGAAAGTGTACAGACCAAAGACATAAATTCCATCCATTTGTGAAAATCTCAGCTCCGGTCTACAGCAATGCACTAAAAGTGTTGGGAAGATTAATTGTTTAGTTTGAGTTTTAGCTACGGTGTATTTTGGGATTTTGGTATATTTATGTGTATATGGTAATAACGGAATGTTTTTAGAAAATTAGATCCACTCTTTCTTACCACACTCACACACAGTGGCTATGTGACTAATGATCTTATAATATTGGGAATTCAAGGGATGGAGTGCTATATTGTTGAGGGCTCTATGTTTAGGGCTATCCCTATATATTTATATTTATAGGGATTTCCATTTAGCAAAAATCGCCGACGCAAACGCGAGTGCGAAACGCGAGTGTGGCCTAGCCCTTTCAGTCAGTCTGGATGGGTCTGTTTTCCCTATCTTTTTGCTAAAACGGACCTGTTCACTCATCAGCAACACAAATTTCTGTCTGGAAAAGAACAAATACGGACATAATGTGAATGAGCCCTAATGCAGAGTGAAAATGTTAATGATTTTATGTACATTGTTTATATATCAGCGAATGGAACAACATTTTTTACTCAAACTATTGAAATTTATTTTAAAGTTTGAAAATATATGTCAATAGAAAGTATATGGAAGAGCTTTTCATTTTTTTTCTATCAGGAGGGGGAGAAAAATAAAGCTGCATATTATAAAAGCATTGTTATCGGTAAGTAGTGCAATAATGACTGTTATTGTATTTAACACTATGCAGTGGTGTTTAACATATGCGTCATTATTAACATGTGCAGTTGTTATAAATATAAATATATAGGGATAGCCCTAAACATAGAGCCCTCAACAATATAGCACTCCATCCCTTGAATTCCCAATATTATAAGATCATTAGTCACATAGCCACTGTGTGTGAGTGTGGTAAGAAGAGTGGATCTAATTTCTAAAAACATTCCGTTATTACCATATACACATAAATATACCAAAATCCCAAAATACACCGTAGCTAAAACTCAAACTAAACAATGCCGTCGTACCCTGATGAAGCCGTGATTACGGCGAAACGTGCGTCGGTTGACGCAAGTGCTGAGTTGCGGGACCATCGGATGATAGAAGAGATTGTGGGGACAAGCTTTCATACATGGAAATTACATATGAAAAGATGACACTTGCGATAAGGATTTGTTCGGGTGAAGCGGCAGACATGGCTCAACAACCCAGTTCGGCTGAGTGGCAAGTATATCAGATATACCGGGTATCTGTACAATTGTGACTATAATATCAAGTGTTTGTTGTTTGCCAACAAGTCCCGACACGCAATAACCTGTAAGCCAAGTGTTCACTATTGGTACATATGTTGTATTAGTCATTGGTAATGCTTGGGACCGTCAGAATTGCTATCTGGAATACCTAGGAAACATTCGGTCCGGAGGACTATACAAATTTACCTGGAGTATTTATTTAAGTGTTCCTCTCACATCGCAGCATAATCTTCTACACAGTTCAAGGAGATGGTTATCTACCAACACATGGGACAATAACGGTGGATCCCTTTACCAGCATTTGTGGTTTATACAAGTCCAGTTAGAGATCGGGGACGCCCGATTGTTTAGTTTGAGTTTTAGCTACGGGTGTATTTTGGGATTTGGTATATTTATGTGTATATGGTAATAACGGAATGTTTTCAGAAAATTAGATCCATCTTTCTTACCACACTCACACACAGTGGCTATGTGACTAATGATCTTATAATATTGGGAATTCAAGGGATGGAGAGTGCGATATTGTTGAGGGCTCTATGTTTAGGGCTATCCCTATATATTTATATTTATAGTCACGGTTTTAGCCCCCAGCACCCCCTGGATATAGGGTTGGTCCCACTTCCCATTTAGACTCATGGAGTATGCATCTTGATACCATAATACATTATATGAGTACTGTGCAGTTGTTATTAACACTATGCAGTCGTTATAAATACTATGCAGTCGTTGTTAACACTATTGCAGTCGTTATTGTAACTGGTCTCAAAACAAGTTAGGGTTAAATGAAAGCCTGCAGTATTTCCTTTACACTGAGCCAACAATCACATCTCTGGCTGGAGCCTGTGAGAAATGATATTGAGATGAATGTTCAAGCTTCCTGTTTCCAGTAGGTTGAGTGACATCACCTGATGCTAATTTTGCCCCAACTAATCAGATGTTAGCTTTCAAATGTTAAATAAGATCTGATTGGTTGGGGCAAAATTAGCACCATTTTAAACGATAAGAACTTTTATTAAATAACCCTGTTAATTCTGGGGAAATCAGGAAGTACCTGGGGAAAAAATTGACAGTTGAGAAGGGGAGCCTATTAATGCAGACAGGCTGGTCACATGACTACAAGCTGGTCACATGGCTAAAAACAGGAAGAGTTCAACCAGGAAGTTACATTGCTGAACTTTTGCAGCAATAACTTCTCACAAATTTTATCTAGAGACGTGATTTAGGTTTTATTCTGAAGGTAAGATGGAAAGCTTTTTATATAATTCTTACTAGTTTGGAAGAATTTGAGACCACAGTTACCCTTTAACACTATGCAGTCGTTACTAACAATATGCAGTCGTTATAAACACTAATGCAGTCGTTATTAACACTATAGTGAATCCAAAGAGGCAGACCAAGACTCCATCCACATAGGTAAAAGTAACTTTTATTTGCCGATAATTAAAACAGTAGCTGGAGAAGAGAAACCCTGACGCGTTTCGTGACGCCTTGCACTTCACGTCATCAGAGGGAGTGAAGTGACGTTCAAAGCGTCACGAAATGCGTCAGGGTTTCTCCTCTCTCCAGCTATCGTTTTTTAATATCGGCAATAAAAGTTACTTTTTACCTTAGTGTGGGATGGAGTCTTGGTCGCCTCTTTGGATTTACTTTGATGTACATTGGGGTTCTGGACCTCCGTTTTGGCTCGACTCTCCCCATGGGACACACGGTTGCAGGATCCCAGGTAACACACGTATGTTTATTGACTTGGTTATTAACACTATGCAGTCATTACTAACACTATGCAGTCGTTATTAACACTATGCAGTCATTATTAACACTTTGCAGTCGTTATTAACACTATGCAGTCATTATTAACACTTTGCAGTTTTGTTATTAACACTATGCAGCATTATCACTTGCAGTCGTTATTACACTATGCAGTTGTTATTTACACTATGCAGTCGTTACTAACACTATGCAGTCATTATTAACACTATACAGTCATTATTAACACTATGCAGTCGTTACTAACACTATGCAGTCGTTATTAACACTTTGCAGTCGTTATTAACACTATGCAGTTGTTATTAACATTATGCAGTCATTATTAAAACTATGCAGTCATTATTAACACTATGCAGTCATTATTAACACTATGCAGTCGTTGTTAACACTATGCAGTCGTTGTTACACTATGCAGTCGTTGTTAACACTATGCAGTCGTTGTTAACACTATGCAGTCGTTGTTAACACTATGCAGTCGTTGTTAACACTATGCAGTCGTTGTTAACACTATGCAGTCGTTGTTAACACTATGCAGTCGTTGTTAACACTATGCAGTCGTTGTTAACACTATGCAGTCGTTACTAACACTATGCATTCGTTACTAACACTATGCAGTCTTTATCTTGGGGCCTATTGCATTAAATATCAGCAGATAGCAGTATTACAGCTTTATAAATATAAATACAGCCTAAATTTTTCCAATATGATAGTAATAGAGCAGGAATGTAAGGGACCAGAACAACAAATATTCCATTAATATCAGTCACATGTAGTTACCTGGAAAAAAAAATGACCCACATTTTCCTGTACTTTTTTCACTCACCTTATTACCTTACATCTTTCTCCAACCTTAAAGGACAACTCCAACCTCATAAGAACATCTTTTAGGAAGAATGGCCTCTTTAAAATATGTTGATATATCCTACATTGTCCTTGGAATTCATCAGGTATCAGGTCGCTAATTTGCTCAGGTTCCATTAAGCATCCAGAAGCATAGCAGGCATACAGTAATGAATTCAGAGGACAAAGAGGCTATTCTTTTAAAAGATGTTATTATGCCCCAGAGCCATGAGTGGGAGGGGCCACAGAGCCATGAGTGGGAGGGGCCACATAGCACATGAGTGGGAGGGGCCACGGGAGGCTGCAAGGGAAAGGCCCAAGAGGCTGCAAGGGGAGGGGCCATGGGGGCCCACGAGGAGGAGGAAACACAGAAGAGGGACTGGTTTCAGTGCAGGAAGCAGGAAGTGCAGGGGATCTGGGGATGCTGCAACCATATCACACTTATAAATGTAAATATCTTCAAAACTATGTAAAATAAATAATGAAAGTAAATTGCAAAAATCCTTAGGAAAGCAATTCCTGTCAATTTACCTAAAGTCATTTTTGAACCAGAATTACCCTTTAAGCTTGATACATGTTGTATTTTTTTGACCAATTTAATTGGTTTCATTAAGTCAATCAAAAAGTTAACCTGGGTATAGTATTCTGTTTGATTGGCTGCTTTGCAATATTGGGCAGTCTATCGAGCAGAAGGGAACGTCAAACAATTGCATCTACATCTGCAGTATCATTGGCAGCCATCTACAGTAGTGTACTACAAAGAAGTTCCTTAATATGATCATATCATTACTTTATTCCAATTTATTCACCAATTAAATGTATTTTCTATTTATTTGGACATTTGAAAGTACACACATCCAACATGGTTAAGAATGTAGGGTCGCGTCACATTAAATTGCATTGCATTGCATATGTTATATGCATTGTTATATGTAGAAAACAGCTTGGATGTGCTGTATCGCCTAAATAAATCACTGTTAGCACTGCTTTCTGGCTCTGGTGTAAAAATTATCCTCAGTCTTTGGAAGCAGAGAGGGACTGGTGACCCCCTGACACAATTGAGCCCCCTTAAGTCACTCAAGGGCCTGCTGCCTGGGTATCTGTGTTTGTTTGCTGAAAACAGTTTGGAGCACAAATCTTTATACAAGATACTCAATGTGGTAAGGGGTAGAAATCTTAGGCTTGGGTACACACCATAAGATATTTTTGGCCTATAGTAACGTGTAGCGGTCGGACGGAAATATTGCATGGTGTGGGGTGGCCGGCTGCGACCGTTGGTCTGTATCGGATAAACGGTCGATCGGGCTGTTCCCTAATGGGATCCGCATGATCAGTTACGTGAACTATCGGCCACGGAAACTATTGCCACGTCCAACAGTCATTTGTCCTGGCAAAATGCTCGCTAGTAGCGAACGATCGGTCGGGACAAAAATTCCCCCCGTGTGTAACCAGCCTTGAAAACAAAATAAAATACAACAAAACTAAACAGAACTCTGACTATTATGTTCTTCACAAAACATAAAGCTACATGAATGTTTAACTACAAATGTTCTATCCCTTTGTTTACCAATGAATGGTATAATAGCCTGTACCCATCTATATGGAAACCCATAAAAAGCTGGACTCAGTTATCCTATTTTACCAGCAAAGATTGAGCTTCAGTGCATTTTCCACTTGAAGACAAGTGATTGATTTTTGTAGTGGATGAAATGGCAGCAACTGAATGTTTTCAAACAAGAACTCTTCATCAAATGACTTCCCAGAATTCAATTTTACATTTTACCCATTAACTCTTTGAGCTAAAATATCGGAAAGAGAAAGTATCGCAATAACAAAGGATGAAATACATCTAGCATTTGCCTTTTAATTATTTGGACAAATACACAGCACTCACTTTTTTATTCTTATATCTTGGGCTTTTTTGAACTGAACAAATTGCAAAAATTTCAAGATATAGAACATGATTGTGTTACATAAAGAAAGTACATAAATGTTAGTGTGGTTTTGTTTGTATTTGTCATCTCTATTAAAAGTGTGCACCTCACTGTCTTTAAAAGAGTGAGTTTTAAAGGGGAAGTTCAAATACTTGTACATTCCCATCCCTTGACCTTAACCTGCCCATTCAGCATTTTGTTGAATACTGATTTGCTTTTTGCAGGACCCCTAATAGAGACTGTTATGGTCTTGCCCTTGACCCAGCGCCTGGGTTGATTCAGTTGCTCAGTAGAGATCTGAGCATGTTTGACCCATCCAACAGCCAATCAGTATAAATTACTGTTAGGAACATTTCAAGGAAGAGTGCATCCTGGGAAGAAGAAGGACGTTAGAACCTGAAATGGCAGTTCACCTAATGACAACTGCTGGGAACAGCAAAGGGTATGAAATCAGATGATTTTTTTTTTAATGGAGGAGAATATGTGGAATAACCAGGAATGTGTAATATAAACAATAATGATATTTTCCACTGAACTTTACCTTTAAGTATGAAGGTATCCAGTTTTTCCTTTTTACTTTCTTGGTGCCATTGATCTATGATTTGTATTTAATTAGGTGTGAAGGGTTTACCTTATTATCATGTAGGTTTTCTGCTCCATTCCCAGTCATTCCATTCTCACAAGTAAACCACTGTTTTAGTCACTGGCTGGTGTGTTTTTCACCCATTCCCACATGCCCAGCCCTGATCTAGGACAGTACAGTAGCTTGTTACAGCAGTTCACACCCACTCTATCTTAGAGACCCACTCTAAGTCTCTAGTACATGAAGCCTACCCCATCAGGTGAACTGGTGACGTATAGACCGGAATTCTTTTAATCTCATGTCTGAATAAAATTTGAGATTTTTATATTTCTACCTCCGTTGGCCTACCTGATCATTTATGGCTCTATATTATTGGATGGAGAACTGTAAAGGAGACAAACCAGAGAGGCGATTGATCTATGCTATGCCAGAGTTCTAATTCTTTCTAACTTCCTTATGAAAAACAGTGACGGTAAACTCGCAGGTCTATAATAATTATGCTGGTAATGAATACCATTTTTGAAACAACATTTGTGTGTTGATGTCTGGACCAATTTACTTCTTCGAGCAGGTCTGGTGCAGCAATGTCTGCCTATAGGGAAACTGAGAGGGATACTTTTTGAGTCAGAAAATCAGTAACCTCTGCCCCAGTATCTTTGGATGTTTGGACATTGCCATAGCAGATGGCAGAAATCTGTATCTGTATTTTGAACATCGCCGCAGAAAAATCGTTATTACCACCATATTTAAAAGGCGATCATTATTGGGACAATAAGCAACACTGCAGTGATGTGCGGCAGTAATTTGAACCATCTTCGCCGGGATACTGTACTTGCATGCACCTCCCGGCACTGGCGTCATTAACGTAGGTGATGTTGCCAGCAACTTGATCAGAAGTCAGAAGTCTGATGTCGCCAATACCAGAAATATAATTGGTTACTGTATAATCATATGATCAGAAGCATTGAAATATTGACCAATGACAATTAAATTAGGTCCTTCAGCAAACCTATATAAAGAGGTGCAAACCCTGCGGAGCTCAGAAGTAATCGCAGTTGATGGCAGAAGAAAGAAGAGGTCGGCGACATCGTTGATGTCGCCAGTGCCAGCCATGTCACTGGCGGCCGCAGTGACACCGCCTAGTATTTGTGACATCAGCGGAATTGGTGTCGCTGAATGGAAGAAAGCCCAAGGGCTCTTCTAAGAGCCAATGGGGGTCCTGTTTCAAGCTGCAGGACACCCAACAAAGGCACTTGTAAGTGCCGGGGAGGGGGAATCCCAGTATGAGCTGCTGGACCCCTTAAAGGAACACTAAACTCAGGTTTTATAAAAAAAAACTATGTGCCATCCGTTTGTATTATTCACAGGGAGGTGAGAACGCTTATTCTCACCTCCCTGTGAATAATATTACGCTCGGGGGACCTGGAACTTACCTTACCCGCTGCTCCGCTCGCAGCCGCTCAGTCACTGACAGCCGCTCTGTCCCGACCATGCGCCCTATCTTAGGCGCATGCGCGCCAATACAAAAGATAGGGAGTGCGATCGGGAGAGAACAGCTGTTCAGTGACTGAGTGGCTGTGAGTGGAGCGGCGGTAAGGTAAGTTCCAGGTCCCCCGAGCGTAATATTATTCACAGGGAGGTGAGAATAAGCGTTCTCACCTCCCTGTGAATAATACAAACGGATGGCACATAGTTTTTTTTTTTTATTTAGTGTTCCTTTAAGCCCCAAAGGGCCCATGTCAGGGCCGCAAGGGCACTTGCCACTAGGGCCCTTCCAAAGACCTAGGAAGGGGGATCCTGGTTCAAACTGTGGGTCCCCTTAAGCCCTAAAAGGCACTTCTCAGTGCCCCCACTGGTGGCTCCCCCCCTCAGCTGCCCCCCTCAGTGGGCAGCTGTCGCGCCTCCGACCATCTTGCAAGCTCGCCCATTTCCGCCAAACCAAAGTTGTTGAATTGAAACGTCTGAACTTAATGCGAGAATACAGTTACCGCCGCTTTAAAAATAGAAGCGAGCGGTAACTGATGTGATGTCTGCGATTTGCGGAAACCTTATTGTGGTTTTATAAACATTTTGCCCTCGGGTTTTGCCATTTTATAACTTGCGGTAATTCCAGTTTTGGCCAAAACATTGGGAAACCCGGCGGCGGAAAGTTAGCAGACATTCATAAATATGCCATTTAGTTTTACATTTAGGATATTGGACGGTATTCAAAAATCCATGGTAATACAGGTTATCGTAAAAATATGGGCACTTTATTTATGGCCGCACAATTCCAAGTAGTAGTACAATACCGCTATGGTCACTTTGTGGAATTGTATTAGATGGTGAAGCTTAAAGAAAGCTCTCCAGGATATTATTAGCTACCTCTGTGTCTAATATATATATATATATATATATATATATAATTTGGCCTCTTCTTGGCTACCTGCGAGGTTACATTCTTTGTGGGTCAGGTTTGGGTAAATGGCATTGAATATGAATAGGTTGCAGGCAGGGTGTAACTACCAGGGAGCAGGGGGAGCAACCGCAGGGGGGCCTGGGAGCTAAGGGAGACCCATCTTCTTATTTTTCCTATGACAGATATACATAAACACAAAAAAGGCTCTACTACGCGAGTCTAAACAACCAATCTTACTTAGCATAAGTAGTGGTCCGGATGTGCAAGACCCCGGACCCGTCGCCTCATCAATCTCTGCACAGAATTGTTCATACACTTATCCACATTTCCACAGGTACGCTTACCCGGAATCCCAGGTGACCCGGGTGCCGGATGCCCCAGGCCGTTGCCAAAGCCAATAGTCTACAGTACAATTCAGATAGGGAGCCCCGCATCGATAACAAAGAAGAGAAGCCAGGACTATATACGGGGAAAAAATAGCTTTATTCCATCTCGCCTGACACGTTTCAGACCAGGCGGTCCTTAATCTTAGGCATGCCTATGATTAACTATAGTGTGCACGCTATGGTTAAAGTGAAAATGGAAGTGGTCGGGACCTGTCACTTCAGCTGGCGGTGGATTGCAAGTAAGGTAAATATACTTACCTTCGTTCCAGGTTCCTTAACAATTGATTGAAGAATGGAAGGTAAGGCATAGCTTAGCTCCTTTACCTCCCATTCATCAATCACTACATTAATGGAATAGTTCACTTTTTCACTGAACTATTCCTTTAAACATTGACTTACAGTAGTTGCAGATATCTATAACAAGGGGTTGGCGATCTCCAAACTTTTGATCCCCCCCCCCAAAAAAAGAAATTTTATTAACAGGTAAATTCTGTTTTGATATGAATGTCAAATATCTACATAAACTCTATTTCATCCATTATTTCTTTATTGCTTTATAAATGAACAGAACCTTCACAGTATGAGTCACAGTAGCCCTCTGAATGTAACGTCACTTTGTTCACATGTTGTCTCAACATGACAATAGCAGAGAATGTTTTCCTAGAACTTTGAAATCTTGTTGCTACTATGGGACAATGAAATGTTCCTGAAAAGAAGGAAAAAATCTTGACTGATTTCAAGAGCTGCATTAAGAATGTTACACTGAATAGGATAAACTGAAATGATAAATGTATAAAATGTGCAATTGAGAATAACTCAAAGAAATGACTTAACTTTATAATTTTCTGTATTTTTAGAGCTGCCAGGAACGTGGTTACTTTCTGGCCCCAGTGCTTCCTTTTACCATAGCTCTTTATGTCCAGTTCAGCTTAGTGTTCTGCTCACCACCCACCCCCCAGAATCTGTGCCACAGCTAAAGTGGGTGAGCTTGTGCAGTGAGGATGAGATGTGTCTAAGAACAGTAAGCATTTATCTACAGCCAATAACATCCACCCTGTGATTTTCTTTCAGCTATAGGAGTTTGGAGAGGTTTGCGTGTGTGTTGGTAGAAAGGGGGACGACTAGAATTGATTTGATTGAGTGAGAGTGAGTGAGCATAGAGCATCAGACAAAATTGTATTTCTTTGCAGGATCACAATGCTGAATCAAATAGCCATGAAGTGACAGAGAAATAAGCTTTGCCTTTATAGAATGGATAGAGGTTTTTCCTTGGTCCTGCACATCAGTGGTTACTTCTGGATTAATCCCTGCCCTCCCCCCCATTGGGTCAGAGGTCATTGCTCAGCATTATAAAAAAGTTCCTCCCCCTCTTCCTATTGTCTTTTTTCTTACTGTCCTTGTGAAAAGGCTCCCACCAGAGTTACCAATAGTGGGGTCTCATTGCCTCTCCCCTGCTGTCGTGGTCCACACTTAAGCGTTTGCGCAATGTATGTAGCGGATACCAGCATTCTGCATTTTGGGCTGAGGTGTACCAAGATGGGTGCATCTCACGAGACCATACCATGTGACGCTTATTTCAGGTTCTGGGTGCCACGTAAATCTGTTTTTTGTTGTGGGGATAAGCATCCTGCCTGGTCTTCTCTTCACCTGCCTGATCTCTCTTTGAACTGTTTGAACGTTAAAGGGTAACTGTGGTTCAAAAATGACTTTAGGTAAATTAACAGGAATTGCTTTTCATTTAAAATAAACGTGTTTGGAGACCACAGTTCCCCTTTAAACTGTGCAATCTTCTTTGCTTCTCCAAAATATACAAGACTTGAAATAACCAATAAAATACATTTTGTGTCAATCCTTATACTAAAAGATCCAAAATGAATGACTTCCCCCAAAACCTACAATAGTATGGTAGCAGTGGCATAGCTACAAATCTAAGGGCCCATATATGGACTTTGGACCTGGGCCATGTTAGGCTTTTTGAGAAAGGGTCATGTGACCCGAAACGTCATGCCCTGCTGTATGTAAGTGTAGCCTTGGAGAGCTATGTATCTTATAAGTGTCCAAATTTTAATTATGTTTTGAAACAAATAAAGTAATTGCTTTTATACTACAAGCAAGTGCTGTCCGCTATTTTCGTTTTGGTTGAAGAGGAAAAGTGGAGACCTCAGGACGCGCACGGCTTTCCCATAACGGATGAGCAGTTTGGTTGGTGCCGGTCTCACAACGCTTGAATCTGGGCCATGTTATGACCCAGACTCAGCAGCTCATCCCAGCTAAAATACCAAATAAAGAATCCCTTTAATACCAGTTGCCGCGAGCTACCTGGAATCTGTGGGTAAACATTCAGGGCCCATGTATGGGAGGTTGGAGAATGTATTCCTACCTCTAATTTTGCTGTCATTGAAGGGTTAATAGCTTTAGAAATGTTTTTGCCATCTCTTACTTTGGACAGTATTTATACCGACCACTGTAATCAATGAACCAATACCACACTGTAGCAAAATACTGATCACAGTGGCAGATTACAGTATAATGAGGAATTTTCCAGTGGCAGCTAGGTGGCCTGAGCTCAGGTTCCCACTGAAAAAGATTGCATTATAATACCGCAAGCTGTACATTTTTCTTGCCTAGGGAAGACTGAATCTGAGGTGAACCTGACTGCACTTTCAGATATAGGGGTGGCAGGGGTTAGGTGGTAGTAAGGGAATTGTCAGACTATTGTCAGAGATTTATAAAACAGCATTATTGTAAAATAATGATCAATAAACCTTTTTTAATCCGTATTGATACCGATCCCTATTTTACGATAATGACCGAATGATAACCAGCTGATTGTAACTGTTAAATATGGCTGGTTATCAGGGGAATCGGAAACAAGAGTATATTCAATTACAGGAAACTACAGGCATTCGGTCGTTATTGGGCAAATTTTTGGACATATCAAATCATCCTTTCATCTAATTTGGATGAAACAGCAACCAACATCAGCTGGTGGCGGGCTAAAAGGTCCTGCTAATTTTTCAGCCTAACTTAATTTTCCCTTTACTGTGCTGAGGTGGAAATGCATTGGTACTGGTTTTAAGACCTCTGGTGGCAACTGCCAAGTCTAATTTAAAGGGTAAGTCAAGCCCCAAAATGAAAACTTACATACAGATAAATCACCCCCCAAAACCCTAAACGGTAATAGTTTGAAATCTAAAATATATAAGTCTAACCCTAAATCCTGCACAATGTCCTGTTGCCCGTTTCTGCTTCTTCCAGTTAGCAACTGTCAGTTATGGATTTGACAGTTGACATCACAGCCAATGACTGAATGTTAATCCCATTTGTCTCTTCTGAGCATGCCCAGGCTCAGTACAGGCTCAGTACAGGTTTCTAAATGGCTCAGTTTCCATGAGGCATCCAGAAGCATAGCAGGCATACAGTAATGAATTCATAGGACAAACTATGATATATCAACATATTTTAAACATCTTTCTAAAAGATGTTCTTATGAGGGTGGAGTTGTCCTTTAAAAAGCAAAAGCATTGTGCTGGTTCTCAGACTTCTTTTCTTTGTGTGTGTACATAGAGGCGAATGTTTTCTGGTAGCATATAGCAATCTGTTTATATCTCTGCCTCTATTTTTTTTAAATGATGGGAACGCACAGGGCTGGGGGGTGGGGCAATGGAACTGGCATTGGTTTGTTGGTGGGGCAAGGCGGGTTTGGCAGAGTTTTAAATGTAAGGGCCCATGCCATGTGTTAGGCCAGGAGCCCTAATTAGAATTAATCCACCATTGGCTGAGCCTTATTGGTATTTTTATTACGGATGGTAATTTATGTGGCAGTTGGCCCCAGCTTCCAGGGGCTGGATCTGTTCTAGGAAAAATAATAATTTGCCCCCACCCCCTGCTTGTAAGTTCCGTCAAACAGGGAGATGGATCAGTGTGCCAGAGAATCGAGGGGCTGTACGTAACATTCTAAATCTTTTTTAAAATTCTGATTCGGAGGTTGGGGGTGGGCAGAGGTGCCCTACATATAAAAACATTTTATTAGGGTGGACATGCCCTTTAATCAATAGAGATGGCCGAACTATATAAAGTTCGGACCGTTTTGTACTTTCGAACTTCAGAGAAAGTTCGAAAGTGCGAATTCGGACCCATTCAAGTCTATGGGGGAGTGATAGTTTGAAAAGTCTGAGTGATTTACAGATAAACTAACAATGGTAACTTACTGTAAATGGCTGTGCCACCTGGGAAATGGTCTGGGGAACATGTCACTGTCACCAAAACTTCTTAAAACACTTCCTGAAGTCAGGCAGGCAATTGTCGTGTTTTGCGCAAGCTACATTCGTCAATACATTCAAGGATTATCGAACGAATGAATGATCCTTCCTGTTAGCGAACGGTTCTTCCTAGGCTTAGCGAATGGTACATTCGAGGGTTGGATAGTGTACTGGTTAAAGGCACCGCCTTTGACATGGGAGACCAGGGTTCGAATCCTGGCTGAGGCAGCTATACAATGCTTGCATTATTAACCATATAATACCCTATATAATAACCTAGTAATATAATAACCATATAATACCCTAGTAATATAATAACAATATAATAACCTAGTAATATAATAACCATATAATATAATAACCTAGTAATGTAATAATCATATAATAATAGGGTTAGATAGTGTACTGCTTAAAAGCACCGCCTGACATGGGAGACCCGGGTTTGGTTAGGTGCAGTTATACAAATGTTCGGATTATTATAATACCCTAGTAATATAATATTATATGGTTATTATATGACTAGGGTATTATATGGCTATTATATTACTAGGTTATTCTATGGTTATTATATTACTAGGTTACTAGGCAGTGCCTTTAACCAGTACACTATCCAGTACATTTCCAGGTATAGCTGCCCCTAGCCAGGATTCGAACCCTGGTCTCCCATGTCAAAGGCAGTGCCTTTAGCCAGTAAAATATCCAGTATATTCGATAATTATTGAATTTATGATCGAAAGTCCGGAAACATTGAAAGTTTGAGAAGTCCGAGTCCGTTCAAACTCATAAAGTTCGGGCTCAAGTTTGAGTTCGAGTCCATCCATATTAATCAACAAACCTAAGGATGTGAGTGGATCCTTCCAATGTACAGCAATGCATTGTAGTGGCCTGTTGTTATTGTGTTATCAGTTGTAGAGAGGGATCCAATGTATAAAATGAATTGAATTCCTGTCAGTATGAGAAACCAATCTTATTATTCCATCCAGAAAGCTACAATTTGTGAGCAGGACTAACAGTGGAAACTTAGTTTGCAGTTTCCCCACACACATACAAAAACACAAGGGAGAAAGTGAATCATTAATCCTAAGTAATTTGTGCAGACAAAAATACCCACCATAGAACACATTGTAGGTTTCCTTTTATTAACATTGCTAAGAAAGTGTACAGACCAAAGACATAAAATTCCATCCATTTGTGAAATCTCAGCTCCGGTATACAGCAATGCTAAAAAGTGTTGGGAAGATTACCAATAAAATATTTCCTATGCTTTGCAATAAATAAATGTGAGCAGGAAACTGTAGTTTACACAAAGTTTCTGGACATACATTTTGAGATAAGAATGTAACTAATAGTTGGACATGTTTGTGACAGCTGAATTACAGTTCTGTCAATGCAAAATGAATCCTGGTAAAACAGTCATTTAACAAAGCAAAGGTCAAGAGATCTTATTATATGTTTTTCTATAGCTTTTAATTAGAGCTATCATTTTATTTGACCATGTCCTTCTCTGACACAAATGACTTATAAGGGATTGTAAAACCTTAGTGAGTAATTAAGCCATTAAGGGCCATCAGCATTTGCAGTAAATTGTGTTTTAAGCCACTTTCAGCTTGTTCTGTTGGCTCAGTTATTTCCAGTGAAAGATTTTCAGGATAAACAAGAGATCATATTGCATGACAGGTACAATATGTTTTGAAAGTTCTAATTCTCTTTTGTATATTTAAGAACATGAACGCAGAGCCCAATTTGCTCCTGAAGACACGTACAGCGCATAATAAATCCTGGCAATTACGCAATTCATGTTTATTATTTATGAAGCCAATACACTACACATTCAAGATCTATGGAACAATTTATGATATCTTGTAAATAACAATCTAACCTGCGCCAATTGCACATATGTACAAACTCTTACTGCCTGGAACCAAACACACTCAGGGTTATTCATTAAAAGTTATTATTGTTAAAAATGGTGCTAATTTTTCCCCAACCAATCAGATGTTAGCTTTCATATGTTAAATAATATCTGATTGGTTGGGGCAAAATTAGCACCATTATTAACAATAAGAACTTTTATTGAATATCCCTGACTTTGTTTTTAATTTAGTTTAAAATAAAGATATGTCAACCACATTACCACATTTTACCAAGGCAACGTGGGTTATGTATAACAACCTAAGAAAAATTGCAAATGATGCTAATTGCGCAATGCACTCGATACTAAAAGAAATGTTTTGCACTACTATGCTGAAAACAATCTTGAAAGCCCCGCCTACAAGTGCTCATGACCATATTCTGATCCAAATAATGCATTCTGGGAGCTCTATTAGTTATCACAGGTGCCCAACAGGCACTGCAAACAATACTGCATTGCCCTGAATAGTTTTTATCTTATATTACGCAGAGATTAAAATCTTACTTCTGATTGGCTATTCAAGGTAACTGGGTATGCAATATTTGATAATTTATTACCATAGTGTTAATAAGTAAAGTAATAAGGATATTTCTCTTGCTGCCCCAGCTACATTCATTACTTTGTTCATTTTTTATTATTGTTGGATCCCCAGATTGAAGCAAAATTCAGCATTTTTGATGACCTTTTTATTTAAAATGGAAATGCTATACTTTATCTTTTCTCTGACCTGATGAAGAGGGTATAGTCCTTGAAAGCTTGCCCACTTTAACAGACCATTAGCCTGTATAAAAGTATCATAGTACTCATCATAGTACTTTATAGGAAGACTTTCTTTCAGAAAGACAGCTAGGGCTTGGACATTTTGTCATCAAGATTCAGTTTATTTCAGTTTATTTTCCAGTGCTCCCCTCTCCAGTTCCGGGCAGATGCCTGTTTGAGTGGAGAATGAAAGGCAATCTACTATACCTACCATTCTAATGGCCTAAATCTCTTTAGAATGCTATTATCATGAATTATTTGAAATAAACCATAATGCTTCCCATGAAGAGTTTAAATTGCAGACTTGTTTGCTGCTTGACTTTAATAACCTTTTATTTATCCTATTCACCCTTATCCGCCATTTACCATCAAAACCTCCTGCTGTTCATTTCCATATCTATGATAAAGGAAACATAAAAATTGCCTTTTTTGCCAGTCACAGATGTACCATTGTAAGTTTCAAAATTAATAGATACAATTAATTTTGAAATTCCCGACTGCTTCCTGCTTCTGTTACACTATAACGCGCATTATCGGGCATGCGCGTTATATCGTAACAGAAGCAGGAAGCAATCGGGAACTGTCAGAGCGGCCCCGCTGGATTGCGTGAAAGGTAAGATCTTCTGAAGTTCGTTCCTGGCTATCTAAACATTGATTGAAGAACGGGAGGTAAGGCATAGCTTCTAAACCTCCCTGACTTCAATCAATGTAGAAAAGGCATAGTTCACTATTGCAGTGAACTATTCCTTCAACATTTGAAAGCTAACATCTGATTGGTTTTGGCAAAACTAGCACCATTTTTAACACTAAGAACTTTTATTTAATCTCCCTGTTAGTGTTTGACTTTCATTTGAGTCTCATTTATATCTTTCCATCCCACCAATATAATGTTACTGGCTGTAGAGGAGAAACCCAAACTTTTATTGGAAGTATTGTCAATGATAGGATTAATGGTTAAGGTAAAGTAAAGAGGTAAGGTAAGTAAAGAGGGAGAGAGATACACAGTGGTGTAGGAAAAGGGGTCGCAGGGGTCGTATGACCATGTTTCCGGGGGGCCGCCAATCATCGTTGTGGGCATAGTACCAATACCCACAATCTTTAAGAAAAAAAACACCGTCCAGTACCAGAAAAATCCACACTTCTCTGGTATCTTTACTCAGCCTACAGTATTTTGTTCTCCTGGGGGCACTGGGTCATCTTTCCTTTACTCCCTACAGTATTTTGTTCTCCTGGGGACACTATCTTTACTCCAGCCTGCAGTATTTTGTTCTCCTGGGGCACTGGTATCTTTTCTAGGCCTGCAGTATTTTGTTCTCTCCTGGGAGCACTGGTATCTTTACTCAGCCTCAGTATTTGTTCTCCTGGGGGCACTGGTATCTTTACTCAGCCTGTAGTATTTTGTTCTCCTGGGGGCACTTGCATATTTACTCAGCCTGCAGTATTTTGTTCTCCTGGGGCACTGGTATCTTTACTCAGCCTGTAGTATTTTGTTCTCCTGGGGGCACTTGTATCTTTACTCAGCCTGTAGTATTTTGCTCTCCTGGGGGCACTTGTATCTTAACTCAGCCTGCAGTATTTTGTTCTCCTGGGGGCACTGGTATCTTTACTCAGCCTGCAGTAATTTGTCTCCTGGGGCACTGGTATCTTTCTCAGCCTGTAGTATTTTGTTCTCCTGGGGGCACTTTATCTTTACTCAGCCTGCAGTATTTTGTTCTCCTGGGGGCACTGGTATCTTTACTCAGCCTACAGTATTTTGTTCTCCTGGGGGCACTGTTATCTTTACTCAGCCTGTAGATTTTGTTCTCCGGGGGCACTTTTATCTTTACTCAGCCTGCATGTATTTTGTTCTCCTGGGGGACTGGTATCTTTACTCACCTACAGTATTTTGTTCTCCTGGGCACTTGTATCTTTACTCAGCCTACAGTATTTTTATCTCCTAGGGGCACTTGTATCTTTACTCAGCCTGCAGTATTTTGTTCTCCTGGGGGCACTTGTATCTTTACTCAGCCTACAGTATTTTGTTCTCCTGGGGCACTGATACCTTACACTCACCTGCAGTATTTTGTTCTTCTGGGGGCACTGGTATCTTTATTCAGCCTGCAGTATTTTGTTCTCCTGGGGGCACTGGTATCTTTACTCAGCCTGCAGTAATTTGTTCTCCTGGGGGCACTGGTATCTTTACTCAGCCTGCAGTATTTTGTTCTCCAATGGAAAGAAAAACCAAAATTTTCTGCCTTATAGAAAGGTGTAAATAGCAATAGTAACACTGTAAATGGCTAAGGAACCTGGGAAAGTCTAGGGAACTTGTACCAAGCCCACAATGCCCAATAAAAAAACACCGTCCAGTACCAGAAACTTCATGAGCTTCCTGTTTTGGCATTCCATGCAATATTTTTGAAATTTGGACAGAGTTTCGCATTTAAGAAAAATTCTAAAAATTCAGAAATCCACAAAGTCCGAGTTCCAGCAATCCAGCGGATCGGAAAAAGGTTTGGATCAGTGAAAATCCACGTTAACCCATTATGACATTGGGTTAAAGTGGGTTTTAATTTTATGTAAGGTATATTGATCTACCCCATAGAGTCCAGAAAAATTGGGTTTTCATTAAAATTATTTATTTTGGGCAAATTTTCAGGTATCTCCTGGCCATGGATATGATAATGCAAAAAGTTGGAGGAGCACACTATTTCATTTCCAGTGTTTATTCAAGCAAAAAACATACAACGTTTCGGGGGATGTGACTTCCCCTTCCTCAGGTATCCTCATACCTGAGGAAGGGAAGTCCACATCCCCGAAACGTTGTATGTTTTTTGCTTGAATAAACACTGGAAATGAAATAGTGTGCTCCTCCACTTTTTTGCATTTGCTGTATTGCTGTGGCCCTTAAGGTGGGCTGGGAGGATTGCACCTATCAATTGGAGGCCGTGCCAAAGAAGTGTGCTGGAGTGTATGTTCTTGAGAACCATAGGATATGATGCCTTCCCAATGGGCACCAGGCATGTCCAGCGCCGCAAACGCACTATAATGTAGGGGCTTATATCTCTCCTGCAGCCTCTATTTCTCACTTTTTCTCTCTCTCTCTGTAGTCTCTATCATCTATATCTTTCACTCCTTCTCTTCTGCAGACTCTATTCTCTATCTCTCAAACTTTCTTTCTCCTGCAGACTCTATCCTCTATTTCTCACTTTACTCTTTCTCCTGGTACATACCATTGTGCTCACAGTGTGACGTACATATCATAATGAACCATGGTGTGTGTGGTACATATTAAAGTACCCACAGTGTGACTAATACCAGGTGGCCGTGGCTGCCACCTCTCTCAATGTGCCGCCTGAGGTATTTGCCTCCCATTGCCTCATTAGAGAGGCGGCCCGGGGCTGGCGTTACATTTAGGCATCCAGACCAATGTCTTGGCCCTCCAGAGACCGTGGTCCCCACCCTAATAGGCAGAGGCCTCATTCATTAATGCTGTCTGGCAGGAGATGGAAGGCTATTATCTTTTATATTATTACTGTACTGCAATAAGTAGTAAAATAATTCAATTCACTTTATTCTGACTATTTAAAATATTATATATATTTATTTTTTTTAAATCCTTCACAAATCGGTTAATTTGGCTTGAGAGAGACAGATCCCAGTTCTTTCTATTTCTAATTCACTGGTTATAACATTATTATTATTACATCTTCTTATATTATTCTATAACAGAACTACCTTATGGGAAGCTAAAGTCAAAATTGAAATCATTTAATGCAAAATTCCAGAAATCCTCAAATTTTTTAAAATTCCAATTGTAGTTGGACTATCCAGAAAGCAGGATTCCAGGAAATCCGCCCTCGAACCTGGTTCGAACTGCGATCTGGTCTATCTCTAGTCATAACATCTGAATTATAATGCTAATTTGCAATGAAAGTAGCCAACTTATGCGCAGGCCTGTTTCCAGTGTTTGGCAGGATTTAGCTTTTTGCTTTCCTGGCTAGGTCTCTTGGTTGCTGTTTTGTGTACAGATGCTTTACTAAGAAGTTGCTCTGTAAACTCAACATAGTTGCCGATTATCACCTTTTCAGGGGTGGAACTAAATCTAATATAGACTTTCATTTTCAATGATTGTTTTACTGACATCCCCAATATTGTCCTATTAAATTGCAGTCTCCTTAGTATTCAGATGTAAAATGCCTTCTGGGGAGTCTGGCATCCAGTTTGATTATTGTTGTAATTCATTTATCCAAGGTATGCATTTAAAGAGCAAGTAAACTTTCTTCTTTCATCCTGTCTTTTCCTATAATGTTATTATGACAAGGATGCCTTACACTTAAAATGTTTTTTAATGGTTATTTTTTGACACCTGTTATTTTTTTGGTTTGACTAAAGTCATATTGTTGTTAATTTGTTTTATGATAATTGTCTTTAGTTATTTTTTTGAGGTGAATGTTAGGCAGAGCTGCTTATGGGAGGATAAAAGCCATAAAATAAAGGAAGGAAATGAAAGTAGATCATAAACTACATTTCTGTGATATAGATAATTAGTTGCTGGGAACATACTGTTGGGCCAAATTTATTCTAGAATTTACTATGAACCCACTTTTTCATATTACACTATTTGCTGGAGAATTTGGTTTAGTAATGCTATTACAATTCAAAAAAAAGAAGCAGGCCAGCAGAATTGCCAAACTCAAAGAATATGTGGGAAATGGTAAATAGATAACAAAGGAGCTAACTAATTTGGTATATCATGACACTTGTGTCTTCCTTGGTTTTCAATCTCAAATACTTATATATTTTAATTATTTCTCCTTAATAGGTCCAAAGGAAGCAAAGGCCAACCAAAGTCATTCAGCCACCTGAGCTCTGGTAGGCCAGACTGTGCTAAAGACAATTCAAGCCCAAACTTGGTCTTTGCTTTAATGTGTCTGAGCTTGGCCAGGTTCCCGTTTGTAGTTTAAAGGTGATTTCTGGGCTACCTTCTCATTTTGCCTACAGTATTTGTAATGTCCTGGGAATCCTTGAGTATACTTTCAGCCCTGATTCTCTGGGCTGATGGTCAGACTGTTTGAGTCACAATGATATTACGGAGACAGATACAAAGGAATAGACAAAGACAAAGTGACTGACAAAGCCATAGGTCAAAGACAGGTGTTTAGTCAGCCAATCATGGTACCAAGGGATATGGGTAAGTCAAAAGACAGCAGAGGTCTGTTCAAGCATCAAGCATCGTAGTCAGAAAAGAAGGAAAGAGTTTGTAACAGGAAATCATTGTCAAATCACACCACAAGCTGAAAGGCAAGCCAAATGCTATATTGGGAAACCATTTACAGGTTTGCACAAAAATGGCACTAGGAGCGATTGGTGGGCACATTTCAAGGGCCCTCTTCCTTCCCGATCCCCGATTGATTTTGGCCAAAACTGATGTGGGGATCCTGAGATTTAACCCCTTAAATACTGGATCGAGTTAAAGGAGACCCGGTGGCACAGCAAACTTCCTCCTTTGCTGGGGTCTTCCCTAAGGCTTCCCCCTGCACTACCCTGGTGGTTCAATGAAGGTACTGAACTGCAAAATGGGGAAGTAATCAATACTAGATAATGAGTTCTGATCACCTAAGTATTGATCTTTGCCAGTGAAGAAAAAATCAATTCCTGGAAAATGCTTTCAGGGAAGTGATTTTTCAGAATGGATTTGATTTGGAAGACAGGCATTATTCCAAGTTCTTTATCATTCCCAAGATGATCTCATGATTATTTTTGAGATAGGTAAAAAAATTGTGAAACACACACATAAACACGCCCCCCCCCCCTTTTTTTTAACAATAAAACCATAATTAGTGAAAAAAAATTCTGTGCAAAAGTCCCTGGGTATTCTTTAAAGTAAACGCAGATTATTAGTCCACTGATTGCAAGGAAACTTAAGCCTCAGTTACACATCCGAGAAATTTGCCCAAATACCATTACAAAAGAGTGTGAATTGAATTTTTAGCATCAATAAATGTTTTATTGAGGACATAGGGGGGAACAATATTTAGAGGCTTGTTTATTTATACTAGGGGTTTGGTCAAGTTTGAAGCTCCTTTTACACTTTCCCCCCCAAAAAACCTGCCATACGTGCAAATTTCTACGAACCATGTGCAGAATTCTGCATATTTGTATAATGCCGTCACATAGCTGAAGGTATGTAGTTTGTAAAAATATATAGTTTTGGGGGGTATTTTCAAGTTTGAGGGGTGTTAAGTTTTGAAAAACTGTAAGCTATTAAAAATATGAGAAGTTTATTTATTGGCTTCCTTGGAGGCTATAAGCTGGAGATCTGACCTTTCTTGTCATTTCCCCCCCCCCCATTAGTTTTCTCCTATTGAGCCGTCTCTCTAATGCGGCAACCTGAGAAAAAAATCTCAGGGTGCAGCCCCTGCTGGTACCTGGAGAAGAGCATTTAAAAAAATTAACCTCACCGGCACAAAGTTGATTGGAGGGAGCGCCTGTGTCCCACTTACATGGAGGTATAACAAATATTTATTTGTTATTTACTGTTTTCTGTTTAGTTTCATAAATTAATAAGCACAGATAAAAAATTCAACTATAGTAACACTAATCCAAATAAAGTGCAACATTTAAAGGGTATATCCACTCGGAAAATACATAATTATTTTTTTTAGTTTAGTTGAAGAATGGGAGGTAAAGAGCTATGTTTTAAACCTCATGTTTACCTTCCATTCTTCAATTTAACTAGCAGGAGACCAAAAGAATCAGGCTCCTCCCTGTTCCTCTGACATGTCCCCACAGAGCTTGCACTGTATGCGCATGCACTACGTCATGTGTATAAACTGCAAGCTCTGTCGGGAGCTGTCAAAGGAACAGAGGACAACCACGATCGAGGGTAAGTATGCCTCTATGCCTTTATGATTGTGGGGGAAACCAGAGGCCCAAGAACACACACCAAGCATAGGGAGAACATACAAACTCCAGGCAGAAGTGTCCAAGGGTGGATTTGAACTCAGGACTTCCAGGCATCATGTGCTAGACTAACCACTGAGCCACCGTGCTACCCCATAATGGAATTCAGTTTCTTGTAAATCATTGTAAGCAATAAGGAATTATAAAAGTTCCCACTAGAGCTGCAGCACTCCCCATTCTGTGTATCTTGTGCAAAGCTGTATACACAAAATGAAAGGTCAGTTTCCTAGCTTTAAAATGAGCCATCACCCACCTCTCTCCCCCTCCACAGCCCAAGATATACAGAATGACTGACGCAGAAAGTTAATGTGGGAAGGCTGACTTGTGACATCCTGAGGCTTCCCCTGCACAGTGCTGCCACGAGCACAACCTCAGACTCCCTCAGTGTGTGAGGGAGACAGGAAGTCCCCCTCCTCTCTGCTGTGTGAAGTCAGAGACAAGAAGTTAGGGAATCTACAGCCTTCTCTTTCACTGTGTGAAAACACCTTTTCAGGCAGAGTTTTCTGTAGCAGGGCTTAAGCACCCGTGAGTGGGTGGGGCCACAGCACCCACGAGTGAGCGGGGCCACGGCACTCGTGAGTGGGGGCGGGGCCACATGGGCTGTAAGATAATGGGCCATGGGGGGCCTGCAACTGGAGGGCCAGCATGGGTCCATGAGTGGGAGGGACCAAGGGGGTTGCAAAGGGGAGGAGGAGACACAGGACAGATTTACTGACAGTTTCAGAGCGGAAGCAGGAAGTGCAGGGGACCTAGCGATGCTGCTGCCATATCACACACAAAAATGTAAATATCTTCAAAACTATGCAAAATAAACAAGGGAAATAAATTGCAGAAATTCTCAGGGGAGCAATTCCTATTAATTTACCTAAAGTCCTTTTGGACCACAGATCCCCTTTAATACTATACCTATGCAGCATACATCTGTGTCCATAAATAGCATACATGTTTGCCATAAATAGCATATATCTGTGTCAATAATAGCTTACATGTGTGTCCATAAATAGCAACATGTGTGTCCATAATAGCATACTGTGTCCTAAATAGCATACATTGTTTGTCCATAATAGCATACATGTGTGTCCATAAATAGCATACATCTGTGTCCATAATAGCATACATCTGTGTCCATAAATAGCATACATTTGTGTCCATAAATAGCATACATCTGTTTCCATAATAGCATACATTTGTTTCCATAAATATCATACATTTGTTGCCCATAAATAGCATACATTTGTGTCCATAATAGCAACGTTTCGGGCTGTTGGCCCTTTCTCAACAGTCACAGCATGGTATATCCATTACTGAACAACAAGTTAATAATATCACACAGGAATTTAAAACTGTGGACTCATACAATGTTGCACACTGCCCTCCCCTGGTCTACTGGTGGAACAATACCATCCATTTCCCTAAATTCACAAATACACATAAAGATCATAGCCTCTGTTCAATCCCTAGCTGATAATGATCCCAATCTCTGCACCCTCCAAACCTCTCTCAGTTTAAGCAATCGTTGTCTATCACCACCGACTTAGGAATTATAGTAAATATATATTTATTAAGGAGTAAAGGTTCGTACACACCTTAGATTTTCACCAGACCCCCGAGCCCCGTCTGGTGAAAATCTTTAGGTGTGTAAGAACCTCAAAGGTGTTGTAGGACCATATATTGGGTGCACTGTACAAAAATTTAGACATAGAATGAATGAACACATTAGTAAATAGAAACAAGGTTTGTCCAGCTCAGTAGTGAAACATTTTATGATGTGTACAATGGGAATCTCGATTGTTTTGAAATACAGGGCAATGAAAGTATGTGTGGGGAAGATGTTACGACAGCTTCTGAGGACAGAGACCAGGTGGGTTTTTTGTTTACAGACCAGGGTACCTGTGGGCCTCAATTCTACCTTTGATGTCACATGTTACACAGGACAATTATGTGGAACCTTGGAAGTATGACTCATTTATATAATATGTGGAATATTGGTTATATTAGTTTATTATATTTGTTTTGTTTAGTTATATGTATAAGTAGTCCCCAATATCATGTTTTAAATGATATATAAATGGGCTAATGTTTCCATGTTTAGTATGTGGGTTTAACACAAATGCTGTGTTGCATTGGCAAATGTTGAATGGCTTGTGCTTAATACACTATATTTTTTATGGACTTTTAAGATCCCAGAATGCCTTTGTTGGATGCGTGCCCTGTGTATTTGATTGTTCCCTTGTATGCTATTTGTGAGGCAAGTGAAGGGCCTGGGGCATGTTGTACCTGGGCCAGCAACTATGGAGGGTGAGTTTGTTACTACAGTCTACCCATGTTTTCAACTTTTGGACATGATATTCTTTTCAGCCAAGGGCCTGGGGATGATCCACATGGCTCACAAGCATCAGTTTCAGGTCCCCAATATTTTGATATTTGGTCCCTGACCATATGAATTGCGAGTGTGCGGTGCAGTCATATGAGTGTGCCGGCCATTTGATGTAGCCAAAACACCATGGACCTACTTAAGCTTCTAGTCTTGGTATCCAGTGCTGCTTGTTTTAGAATTGCTTCTAAGATCTACCTGTTATCTTGTCCTCTGTTCCTGACCTCCTGTTGCTGATTCTAGCCGGTGATCTGACAACCCTTGTCTGTCTTCCCCTGATCACGCTTGTCTGCTGCCAGCCCGATTCTAGCATGTTACTTACTATGTTTGTCTGCTACCTGCAGGTTCTAGCCTGTGACCTAAGTAAGGGGCATAGTTCTATAGGTGCATTATTTGCACCAAACCCCCCCCCCCTCTCCGACATTCTTGTGGCACCGAGCAGTGCCTCTATTATAAATTGACCATAACTGGGAACTATAATTCTTCCCAATCATCACTGTATCTGCCACCTATTTCTTAGATATCCAATCTAAAACTTCTTATATTTTAGCTGTCAATAAGTTCCTTGCTCTCAAAAATATTCTTCTGTGAGTAGTTTTACTGTAGATGGAATGGTGACAGAGTTTTGACAGTTGGAATGCTGTATGCAAGCTTGACAGTTGGTTTGTGGGGAAAAAAAGTCGTCGGATGGATGTGGGAAGGTTAAAAGAGGAAGGAGGATACTTCTCCTAAACAAAATGTGTGTTGGATTGAAGGCATGCACACACATGCAAATCAGTGGTTTCTTGCATGTGGTCAATTATAGATTAAGATAAGGCAAAGTATTTTTTTCAGTATAGTGTCCCTTTAAGGTGGTCCCCCATTTGATAAATTATTAAAACATGATTGGTCTGCCCATATGTTTGCTATGACTGAAATATTAATCAATCAAAATTGGATTTGGTCTTTCAGCAATCCTATTTTAAGAGGTGCAAACCTGCCCAGAACTCAGAAGTCACCGGGATATGAAGATGGAAGATAGAAAACACAAGATCATGATGGCAGCGTGTGATATCGCGGCGACTGTGTCATTTTCGACATTGGCGGTGAGAAAGAGGACAACGAAGACCTGAAAATGTCCTTTTTAGGATCAGGGAGAGGTCCCCCTGATCCTAATAACATGTATTTATAACATATAGTGGGTTCAGCCTATTTTTGGGACTCATTGTGACTAAATCCCTCCTTCAGGGAGTAGTTTTAAAGTTATACTTAAGTATTATTTTTTGTTAAAGTAAGTCTCTCATCTTCTCTGCTCTCACAACCTCTGCCCTGGTGGCTGCTATTGTATTTCTTCTGGCCTGGAGGGGATGTTATCTTCACTAATTATGCAGCATACACCCAGTAACTGGAGTAATGCAAATGATTGCAGGCTGTCAGGCATAAGTGTTTAGCTGCAGAGGGGATAAGGGCCTTACTTCCTGGTTATAACTGGTGTGCTTCAACGTAGTATCGTATTGATTATAAGGATATTTCTTACAGTTGAGTAAATTGTTGACTCCAGTAGGAGTCAATTATCAACAAATGCATCACACGTTCAATACAAAAACAAAATGGCAAGAAGAAGACTGATTTCAATTAGTTTTGTTGGTATTTGAAACAAACAACAAGGCACTTTAAAATGAATATTTGGAACATAATGTTGTCAAGCTTACAATAAACAATGCAAATGTTTAATTTATTCCTCTTGTTTTGGAAAATAAGGAATATGTGTGGATCAAAATAATGACCCACTATACTATACTATTGCATTTGTTTTTATTGGCGTTTTTTTGAGGGTGGGAGATACATTTGTAACAGATTTCGGCTGTGGGAGAAAAGACATAGGATGTGAATGAATGTGTAGTTTATGACTTTTTATTGTGTTTACCAACTGCATGTTTCTTGCCTTTTTCCCAACACAAAATGCTGGTGTGTTAGGTCTGTAGACAGGTGAACCCCTGTTGGGATCATGATATTAAATTGCCATTATTAGATCGCTTGTGGCTCGTATAAAGCTTCCTCAGTGTGTTTAAAATAACAATTATTAGGAGGAAAGAAGGAATGGCTTTTCTGATCTGTAAAGTGCAGAGAAATACAATGACTTCTTTCATTAAGAATGAACATCTGCTGGGAGCACAACCAGCATGCGGTCACAGTGACGTCTTACATAACCCATTCTCATTAAAAATCGTCTATTGTGTATTAATTTAGGCAGTAAATATACCCCTGAATATAAATTTTTGGCATTGGTAGCCTGATTGCTTGCTATAAAGTAATGGCACTTTTTAAACTAGTTTAAATATTACGATGAACTCTTAGCAATGCAGAATCTGATGGTAGAAGCTACCAACCCTTCTTGTGTTCCACAAAAACAGTTAATTATGTTTTTAAATGAGAAATGATTAGGTTCACTGTGTTCAGTAATCAGTTTAAAATTGTATTCCTTAGCTGTGAAAACAATTTATATGGAGGTTAGGTTAACAGTTGTGAGGGCAACTATACTGGAAAAATAGTTTATTTTAAATTGTCTATTACTGGAAACTACAATTTCCCCCAAATACCACTGTACCATTTTTTCCCCGTTGATATGTCCCCTATTTTCTTTAAATATCCAATTTGAAGCATCTTACATTTGAACTGTAACAACAAGTGACTTTTTATCTTAAAACCTTCAGCTTATGCAGTTTTTAAGTGTAATGGTGACAGTTGGTAAGTATAGATTTCATTGTGGGAAATTCTCTCTCCCAGTGCTGGTTTATGGTGTTTACTGAGCATGCTTGACTTCTTAGAAAGCCATTTCAGTTGGAAGGAGGAGTCGATTAAGAGTAAAAGAGGATACCGAGCCAGAGCAATCAAGAACTGGATTGAGAGCATGCAGCACACGCACCTTTAGATGGAGTGCTACATAGATGTTTTTTCAGTATTGCTGCCCTGGTGCCAAGTAAAATTAAGTATGTGAACACCCGGTCAATATTTTCCATAGTCTGAAAAGAACGATTTCAGTTAATTCTCAGAATAAGAAAAATTAATTTTCACCAGATTATGCAGCTTAGAATGGGCACCACGATCAGCCCGCACTGACATATCGGCAGTACTGCTTTAAATGCCATAAGATAGGCTACTAATTGTGAATATTTGCCCATGGATTCAATGTGTTATTGGATGATGTACACATCAGTCAATGGCAGAGGAAAAGAACCAGTCTATGCGAGTAATCAGAGACTAAGTAGCTACCGTAACTGATTAGTGTATAAATTGTTTTATTGCATCACTTTAAAGGGCATGTCTACCCTTGTAATAAAATATTTATATTATGTGCTGCTCCTCCCCTAGCCCCAACCGCATAACTATTATTCACAGAAAGTGCTCCTCTTTACTTACCATGCCTCTATCCTTCACCGCACTGCCTCGGCCCTCTGCTTGCCGGAAATGCAAGCAGGGGCGGGACCAGCAGCCGTGTCCGTGTTGGCAGCCAATCACGGACGCGGCTGCCAGGAGTTCAGAACGGCGAAGGAGAGAGGCATGGTAAGTAAAGATCGGGGCACTTTCTGTGAATAATAGTTATGCGGTTGGGGCTGGGAGAAGGAGCATAACTATTAAAAAGAATTTTATGGTAGGGGGAGGGAGAGAAAATCGGGAGGAGAGGGAGGCTGCAGTGCGCATGCCAAACTTCTCCCGAGGGTAGACAGGAGCAGAGTCCTATATGGATTCTGCTATCCTCCTGCTGGCCAGTTTTTGGGACTTTGGGGGGGGACTACAGGAGAACCATATGGAGCTGGGATGTGAGTTAAGGATTTTTACACACTACATAGTGGGGCCAGTAGTGGGTTAAATTATAGTTTGGGGGGTGGACATGCCCTTTAAAATCCATTCCACTTATATATTATTTTGCATTCGAAACCAAATTTATTGAAGTCTACTAGTGTAGAATCAATCAAATCTTGATCAGCCAGGCTGGAAAATTTCCACTTACCATAACATTTTTTGATAAATTATGGTAATACTCATCTGATTGCTTTAACATGCATGTGCTAGATAATCCATAATATTTATAATTAAAGGTGCATGCACACGTGCGATTGCAGGGGCCGACCCCAGCAATGCACAATGTGTATGTACAGCCATTTCAGGCATTATTCGTGCCATGTATGGGCACTTTGTCGGCTGAAACAGCCGTGCAGTTGGGGGTCTTGATGATCCGCCTGGTGGATCAGGTATGAGCCCCTACCGCACTGCCATTTCGCCTGACAACGTTCCCATACACGGCACGATTATTGCCCGATGGCGCCGTGCATACACATCGTGCGTCGTGGGCCCCCACAATCACACCTGTGTACGAGGCTTAAGAAACTAATATTATTTCCCACATCTGCAATCAAGTCATTTTTGATTCCCAGTTGATAGATTTATCTAATAAGTCAACTGAAATGTAGAGCAATCAAACATAAGATTAGCTGTCATGTCCTATCACAACTTGGTGGGGAACAAAGGCTTGTTGCATCTGTTTGTACATTATATACACAGTTTCACAGCTTGAGCTGATAACAGATTGTGCACTTTTCAATTTAAACGGAACCGTAGTCTCCAAACACATAAAGGTCAAATAGAGGCTTTAGTCTTAAAAAAGTTATTGATGAAAAATTTCAGCATATACCTTCCTGAGTCTCTGTCTTTGCCTTTCTTTGCCTGGTTAATCCATAGACAGGAGCCAATTGTCATTTTCTGTCTGTAACAAGACTCATGATCAGTGCAGGGACTTCCTGCTTTGCCCAGCATTAAGCAATATTTAGTTTAAGCAGAGAACTACATTCGTACTATTTTACTGCTACTTCTTGTTTTCCCTGACAGCCATGCTGTACATTGAATAAAGCTGCTCAATTCCTATAAATCACCGGAAAAAAATAGGCAGCACCTATTCAATGTACAAGACGGACAGCTGGCAGTGAAACAAAGAGTAGCAGTAAAGTGGTTAGTATAAACATAGCTCTCTGATTAAACTGACATTTGCTTAATATGGTCTAACCCTAAGTGTTACTATTTCAGTTTCCACGTTTTGTATAGTGTTTCACTGCTACATTTAATAGGAGCATTCCTTTCCGGTGATTCATGGGGATGGGTTGCCCTTATTTAAATACCGGATGGCTAGCTACTTTTTGGTTTTCTAAATAAAAAGTCTAAACCTAGGTACATTCCTATTTCATTTTTTTTTACTCTGTAAATGGTAGAGGGAGACCTGATCGTTTAAAAGCACACACATAAAGAAAAAATAAAAACATTAAAGGCTATGTCCACCCTAAAATTTATTTTTTCATATAAGATCCCCCCTGGGCTCCCGCCCCAACCGCATATTTTTTTTTTAGAAGCCCCCAAACTCTACTTACCTCCCCCGATCCTCCGCCGCGCTCCCGGCCCTCTGCTTGCAAGGAAATGCAAGCAGAGGGGCGGGACCGGCAGCCGCTTCTGTGATTGGCTGAGCGGCAGCCAATCACAGACGCGGCTGCCGGCAGCTCACTTCGCCGGAGGAAAGAGGAGAGGTAAGTAAGAGTTTGGGGACTTTCTAAAAAAAAAAAATATGCGGTTGGGCTGGGAGACATGGGGGAATCAGTACTGAAGGGGTTTTATGCTAGGGAGGGATATTAGAACGGGGGAGGAGGGAGGGAGGGGGGGAGGGGGAGAAGGGCTGCAGTACGCATGGCAAAAATCTACCTGAGGCCAGCTAGCAGGCGTGTCCTATTGACTCTGCTAGCCTCCTGGTGGTCATTTTTTGGGACTTTGGGGGACACTACAGGAGAACCCTATGGACTGGGATGTGAGGTAAGGATTAACTACACTACATGGTGGGGCCAGTAGTTGGGGGGATTATAGTTTTGGTTGGACATGCCCTTTAAAACCATATGTATTTATAAGAAATAATGCACTCTTACTATCACTGGGTTGAAGTGACACTCTCCTTGGCCGTATGAAACATGAACAGAACGAAGGGGAGAAAGATGGCAAGCAGAAATTGTGAGATTGTTTTCTGCACAGAGTCAGACCAGCTGAATCCATAAAAGACAGTAAAGGAAGTTGGTGATGTCATGGCTGTTACCTCCCTTAATCAAAAGGAGTGAAAGCTTAGTCCATAGAGTGAGAGGTCTGTTTCTGTGATTGAACCATGGATTGTCCTGTAAAAGGGGAGAAAGGACTGCTTGTTTTATCACTATATGCCTGATTCCCATTAAGTTGCCAGCAGTTTTTAGTTTTTTTTTCTACAGGTTTTATCTTTATGCAAAGACAAAGGGGAGATGCAATATATTTCGCTATCGCAACCTACGTGCACTCGCTTCCGCAATGTATTAACCACTTTGCGACCATTAATATCATGCAAAAATGCTAGCGGTAGTTGCGACCTTTTGCGCATATTTTAAAGACTCCATTGAAGAGGCGTAATTGTCGCGCAAAAAAATAGCGAAAAAAACGGCGCAAAATTTATAGCATCACTTTGGCGCTGCGCAAAGAATTTGAAAAAAAGAAAAGAATTGCGACATGGTGCAGGCAGTGCAAAACCTTCATAACACTTTTAGTACATAGGTTAGCGTGATTTTAGCGCTTATTTTCTCGTTAGCGCGGGATATTGCATCTCCCTGAAAGACTTCTGGAAATTATACCATGTTTCCATAGAAGCTCTTAGGAAAGCTATATATTTAAAAATACTTTACAGCATTCCATAAGCTGAAAGCAAAACCATAGTGCCAACTACAGATCGGTATGCAAGAGAAAAATAGAATGAATAGAGAGATGAAAAAAACAAAATTCATTTGCTGGAGGATTGCCAGTAACTGTTTAAAGGACATTTTCTTAAAGTCCTCTACCTTAAGATGCCCTACACTATACTTAAAGGAGACTAAACGTAAATTTTTAAAATCCTGTTAACGCTTTTCCCCCAGAACATCTGTAACAAAGAAGTCTTCCATGTTGTTGCCAGTACAAATCATAGCCCATTTTGGCTTCAAGAGGCCACTCCCCCTGACCCCAGTATTCACTGTCTGTAGCACAGAGTTTCAGTTTCTGTTTGTCTAGCAAAAGAAAAGTTTCTAACTGTACCAACACTAATTGCTGTGGGGCACAGGAACACAACAGCCCAGTAGCACAAGTTCACACCCTAGACATATGAAACACAACGCTACTGTCTGAGGTTTTTTTTCATTTTGTTGTTTCCACATGTTTTATAAATATATACACACATCTACATAACTTAATAGGGAGCCTGTTATATCACACCAGCGTGAGGGCGACGAGCCTTCGGGAACAATCAAAAGAAATCGATTTTCCGACAGAATGAAATAGAATCGCACTATTGTCAACAGAAAGGGTGCCCGTAGTGCTTGGATCGGAACACTAACGAGCCATTGGACACTTTTGTCAATCCATGCCCTGGTCATATGTCAGGAAAAGAAGAGATTCACATACGGAACCCCAGTAGCCCGGCCTTTCGTTGTTTTTTTTTACATCATAGAAGGTTCGGAGCTCAGTTACAGCAAAACGACACACACAAAGAAAAAAACAAAACCAAAAGCCAAGGAACTGGTTGTGTCAAAGGAGGGATAATTTCTGAGCTATAACATGATTGTACATTTAGCTGGGTGTTCCCAGATAAGGTGATTATGGGACGATGGGGTAATGTGTCTGGAGACTTTAGTTCCCCTTAAGGGCTAGGCAACACTAACGCGTTTCTAGCTCGTTTGCGCACGCGATTATGGTTAACATGGCGGGAACACAAAAATGTGTTTGTGCATGCGTTTTGCGTGCACCAATTTTTTACGCAAACGCATTGTTTTTAATTAAATTACAAAAACCGCAAGCACAAAAGTGGGCCAACAACGCTAGCGATACCGCTCACAATTGCGTCGCGATTTAGTAACATAATAATTGAGGTTGAATAAAGACATACGTCCATCAACCTATTCACCCTCTTTTTTTTTTTTTTTAACCCGACCTAATAGTTGATCCGAGGAAGGCAAAAAAAAAAAACACAGCTAAAAAGGGGAGGAAATTCCTTCTTGACTCCAAATGGCAAGTATCCCTGGATCAACCAGATCTATATGTATTAATACCAGTAATTCTCAATATTTTTTATTTTTAGAACTTATCCAGGCCTTTTTTAAACTTATTTAATGAACTTGCCATTACCCACATCTGCTGGAAGGCAGTTCGCATTCCACAGTTTCAATCACCGTGTCACTGTAAAGAAACCTTTCCTAACCTGAAGATGAAACTTCCTTTTCTTCCAACCTTAAAGGATGTCCACGAGTCCTCTGATATGACCTATTAGTGAACAATGCACCAGAGAGTTCATTGTATGGCCCATTAATATATTTGTATAAGGCTATCATATCCCCACGTAAATGTTGCTTCTCCAATGTAAACAGCCCTAACTTGTCTTCTGCCTGCATAGTCAAGCCCCTCCATTCCCCTTATTAATTTATTTGCCCTTCTCTGAACTGCTCCATTTCCAAGATGTCCCTTTTGTATAGTGGAGTTCCAAACTGCACTGCATATTCCAAATGAGCCTTACCAGTGCTTGTAAAGAGGAGAACAATATCTTTCTCCTTGAATCAATTCCCCTCTTTATACAGAGCAATATCTTGCTAGCTCTAGCCGTTGCTACCTGGCATTGTTTGCTATAGCTAAGTCTGTTATACCAGACCCCCCAATCTTTTTCCATTACAGATGCACTTAACACAGAGCTATTTATGGTGTAGGTGGCACAGGATTATTAAATCCCAAATGCATCACCTTACATTTATCAACATTGAATCTCATCTGCCTTCTGCTGCCCATTTTGATAATCCATCTAGGTCTGCTTGCAGCACTTGCACATCATTTGAAGTTTCCAAAGCTCTGCATAGTTTAGTGTCATCAGCAAACAGGAGACCTTGCTCTCAATGCCCCCTTCTAAGTCAGTCTATTTTGTGTTCCATCTTCTATTAGTGCGTTGTAGTGGGGCCTCAGACTCAGTCCTACTACTGTACATTTCCCCTGACAATCGCGGAACGTCCAAAGAACCCTCTGGCCTGGCCTTTTTTGCAATCCCTGGTGTCACAAAATGAATGGACCGAGACAGCAAATGGCTAAAGGCAAGAACCACTGTGTGGAAAATGCGGGTTAGTTGGACAATTCTAATCTGTCTAACTCTAACTAGGTGTGCTTTGCCAGGGTGTCTTTAAGGTTTTTAATCAATGTACTAAATTCTGTGCATGGAATTATCCATCATATATAAAGCTTCTGTGTTGCTTAATTTAGTAGAGGTCTGTAGGGGGAGTGCCAATTGTGTGGGGGGTTTCGAGTGGAGAGGAGCAGTGGCGTGGTCCGTAGTAGTTGTTGGCATTATTAGGATGTGAGTGTTGGGAAGGTGTGTGCGGGGAAACAGGAGGGCGGGGAGGGGGGGTGTTAATACCGTGAATTCAAGGGAGGGGCTTGCACGGGGGTTGGTGGTCAAGGTGGTGGGCGAAGTGTTGCGGCGTCGTGTTGGTCACAGCCCTGGTGCGGTGTGTGCGGGGACGATGGCTTGCGGGGTTGGCACACGGGAAGTGTGGGAAAGGAGCCTGAGATGAGATACAGAGGGGGAAGAAAAGGACACAGACATGAAGGGTAGGGGGGGGGAGAAATATATGTGGTTAACAGGAACAATTAAGCTGGTGAATGGTCTCATTCATCCGGTCAGGTATATCTGTTGTTATTCAGTAAGCAAGTGACGGACAATGGGAGGTGGGGGGTGGCGTCAGAAGCACGGCAAGAAAGGGTCTGCGCGGGTGTACGAAGCGTACTCTTGTACGGTGTTGGGACATCCTGGCCGGGCGGTTCGTCTTTTTTTGGGGACTCTGCTGGGGGGGGGGCCGAAGCAGAGCACCGGGGGAGGATAGGGGGGTGACGGTGGCTGCTGGAAAAGAAACGAGACCTAACAGAAATACGGGAGACGCCAGGGGACGAGGAGACCCAACAATAGAAGAACAAGTTAAGCAACATCGGTAAAGGGGTGTTGTAGGTTTGCTGTATGGATGCTCAGGCTAGGGGAGTCTTGGGAGAAAGGCAATGTGCAAAGGTCAAACCCATACAGTTTTTTACTTGCATAAAGAGAGGAATGCAACGTACAATACAAAGTTGAAAACACAGTTGTGCTTTTACAGTTAAAAAGTAATATTTGGAGACTATAGAAACAAGATAATGTACAAACAAGAATAGTTGCAAGTGTAAAAGACAACAGCTCTAAGCGGATTTTTGCTAGTCATGCGGCTCCCAAAGGACGATCTCCCAGAAGGTGCCAAAATGCAAAACTATTGAAGTAATAGAATGGGATTCAAGTTTATTATTCATATACACATTGGTATATACATATATAACGGCAGGAGACATGTTTGGCTAGTGCAGTAAGTGTTAAAAAACAGTTGAGGCGTAACCACTCACGGCTCCCAGCTAAGTCTCTCCTTCCAAATCAAGACGATAGCCCTGAGAGGATTGTACTATGATAAATTACAGTATTTCCAGCACGCACCAATCCACATGCGCCCCACAATCTGTCAACAAAAAGTAGACTCTAACTATTATCAAATATAAGATAATTTTTAAAAAAATCTGTCATGTTGCCGATAAATTTAACATATATACTTGAGTAATAATACGGGTGAGGTATCATGCTTTAAAAATAGCCTGAACCACAGAACCTGTTTTATCTCGAATCACCAGTATTTTGTTCTCCTGGGGGCACTTGTATCTTTACTCAGCCTACAGTATTTTTATCTCCTAGGGGCACTTGTATCTTTACTCAGCCTGCAGTATTTTGTTCTCCTGGGGGCACTTGTATCTTTACTCAGCCTACAAGTATTTTGTTCTCCTGGGGGCACTGATACCTTTACTCAGCCTGCAGTATTTTGTTCTTCTGGGGGCACTGGTATCTTTATTCAGCCTGCAGTATTTTGTTCTCCTGGGGGCACTGGTATCTTTACTCAGTCCTTCAGTAATTTGTTCTCCTGGGGCACTGGTATCTTTACTCAGCCTGCAGTATTTTGTTTCTCAATGGAAAGAAAAACCAAAATTTTCTGCCTTATAGAAAGGTGTAAATAGCAATAGTAACACTGTAAATGGCTAAGGAACCTGGGAAAGTCTAGGGAACTTGTACCAATGCCCACAATGCCCACAATAAAAAAACACCGTCCAGTACCAGAAACTTCATGAGCTTCCTGTTTTGGCATTCCATGCAATATTTTTGAAATTTGGACAGAGTTTCGCAGTTAAGAAAAATTCTAAAAATTCAGAAATCCACAAGTCCGAGTTCCAGCAGATCCAGCGGATCGGAAAAAGGTTTGGATCAGTGTAAATCCACGTTAACCCAATATGACATTGGGTTAAAGTGGGTTTTAATTTTATGTAAGGTATTTGAATCTACCCCATAGAGTCCAGAAAAATTGGTTTTCATTAAAATTATGTATTTTGGGCAAATTTTCAGGTATCTCCTGGCCATGGGATATAAAATGCAAAAAGTTGGAGGAGCACACTATTTCATTTCCAGTGTTTATTCAAGCAAAAAACATACAACGTTTCGGGGGATGTGACTTCCCCTTCCTCAGGTATCCTCATACCTGAGGAAGGGGAAGTCCACATCCCCGAAACGTTGTATGTTTTTTGCTTGAATAAACACTGGAAATGAAATAGTGTGCTCCTCCAACTTTTTTGCATTTGCTGTATTGCTGTGGCCCTTAAGGTGGAGGGCTGGGAGGATTGCACCTATCAATTGGAGGCCGTGCCAAAGAAGGTGTGCTGGAGTGTATGTTCTTGAGAACCATAGGATATGATGCCTTCCCAATGGGCACCAGGCATGTACAGCGCCGCAAACGCACTATAATGTAGGGGCTTATATCTCTCCTGCAGCCTCTATTTCTCACTTTTTCTCTCTCTCCTGTAGTCTCTATCATCTATATCTTTCACTCCTTCTCTTCTGCAGACTCTATTCTCTATCTCTCAAACTTTCTTTCTCCTGCAGACTCTATCCTCTATTTCTCACTTTACTCTTTCTCCTGGTACATACCATTGTGCTCACAGTGTGACGTACATATCATAATGAACCATGGTGTGTGTGGTACATATTAAAGTACCCACAGTGTGACTAATACACAGGTGGCCTGGCTGCCACCTCTCTCAATGTGCCGCCTGAGGTATTTGCCTCCCATTGCCTCATTAGAGAGGCGGCCCGGGGCTGGCGTTACATTTAGGCATCCAGACCAATGTCTTGGCCCTCCAGAGACCGTGGTCCCACCCTAATAGGCAGAGGCCTCATTTCATTAATGCTGTCTGGCAGGAGATGGAAGGCTATTATCTTTTATATTATTACTGTACTGCAATAAGTAGTAAAATAATTCAATTCACTTTATTCTGACTAATTAAAATATATATATATATTTATTTTTTTTTAAATCCTTCACAAATCTGTTAATTTGGCTTGAGAGAGACAGATCCCAGTTCTTTCTATTTCTAATTCACTGGTTATAACATTATTATTATTATCATCTTCTTATATTATTCTATAACAGAACTACCTTATGGGAAGCTAAAGTCAAAATTGAAATCATTTAATGCAAAATTCCAGAAATCCTCAAATTTTTTAAAAATTCCAATTGTAGTTTGGACTAATCCAGAAAGCAGGATTCCAGGAAATCCGCCCTCGGAACCTGGTTCGAATCTGCGATCTGGTCTATCTCTAGTCATAACATCTGAATTATAATGCTAATTTGCAATGAAAGTAGCCAACTTTAGCTGCAGGCCTGTTTCCAGTGTTTGGCAAGGATTTAGCTTTTTGCTTTCCTGGCTAGGTCTCTTGGTTGCTGTTTTGTGTACAGATGCTTTACTAAGAAAGTTGCTCTGTAAACTCAACATAGTTGCCGATTATCACCTTTTCAAGGTGTGGAACTAAATCTAATATAGACTTTCATTTTCAATGATTTGTTTTACTGACATACCCAATATGTCCTATTAAATTGCAGTCTCCTTAGTAATTCAGATGTTAAAATGCCTTCTGGGGAGTCTGGCATCCAGTTTGATTATTTGTTGTAATTCATTTATCCAAGGTAATGCAATTTAAAGAGCAAGTAAACTTTCTTCTTTCATCCTGTCTTTTCCTATAATGTTATTATGACAAGGATGCCGTACACTTAAAATGTTTTTTAATGGTTATTTGTTGACACCTGTTATTTTTTTGGTTTGACTAAAGTCATATTGATGTTAATTTGTTTTATGATAATTGTCTTTAGTTATTTTTTTGAGGTGAAGTGTTAGGCAGAGCTGCTTATGGGAGGATAAAAGCCATAAAATAAAGGGAAGGAAAATGAAAGTAGATCATAAACTACATTTCTGTGATATAGATAATTAGTTGCTGGGAACATACTGTATGGGCCAAATTTATTCTTAGAATTTACTATGAACCCACTTTTTCATATTACACTATATTGCTGGAGAATTTGGTTTAGTAATGCTATTACAATTCTAAAAAAAAGAAGCAGGGCAAGCAGAATTGCCAAACTCAAAAGAATATGTGGGAAATGGTAAATAGATAACAAAAGGAGCTAACTAATTTGGTATATCATGACACTTGTGTCTTCCTTGGTTTTCAATCTCAAAATACTTATATATTTTAAATTATTTCTCCTTAATAGGTCCAAAGGAAGCAAAGGCCAACCAGAAGTCATTCAGGCCACCTGAGCTCTGGTAGGCCAGACTGTGCTAAAGACAAATTCAAGCCCAAAACTTGGTCTTTGCTTTAATTGTGTCTGAGCTTGGCCAGGTTCCCTGTTGTAGTTTAAAGGTGATTTCTGGGCTACCTTCTCATTTTGCCTACAGGTATTTGTAATGTCCTGGGAATCCTTGAGTATACTTTCAGCCCTGATTTCTCTGGGCTGATGGTCAGACTGTTTGAGTCAGCAATGATATTACGGAGACAGATACAAAGGAATGAGACAAAGACAAAGTGACTGACAAAGCCATAGGTCAAAGACAGGTGTTTAGTCAGCCAATCATGGTACCAAGGGATATGGGTAAGTCAAAAGACAAGCAGAGGTCTGTTCAAGCATCAAGCATCGTAGTCAGAAAAGAAGGAAAGAGTTTGTAACAGGAAATCAGTGTCAAATCACACCACAAGCTGAAAGGCAAGCCAAATGCTATATTGGGAAACCATTTACAGGTTTGCACAAAAATGGCACTAGGAGCGATTGGTGGGCACATTTCAAGGGCCCTCTTCCTTCCCGGATCCCCCGATTGATTTTGGCCAAAACTGATGTGGGGATCCTGAGATTTAACCCCTTAAATTACTGGATCGAGTTAAAGGAGACCCTGGTGGCATCAGCAAACTTCCTCCTTTGCTGGGGTCTTCCCTAAGGCTTCCCCCTGCACTACCCTGGTGGTTCAATGAAGGTACTGAACTGCAAAATGGGGAAGTAATCAATACTAGATAATGAGTTCTGATCACCTAAGTATTGATCTTTGCCAGTGAAGAAAAAATCAATTCCTGGAAAATGCTTTCAGGGAAGTGATTTTTCAGAATGGATTTTGATTTGGAAGACAGGCATTTATTCCAAGTTCTTTATCATTCCCAAAGATGATCTCATGATTATTTTTGAGATAGGTAAAAAAAAATTGTGAAACACACATAAACACGCCCCCCCCCCCTTTTTTTTAACAATAAAACCATAATTAGTGAAAAAAAATTCTGTGCAAAAGTCCCTGGGTATTCTTTAAAGTAAACGCAGATTATTAGTCCACTGATTGCAAGGAAACTTAAGCCTCAGTTACACATCCGAGAAATTTGCCCAAATACCATTACAAAAGAGTGTGAATTGAATTTTTAGCATCAATAAATGTTTTATTGAGGACATAGGGGGGAACAATATTTAGAGGGCTTGTTTATTTATACTAGGGGTTTGGTCAAGTTTGAAGCTCCTTTTACACTTTCCCCCCCAAAAAAACCTGCCATACGTGCAAATTTCTACGAACCATGTGCAGAATTCTGCATATTTGTATAATGCCGTCACATAGCTGAAGGTATGTAGTTTGTAAAAATATATAGTTTTGGGGGGTATTTTCAAGTTTGAGGGGTGTTAAGTTGTGAAAAACTGTAAGCTATTTAAAAATATGAGAAGGTTATTTATTGGCTTCCTTGGAGGCTATAAGCTGGAGATCTGACCTTTCTTGTCATTTCCCCCCCCCCCTTAGTTTTCTCCTATTGAGCCGTCTCTCTAATGCGGCAACCTGAGAAAAAAATCTCAGGGTGCAGCCCCTGCTGGTACCTGGAGAAGAGGCATTTAAAAAAATTAACCTCACCGGCACAAAGTTGATTGGAGGGAGCGCCTGTGTCCCACTTACATGGAGGTAATAACAAATATTTATTTGTTATTTACTGTTTTCTGTTTAGTTTCATAAATTAATAAGCACAGATAAAAAATTCAACTATAGTAACACTAATCCAAATAAAGTGCAACATTTAAAGGGTATATCCACTCGGAAAATACATAATTATTTTTTTTAGTTTAGTTGAAGAATGGGAGGTAAAGGAGCTATGTTTTAAACCTCATGTTTACCTTCCATTCTTCAATTTAACTAGCAGGAGACCAGAAAGAATCAGGCTCCTCCGCTGTTCCTCTGACATGTCCCCACAGAGCTTGCACTGTATGCGCATGCACATACGTCATGTGTATAAACTGCAAGCTCTGTCGGGAGCTGTCAAAGGAACAGAGGACAACCACGATCGAGGGTAAGTATGCCTCTATGCCTTTATGATTGTGGGGGAAACCAGAGTGCCCAGAGGAAACACACACAAGCATAGGGAGAACATACAAACTCCAGGCAGAAGTGTCCAAGGGTGGATTTGAACTCAGGACTTCCAGGCATCAGTGCTAGACTAACCACTGAGCCACCGTGCTACCCCATAATGGAATTCAGTTTCTTGTAAATCATTGTAAGCAATAAAGGAATTATAAAAGTTCCCACTAGAGCTGCAGCACTCCCCATTCTGTGTATCTTGTGCAAAGCTGTATACACAAAATGAAAGGTCAGTTTCCTAGCTTTAAAATGAGCCATCAACCACCTCTCTCCCACCTCCACAGCCCAAGATATACAGAAATGACTGACCAGAAAGTTAATGGGTGGAAGGCTGACTTGTGACATTCCTGAGGCTTCCCCTGCACAGTGCTGCCAGCGAGCACAACCTCAGACTCCCTCAGTGTGTGAGGGAGACAGGAAGTCCCTCCTCCTCTCTGCTGTGTGAAGTCAGAGACAGAGAAGTTAAGGGAATCTACAGCCCTTCTCTTTCACTGTGTGAAAACAGCCTTTTCAGGCAGAGTTTTCTGTAGGCAGGGCTTAAGCACCCGTGAGTGGGTGGGGCCACAGCACCCACGAGTGAGCGGGGCCACGGCACTCGTGAGTGGGCGGGGCCACATGGGGCTGTAAGATAATGGGCCATGGGGGGCCTGCAACTGGAGGGACCATGGGGTCCATGAGTGGGAGGGACCAAGGGGGTTGCAAAGGGGAGGAGGAGACACAGGACAGATTTACTGACAGTTTCAGAGCAGGAAGCAGGAAGTGCAGGGGACCTAGCGATGCTGCTGCCATATCACACACAAAAATGTAAATATCTTCAAAACTATGCAAAATAAACAAGGGAAATAAATTGCAGAAATTCTCAGGGGAGCAATTCCTATTAATTTACCTAAAGTCCTTTTTGGACCACAGATCCCCTTTAATACATATACCTATAGCAGCATACATCTGTGTCCATAAATAGCATACATGTTTGTCCATAAATAGCATATATCTGTGTCCATAAATAGCTTACATGTGTGTCCATAAATAGCATACATGTGTGTCCATAAATAGCATACATGTGTGTCCATAAATAGCATACATGTGTGTCCATAAATAGCATACATGTGTGTCCATAAATAGCATACATCTGTGTCCATAAATAGCATACATTTTGTCATAAATAGCAATCATCTGGTTTCCATAAATAGCATACATTTGTTTCCATAAATATCATACATTTGTGCCCATAAATAGCATACATTTGTGTCCATAAATAGCAACGTTTCGGGCTGTTGGCCCTTTCTCAACAGTCACAGCATGTGTATATCCATTACTGAACAACAAGTTAAATAATATCAAACAGGAATTTAAAACATGTGGACTCATACAATGTTGCACACTGCCCTCCCCTGGTCTACTGGTGGAACAATACCATCCATTTCCCTAAATTCACAAATACACATAAAGATCATAGCCTCTGTTCAAATCCCTAGCTGATAATGATCCCAATCTCTGCACCCTCCAAACCTCTCTCAGTTTAAGCAATCGTTGTCTATCACCACCGACTTTAGGAATTATAGTAAATATATATTTATTTAAGGAGTAAAGGTTCGTACACACCTTAGATTTTCACCAGACCCCCGAGCCCCGGTCTGGTGAAAATCTTTAGGTGTGTAAGAACCTCAAAGGTGTTGTAGGAAGCAATATATTGGGTGCACTGTACAAAAATTTAGACATAGAATGAATGAACACATTAGTAAAATAAGAAACAAGGTTATGTCCAGCTCAGTAGTGAAACAGTTTATGATGTGTAACAATGGGAATCTCGATTGTTTTGAAATACAGGGCAATGAAAAGTAATGTGTGGGGGAAGATGTTACGACAGACTTCTGAGGACAGAGACCAGGTGGGTTTTTTGTTTACAGACCAGGGTACCTGTGGGCCTCAATTCTACCTTTGATGTCACATGTTACACAGGACAATTATGTGGAACCTTGGAAGTATGACTCATTTATATAATATGTGGAATATTGGTTATATTAGTTTATTATATTTGTTTTGTTTAGTTAATATGTATAAGTAGTCCCCCAATATCATGTTTTAAATGATATATATAATGGGCTAATGTTTCCATGTTTAGTATGTTGGTTTAACACAAATGCTGTGTTGCATTAGGCAAATGTTGAATGGCTTGTGCTTAATACACTATATTTTTTATGGACTTTTAAAGATCCCAGAATGCCTTTGTTGGATGCGTGCCCTGTGTATTTGATTGTTTCCTTGTATGCTATTTGTGAGGCAAGTGAAGGGCCTGGGGCATGTTGTACCTGGGCCAGCAACTATGGATGGTGAGTTTGTTACTACAGTCTACCCATTGTTTTCAACTTTTGGACATGATAGTCTTTTCAGCCAAGGGCCTGGGGGATGATCCACATGGCTCACAAGCATCAGTTTCAGGTCCCCAATATTTTGAATATTTGGTCCCTGAACATATGAATTGCGAGTGTGCGGTGCAGTCATATGAGTGTGCCGGGCCATTTGATGTAGCCAAAACACCATGGACCTACTTAAGCTTCCTAGTCTTGGTATCCAGTGCTGCTTGTTTAGAATTGCTTCTAAGATCTACCTGTTATCTTGTCCTCTGTTCCTGACCTCCTGTTGCTGATTCTAGCCGGTGATCTGACAACCCTTGTCTGTCTTCCCCTGATCACGCTTGTCTGCTGCCAGCCCGATTCTAGCATGTTACTTGACTATGTTTGTCTGCTACCTGCAGGATTCTAGCCTGTGACCTAAGTAAGGGGCATAGTTCTATAGGTGCGATTATTTGCACCAAACCCCCCCCCCCCTCTCCGACACTTTGTGGCACCGAGCAGTGCCTCTATTATAAATTGACCATAACTGGGAACTATAATTCTTCCCAATCATCACTGTATCTGCCACCTATTTCTTTAGATATCCAATCTAAAACTTCTTATATTTTAGCTGTCAATTAAGTTCCTTGCTCTCAAAAATATTCTTCTGTGAGTAGTTTTACTGTAGATGGAATGGTGACAGAGTTTTGACAGTTGGAATGCTGTATGCAAGCTTGACAGTTGGTTTGTGGGGAAAAAAAGTCAGGTCGGATGGATGTGGGAATGGTTAAAAGAGGAAGGAGGGATACTTCTCCTAAACAAAATGTGTGTTGGATTGAAGGCATGCAGCAACACATGCAAATCAGAGTGTTTCTTGCATGTGGTCAATTATAGATTAAGATAAGGCAAAGTAATTTTTTCAGTATAGTGTCCCTTTAAGGTGGTCCCCCCATTTGATAAATTATTAAAACATGATTGGTCTGCCCATATGTTTGCTATGACTGAAATATTAATCAATCAAAATTGGATTTGGTCTTTCAGCAATCCTATTTTAAGAGGTGCAAACCTGCCCAGAACTCAGAAGTCACCGGGATGATGAAGATGGAAGATAGAAGACACAAGATCATGATGGCAGCGTGTGATATCGGCGGCGACTGTGTCATTTTCGACATTGGCGGTGAGAAAGAGGACAACGAAGACCTGAAAATGTCCTTTTTAGGATCAGGGAGAGGTCCCCCTGATCCTAATAACATGTATTTATAACATATAGTCTGGTTCAGCCTATTTTGTGGGACTCAGTGTGACTAAATCCCTCCTTCAGGGAGTAGTTTTAAGTTATACTTAAGTATTATTTTTTTGTTAAAGTACAGTCTCTCATCTTCTGCTCTCAACACCCTCTGCCCTGGTGGCTGCTATTGTATTTCTTCTGGCCTGGAGGGGATGTTATCTTCACTAATTATGCAGCATACACACAGTAACTGGAGTAATGCAAATGATTGCAGGCTGTCAGGCATAAGTGTTTAGCTGCAGAGGGGATAAGGGCCTTACTTCCTGGTTATAACTGGTGTGCTTCAACGTAGTATCGTATTGATTATAAGGATATTATCTTACAGTTGAGTAAGATTGTTGACTCCAGTAAGGGAGTCAATTATCAACAAATGCATCACACGTTCAATACAAAAACAAAATGGCAAGAAGAAAGACTGATTTCAATTAGTTTTGTTGGTATTTGGAAACAAAACAACAAGGCACTTTAAAATGGAATATTTGGAACATAATGTTGTCAAGCTTACAATAAACAATGCAAATGTTTAATTTTATTCCTCTTGTTTTGGAAAATAAGGAATATGTGTGGATCAAAATAATGATCCACTATACTATACTATTGCATTTGTTTTATTGGCGTTTTTTTGAGGGTGGGAAGATACATTTGTAACAGATTTCGGCTGTGGGAGAAAAGAACAAATTAGGATGTGAATGAATGTGTAGTTTATGACTTTTTATTGTGTTTACCAACTGCATGTTTCTGCTCTTTTTCCCCAACACAAAATGCTGGTGTGTTAGGTCATGTAGACAGGTGAACCCCTGTTGGGATCATGATATTAAATTGCCATTATTAGATCGCTTGTGGCTCTGTATAAAGCTTCCTCAGTGTGTTTAAAATAACAATTATTAGGAGGAAAGAAGGAATGGCTTTTCTGATCTGTAAAGTGCAGAGAAATACAATGACTTCTTTCATTAAGAATGAACATCTGCTGGGAGCACAAGCCAGCATGCGGTCACAGTGACGTCTTACATAACCCATTCTCATTAAAAATCAGTCTATTGTGTATTAATTTAGGCAGTAAAATATACCCCCTGAATATAAATTTTTGGCATTGGTAGCCTGATTGCTTGCTATAAAGTAATGGCACTTTTATAAACTAGTTTAAATATTACGATGAAACTCTTAGCAATGCAGAATCTGATGGTAGAAGCTACCAACCCTTCTTGTGTTCCACAAAAACAGTTAATTATGTTTTTAAATGAGAAATGAGATAGGTTCACTGTGTTCAGTAATCAGTTTAAAATTGTATTCCTTAGCTGTGAAAACAATTTATATGGAGGTTAGGTTAACAGTTTGAAGGGCAACTATACTGGAAAAATAGTTTATTTTAAATTGTCTATTACTGGAAACTACAATTTCCCCCAAATACCACTGTACCATTTTTTCCCCGTTGATATGTCCCCTATTTCTTTAAATATCCAATTTGAAGCATCTTACATTTGAACTGTAACAAACAAGTGACTTTTTATCTTAAAACCTTCAGCTTATGCAGTTTTTAAGTGTAATGGTGACAGTTGGTAAGTATAGATTTCATTGTGGGAAATTCTCTCTCCCAGTGCTGGTTTATGGTGGTTACTGAGCATGCTTGACTTCTTAGAAAGCCATTTCAGTTGGAAGGAGGAGTCGATTAAGAGTAAGAGAGAGGATACCGAGCCAGAGCAATCAAGAACTGGATTGAAGTCATGCAGCACACGCACCTTTAGAGTGAGTGCTACATAGATGTTTTTTCAGTATTGCTGCCCTGTAGGCCAAGTAAAATTAAGTATGTGAACACCCGGGTCAATATTTTCCATAGTCTGAAAAGAAACGATTTTCAGTTAAGTTCAGAATAAGAAAAATTAATTTTCACCAGATTATGCAGCTTAGAATGGGCACCACGATCAGCCGCACTGACATATCGGCAGTACTGCTTTAAATGCCATAAGATAGGCTACTAATTGTGAATATTTGCCCATGGATTCAATGTGTTATTGGATGATGTACACATCAGTCAATGGCAGAGGAAAAGAACCAGTCTATGCGAGTAATCAGAGACTAAAGTAGCTACCGTAACTGATTAGTGTATAAAATTGTTTTAATTGCATCACTTTAAAGGGCATGTCTACCCTTGTAATAAAATATTTATATTATGTGCTGCTCCTTCCCCTAGCCCCAACCGCATAACTATTATTCACAGAAAGTGCTCCAATCTTTACTTACCATGCCTCTATCCTTCACCGCACTGCCTCGGCCCTCTGCTTGCACGGAAATGCAAGCAGGGGGCGGGACCAGCAGCCGTGTCCGTGATTGGCAGCCAATCACGGACGCGGCTGCCAGGAGTTCAGAACGGCGAAGGAGAGAGGCATGGTAAGTAAAGATCGGGGCACTTTCTGTGAATAATAGTTATGCGGTTGGGGCTGGGAGAAGGAGCAGTACATAATATAAAAAGAATTTTATGGTAGGGGGAGGGAGAGAAAATCGGGAGGGAGAGGGAGGGCTGCAGTGCGCATGCCAAACTTCTCCCGGAGGGTAGACAGGAGGCAGAGTCCTATATGGATTCTGCTATCCTCCTGCTGGCCAGTTTTTGGGACTTTGGGGCGAGACTACAGGAGAACCATATGGAGCTAGGATGTGAGGTAAGGACTTTTACACACTACATAGTGTGGCTAGTAGTGGGTTAAATTATAGTTAAATTATAGTTTGGGGGTGGACATGCTCTTTAAGCACAAAGGTCCTTGTAAGGACGTCCGGCCCGGGTTGTCGGACGTTTGGCAATCCACAAACGGCCGATTTCAGGAATCTCCAGCCGTTCAGGGATTTTGGTAAGCGGCTGTTTGAGTTTTTCTGAATGTTCGAAAATGACCGAAATCGACACGTGGAAACCGGAAGTAGCATGCGCTACATCCGGTTTTTATGCTGTTCCCCGCGCATGGACGTGTTCCTCAGACCATCTCCCAGGGGCCTGTAAGGTAAGTTTACACTGTAATATTTCAGAAAGTTCGAATGAACTTTTTACCCCCATTGACTTTAATGGGTCCGTTTTCGGACTTTCTAACTTTCTAACATTTTTAGAAGTTCGAAAGTTCGGCCATCTCTATTTAAGACCTCTCCGTGCAAAGTAGATAAGGAAAAAAGTTCTAAAAATGGTTTAGGCTCTGTAACCAGTGATTATATTTTATTATTTTCAGTTAGCAAAGTTCCAGTTTAATAAAGGGGAACATGGCTTTGATAATGAAGATATGGATATGAAGACCATATTTCGAGCAGTGGGCCCTTCATTCAAAAAAGGACTGCTTGTAGAGCCTTTTGAGAGTGTACATGTGTACCTGCTGGCCAGTTTTTGGGACTTTGGGGGGGGACTACAGGAGAACCATATGGAGCTGGGATGTGAGTTAAGGATTTTTACACACTACATAGTGGGGCCAGTAGTGGGTTAAATTATAGTTTGGGGGGTGGACATGCCCTTTAAAATCCATTCCACTTTATATATTATTTTGCATTCGATAAACCAAATTTATTGAAGTCTACTAGTGTAGAATCAATCAAATCTTGATCAGCCAGGCTGGAAAATTTCCACTTACCATAACATTTTTTGATAAATTATGGTAAATACTCATCTGATTGCTTTAACATGCATGTGCTAGATAATCCATAAATAATTTATAATTAAAGGTGCATGCACACGTGCGATTGCAGGGGCCGACCCCAGCAATGCACAATGTGTATGTACAGCCATTTCAGGCATTATTCGTGCCATGTATGGGCACTTTGTCGGCTGAAACAGCCGTGCAGTTGGGGGTCCTTGATGATCCGCCTGGTGGATCAGGTAATGAGCCCCTACCGCACTGCCATTTCGCCTGACAACGTTCCCATACACGGCACGATTATTGCCCGATGCGGCCGTGCATACACATCGTGCGTCGTGGGCCCCCACAATCACACCTGTGTACGAGGCTTAAGAAACTAATATTATTTCCCACATCTGCAATCAAGTCATTTTTGATTCCCAGTTGATAGATTTATCTAATAAGTCAACTGAAATGTAGAGCAATCAAACATAAGATATAGCTGTCATGTCCTATCACAACTTGGGTGGGAACAAAGGCTTGTTGCATCTGTTTGTACATTATATAAACAGTTTCACAGCTTGAGCTGATAACAGATTGTGCACTTTTCAATTTAAACGGAACCGTAGTCTCCAAACACATAAAGGTCAAATAAGAGCTTTTAGTCTTAAAAAAGTTATATTGATGAAAATATTCAGCAATATACCTTCCTGAGTCTCTGTCTTTGCCTTTCTTTGCCTGGTTAATCCATAGACAGGAGCCAATTGTCATTTTCTGTCTGTAACAAGACTCATGAATCAGTGCAGGGACTTCCTGCTTTGCCCAGCATTAAGCAAATTTTAGTTTAAGCAGAGAACTACATTCGTACTATTTTACTGCTACTTCTTGTTTCCCTGACAGCCATGCTGTACATTGAATAGAAGCTGCTCAATTCCTATAAATCACCGGAAAAAAATAGGCAGCACCTATTCAATGTACAAGACGGACAGCTGGCAGTGAAACAAAGAGTAGCAGTAAAGTGGTTAGTATAAACATAGCTCTCTGATTAAACTGACATTTGCTTAATATGGTCTAACCCTAAGTGTGTTACTATTTCAGTTTCCACGTTTGTATTAAGTGTTTCACTGCTACATTTAATAGGAGCATTCCTTTCCGGTGATTCATGGGGATGGGTTGCCCTTATTTAATATACCGGATGGCTAGCTAGCTTTTTGGTTTTCTAAATAAAAAGTCTAAACCTAGGTACATTCCTATTTCATTTTTTTTTACTCTGTAAATGGTAGAGGGGAGACCTGATCGTTTAAAAGCACACACATAAAGAAAAAATAAAAACATTTAAAGGCTATGTCCACCCTAAAATTTATTTTTTCATATAAGATCCCCCCTGGGCTCCCAGCCCCAACCGCTATATTTTTTTTTAGAAAGCCCCCAAACTCTACTTACCTCCCCTCGATCCTCCGCCGCGCTCCCGGCCCTCTGCTTGCAAGGAAATGCAAGCAGAGGGGCGGGACCGGCCCGCGTCTGTGATTGGCTGAGCGGCAGCCAATCACAACGCGGCTGCCGCAGCTCACTTCGCCGGAGGAAGAGAGAGGTAAGTAAGAGTTTGGGGAGCTTTCTAAAAAAAAAATTGCGGTTGGGGCTGGGAGACATGGGGGAAATCAGTACTGAAGGGGTTTTATGCTAGGGGGAGGGATAGAGAACGGGAGGGAGAGGGAGGGGAGGGAGGGGGAGAAGGGCTGCAGTACGCATGGCAAAAATCTACCTGAGGCCAGCTAGCAGGCAGTGTCCATATGGACTCTGCTAGCCTCCTGGTGGTCATTTTTTGGGACTTTGGGGGACTACTACAGGAGAACCCTATGAGCTGGGATGTGAGGTAAGGATTAAACTACACTACATGGTGGGGCCAGTAGTTGGGGGGATTATAGTTTTGGGGTTGGACATGCCCTTTAAACCCATATGTATTTATAAGAAATAATGCACTCTTTACAATACACTAGGATATGAAGTCACTTGCCCTGTATGAAAGCATGAACATGAACGAAGGGGAGAAAGATGGCAAGCAGAAATTGTGAGATTGTTTTCTGCACAGAGATCAGACCAGCTGAATCCATAAAAGACAGTAAAGGAAGTTGGTGATGTCATGGCTGTTACCGCCTTAATCAAAGAGTGAAAGCTTAGTCCATAGAGGTGAGAGGTCTGTTTCTGTGATTGAACCATGGATTGTCCTGTAAAAGGGAGAAAGGACTGCTTGTTTTATCACTATATGCCTGATTCCCATAAGTTGCCAGCAGTTTTTAGTTTTTTTTTCTACAGGTTTTATCTTTATGCAAAGAACAAAGGGGGAGATGCAATTATTTCGCTATCGCAACCTACGTGCACTCGCTTCCGCAATGTATTAACCACTTTGCGACCATTAATACATTGCAAAAATGCTAGCGGTAAGTTGCGACCTTTTGCGCATATTTTAAAGACTCCATTGAAGAGGCGTTATTGTCGCGCAAAAAAATAGCGAAAAAAACGGCGCAAAATTATATAGCATCACTTTGCGCTGCGCAAAGAATTTGAAAAAAAGAAAAGAATTGCGACATGGTGCAGGCAGTGCAAAACCTTCGATAACACGTTAGTACATAGGTTAGCGTGATTTTAGCGCTTATTTTCTCGTTAGCGCGGGATATTGCATCTCCCTGAAAGACTTCTGGAAATTTACCATGTTTCCATAGAGCTCTTAGAAAGCTATATATTTAAAAATACTTTTACGCTTCCATAAGCTGAAAGCAAAACCAGAAGTGCACTACAGATCGGTATGCAGAGAAAAATAGAATGAAATAGAGAGATAGAAAAACAACAATTCATTTGCTGGAGGATATTGCCAGTAAACTGTTTAAAGGACATTTTCTTAAAGTCCCTCTACCTTAAGATGCCCTACACTATACTTAAAGGAGAACTAAACGTAAATTTTTAAAATCCTGTTAACGCTTTTCTCCCCAGAACATCTGTAACAAAGAAGTCTTCCATGTTGTTGCCAGTACAAATCATAGCCCATTTTGGCTTCAAAGAGCCACTCCCCCTGACCCCAGTATTCACTGTCTGTATGCACAGAGTTTCTAGTTTCTGTTTCTAGCAAAAGATAAAGTTTCTAACTGTACCAACACTAATTGCTGGTGGTGCACAGGAACACACAGCCCAAGTAGTCACAAGTTCAAATCCCCTAGCTTACATATGAAACAATACAACTTAGGTCTACTGTCTGAGGTTTTTTTTCATTTTTGTTTGTTTCCATCATGTTTTTATAAATATATATACACATCTACATAACTTTATATATAGGAGCTCTGTTTTTTATTTATCAACCAGCGTGAATTGCTGACAGCCTTCCTGGAACAATACAAAATAGTAAACTGATTTTTTCCTGACATATACTGAAATATACTTGCATCTATTGCATACGTAGTAGTGGTGCCCAGCTAAAGTGTTGGACTTGGAAACAAACAGACCATTGGGACACTGGTTCAATTTCCCAGGTCTCCCTTTTTTTTTGGTTTCTATTATGTTTCTAGGAAAAGATAGAGATTCTACATTTACGGATATCCCTCCTAGTAGCCCTTGGCTTGACACAGCATAGAAGGTTGCAGGTTCGATTCCCAGGATTTACTATTATTTTTTACTGAAATGTTAATATTCTGTTTCTTACATCCATGCTAGCAAAGAAATAAAATACAAATATTTTTTCCTTTTTGTATGAAAAGCCAAGGAATCTGTGTTCTGTGTCAGAAGGAGGGATAATTTCTGAGCTATAACATGATTGTACATTTAGCTGGGTGTTCCCAGATAAGGTGATTTATGGGAGCTATTGGGGTAATGTTGTCTGGAGACTTTAGTTCCCCTTAAGGGCTAGGCAACACTAACGCGTTTCTAGCTCGTTTGCGCACGCGATTATGGTTAACATGGCGGGAACACAAAAAATGTGTTTGTGCATGCGTTTTGCGTGCACCAATTTTTTACGCAAACGCATGTGTTTTTATATTAAATTACAAAAAACGCAAGCACAAAAGTGGCGCAACAACGCATGCGATAACGCTCACAATTGCGTGCGCGATTTAGTAACATAATAATTGAGGTTGAATAAAGACATACGTCCATCAACCTATTCACCCTCTTTTTTTTTTTTTTTAACCCGACCTAATAGTTGATCCAGAGGAAGGCAAAAAAAAAAAAAACAGCTAAAAAGGGGGGAGGAAATTCCTTCTTGACTCCAAATGGCAAGTATCCCTGGATCAACCAGATCTATATGTATTAATACCAGTAATTCTCAATATTTTTTAGTTTTAGAAACTTATCCAGGCCTTTTTTAAACTTATTTAATGAACTTGCCATTACCACATCTGCTGGAAGGCAGTTCCACAGTTTCACCGTTGTCACTGTAAAGAAACCTTTCCTAACCTGAAGATGAAACTTCCTTTTCTTCCAACCTTAAAGGATGTCCACGAGTCCTCTGATATGACCTATTAGTGAACAATGCACCAGAGAGTTCATTGTATGGCCCATTAATATATTTGTATAAGGCTATCATATCCCCACGTAAATGTTGCTTCTCCAATTAAACAGCCCTAACTTGTCTAATCTGCCTGCATAGTCAAGCCCCTCCATTCCCCTTATTAATTTAGTTGCCCTTCTCTGAACTGCTTCCATTATGTCCCTTTTGTATATGGGATTCCAAAACTGCACTGCATATTCCAAATGAGGCCTTACCAGTGCCTTGTAAAGAGGGAGAACAATATCTTTCTCTCTTGAATCAATTCCCCTCTTTATACAAGACAATATCTTGCTAGCTCTAGCCGTTGCTACCTGGCATTGTTTGCTATAGCTAAGTCTGTTATCTACCAGAACCCCCCAATCTTTTTCCATTACAGATGCACTTAACACAGAGCTATTTATGGTGTAGGTGGCACAGGGATTATTAAATCCCAAATGCATCACCTTACATTTATCAACATTGAATCTCATCTGCCATTCTGCTGCCCATTTTGATAATCCATCTAGGTCTGCTTGCAGCACTTGCACATCATTTGAAGTTTCCAAAGCTCTGCATAGTTTAGTGTCATCAGCAAACACTGAGACCTTGCTCTCAATGCCCCCTTCTAAGTCAGTCTATTTTGTGTTCCATTCTTCTATTTAGTGCGTTGTAGTGGGGCCTCAGACTCAGTTCCTACTACTGTACATTTCCCCTGACAATCGCGGAACGTCCAAAGAACCCTCTGGCCTGGCCTTTTTTGCAATCCACTAGTGATCACAAAATGAATGGACCAGACAGAAATGGCTAAAGGCAAGAACCACTGTGTGGAAAATGCGGTAGTTGGACAAATTTCTAATCTGTCTAACGTCTAACTATTGTATGGCCATCTTAAAGGACAACTAAAAGCAAGGATTATCCATCATATATAATGCTTCTTTTTCTGTAATTTAATGCTATTGGATGCCAATTTGTCTAGTTGAAGAGCATTTTCTGTCCAATATTTTTCTAATGATATGTATGTGCGGAAACATGTATTTCAGTGTTTGTTAATACAGTATAATATGCATCACTGGTTCAAAGTTCGAAGTTCCGTTTTCACAAACATCGCGGTGACTATATTACACTGTAAGTGGGGAATTATCCCTTATATTATATACAGATGGTGTAAGTGAAAAGTACATTACATTAATTGTATGTGTTGTTGGATAAATATATTTTGTTAACAGTGAACAATTAAGCTTGTGAAGGTTCTCATTCATCCAGGTCATGGTATATCTGTTGTATTCAGTTAGATCAAGTGGACTTACAAGTTTAGTTCTTCAAACATCTTCAAGAAATGAACTATAACTAGACTGTAAGCTCTACGGGACAGGGACCTCCTTACCTCTTGTGGCAAAGCTATAGCACTTTGTATGAATTTTGTTACTGTGGCGCTTTATAAATAAACTATACATACATAAATACTTTAACTCCAGTTGATCTAACTGAATACAACAGATATAATAAACAATTAAGCAACATCTGGTAAATTTGCCACCATTTTACTATTTCTACAACTTTTATAAATGCATGTTCAATGCACCCATACAGTTTTTACTTGCATAAAGAGAGGAATGCACTTAAATACAAAGTTTAAAACACATTTTGTGCTTTTACAAGTTATAAAGTAAATATTTTTATTACTATAGAAAAAATATAATTTACAAAACAGAGAATAGGTCAAGTTAAAAAAGACAACAGCTCTAAGCTGATTTTTGCTAGTCATGCAGGCTCCCAGAAGGACGAGCTCCCAGAAGGTTCCAAAATGCAAACTATGAAGTAATATAATTTGGATTCATGTTATGATTACATATACACAATGTATATACATATATAACTGCAGGAGACATGTGGCTAGTGCAGTATAGTTTTAAAGTCTTTACCACTGCTCCCAGCTAAAGTCATCTCCTCTTCCAAATACAATGAAGAAGCCCAGGATTGTAAGGAAAATTACAGTATTTCCAGCAAGCACCAATCCACATGCTCCCCACAAAATCTGCAACAAAAAGTGAACATAACTATTATCAAATATAAATAATTTAAAAATCTGTCATGTTGCCGATAAATTTAACATATATACTTGAGTATAATACGAGGTTATCAGGCTTTAAAAATAGCCTGAAAACCGAACCTGTTTATACTCGAATCACTCACCTCTGTGTGAAGTCACTACTCGCCGCCTGTCTCACTTCCCGGTGCCGAGTATTGACGTCAGGCAGGCAAATGTGGAGCGAGCGGCCTGCCGAATTTCACACTGAAGTAACTTACCTGAAGACTGCCCAGGCAAGGTACCGTGACACTGAACTGGGGGGGGGGGGTATCTCGGGGGGAGGGGCAGTAATACCATACAGTAACCCCCAATTCCTTGCCACTGCAGATGTTTGAAAACTACAACTCCCAGAAACTAAACCAAGCTGGGAGTTATAGTTTCCAAACATCTGGAGTGCCAAGGAATTGGGGGTTACTGTATTGGATTACTGTCAATTTAAAGTAGAACTAATGCCTCAAAACAATACAGAATCAGAAGGCAGTAGTGGTCATAATTTCTACCCTCGAATTATACTCAAGTCAATCATGTTTTCCTAATTTTTCTCGTAAAAATAGGTACCTCGGCTTGTACTCGGGTTGGCTTATACTGGATTATACACGGTACATTGTGTACTAGTGATTCTGCGCCATGTGGCATAAGCCTTAAATGTCAACTCTGTACATATAAATATCAAAATCCTAATGCAGCCATAATCATACACATTTCAGTCTCTGTCAGAGGTAATCCCTCCAAAACCTTATCTGTTTTTAATATTTATATTCTTTTTATAAACAATAATACGTCAATTGCGAGTACAATTCTATTTAAATCTATGCAATATAGGTTTGGGCCTAGGCACTCCTTCTGGCAGCTTGCCACTGAAGTTGAAGGTGCAGCTTTCCGTCAGTCCCTACCTTAAGGACTCCAAGCTCCATAGCTCCGCACATGCAAAAAGATGATGAAGCGCACACTATTCCTCAGAATGATCTGTTATTTATTCACATCACACAAACAATGTTTTGGAGATCGATATGTCTCCTCCGAAATGTTGTTTGTTTGTGTGATGTGAATAAACAGATCATTCTGAGGAATAGTGTGCGCTTCCATCATCTTTTTGCTTGCACAAATTATTTAAAGCATCTTTTCTTGGTTGAAATTTTATCGAAAGCAGCAAACTAAAAATTCTGGCAGTAAACAATCTATATTTTTGGAAGGGACATTAAACCCATTAATTTAATTGTTCTTACACACAACACAATTATGGATCTTTAGATTGATAATAACCGAACACTTTCAATTGGTAAACAGAGGTTGGGAAAGGGGTTGATTTCAGCTGATCTGACTGAATTTGATTTATCTTCAGATTCCTGGCCAATTTAAACACATTATTGGATCGGAAATCAATCAGAGAAAAAATATCTGCTAGTTTGCACCTAATATTAAAGGACAGAGCAATACTAAATCAGAAGGCTGATCCCATTGATGTAAAAGTTGTAATCTGTGTCTTACCTTTCATTTTGATGTAGGTGCTGGGAAATTTACCTTTTTAACATGGGTTTATTATTTTATTTCCCAGCATTCCAGTATCATAGTGTGGTCACTGACCATTGTGTTCTTTTGCATGCCCAGCTCTAAGCTACTCAAGGAAATTGTTACAGCTAGTCACGCCAACATGTAGTCTCTAGCCAATACTGTTACACTTCGTATGAGGCAGGGTAGCAAGTGACTGAAGGGTTTGGCCAGACAGTGCACATACGCACAGTTAATTTATCCAGTCCTTCAGAGGATAACATTTACTATAATGCTATTTACTGAAGTGTTAACTAACAGTTTATTGAGAGGATACTTGCAGTAAAAAAAAATTGGTTTAGTTCTCCTTATTCTAATGCACGTTTTCTATACAATTTGTTTTGTGCAATTTGTTTTTGGGAAGCAGAGCAAAAATGAAGGAACTATGCCATATACACTTACATCTACAACCTAACATAAATATTTTTCCTGACTGTTTCTGTGAACAGTGGAGGGTACTGGTTTACATTCTTTAGAAATAACTAGTACATACATGGCAAGTATGTGTGTATTATAGTATGTTCCTATATATAGGGATTTTAATGCTTCAATGAATTTGCTGCAACTTCACACAGAAAACAATAATCAAACAGCAATATCTTAGATGAGCTTCATGGTATGTCACTTACCTAGATATTCCAATCCGTTTGTGAGATACAGAGTTCTAAGGTTAAAAGTTAGTCTTACCCAGTTGGTAAACATGTTCGTCTAATGTACACACATAAAACCCTACCTTCCACCTTTAAATTAGTACACTATTGAGAAGGGGTAGTACTTCCACTGCATTATCAACCACATAATAATAATCACAATCATCATAATGTCCATAGGTAGAGAATGACTGCAGGCTTGTAACTTGCTTTAAAAAAGAAATGGCTAATGATATGGCAGTATGCTTATTGGCCTCACATCATCAGCTCTCTCACAGCAGGGAAAAGAGTCTAAAACAATAATAGATAGGTACACACACCTGCTAGTTATCTTCAGTGCTGCTCTGTTCAAACCCCATTCCAAAGGGCCAATCGGCACTGCAGAACAGAAAGAGGAACCAGAACGCTACACGGATGAGCAGGTGATAAAAGGGCAGAACCCCTATAGTTTATTCAGACATAAACCAATCCAAAGTTTAGGGGGGACTCTGAAACATTGGATTGCTTTAAGTCTGAATAAACTATAGGGGGTTCTCCCCTTTTATCACCTGCTCATCCGTGTAGCGTCCTAGTTCCTCTTTCTGTTCTACAGTAGGGGAAAGACACAGTGCAAACCAGGAAGTTAACCTTTTCATGCCAGTAACTTTGGATTCAATGCAGCTACAGACCTCATCATAAGCTTGTTTAAAAGGGTAGGATAGAGCTCTCTTTTTAATAGTGTTAAGGGCATGTATGGAGACCACAGTTCCCCTTTAAGTAACTTTATTTTCTGGTGTGACTGGTCAACTTTAACCGCACTTTCATTGCTTGTTAACAGATTCAGATTTTACAAATGTCACCACAATTGTTTTTCCTTGTAGTTTCATACATCACTTACCACATTAACTCTAGCAAGAACAATAGGTAAGCCGAATGCCGAGACAACAATTCCAGTTGTGAAGAAAAATGCCAGTTCTCTGCAGGCACTGCTTGCGGCATCTGTATCATCACTAACTCGTTTGGCAATAAAATATGGAATAGGACTGATGGCATAAAATATCAAAACAAATAGAGGCCAGTAAATTCTGTTGGAAGAAGATGGAAAAGTTTAAAAAAACTGGATAACAGTAATTTAAGCAGTTACATAACTTTTTTTAGTATTCCAAAGGGTGCAATTAGTGTCCATGGAAGAAAATGTATGGAGATTTCCATTGTTATTTGTACAGATAAAGGTAGCAGCAAACAATCATCAAAGGCTATATGTGACCCCAGCCTTATTATTTATTTAGCTTTATTTAAAGCCTTGTTGAACTTATTGTCACAGATAAACCTTATTCCACTACATCCTGAAATGTGCTGCACATGCCAGATGTCACTAGGTAAGCTTTTCCAGTACTACCAAGAAGAGAACAGACAGTGATAGACAAATATATGTCTGCCACCAGGGGTTAGAATAATTACCATTTACAATTATAAATCTATGTGAAAAAATATCCCATGTGGACACAAGTAAATATCATTAGCACAGGAGGAAGTCTTAATGAACACCTGTGAAACCTTAAACATTGAAAACATGTAATGCAGGGATTCCCTACCAACAGCCCTTCAGATTTTTTAAACCTTAAACTCTAGCATCTCCTGGCTGTCCTCTGCTGCTAAGGATGGGCAGAGTAGGGCACAGGTTGGACATCCCATTATTTTCTACCATCAGATATACTAAACCATACATATTACTTGATAAAGGTCTTAGACAGGGGCCAAAATGTTGCAGAGACATTTGACAGTTTTGTGTGCTAATAAATTCTATTAAAAAGTGTGCACTGATATATATTGGATTTGGATAAACCTTAGTGCCTGCAGTTGACCCCCATATATTTAATTATTAAAGATTTAATGTTTACTATGGTACTTACTTGTAATTTTCCAAGGCACATCCCAGCATAAGGAATGTTAATCCAATAGCTCCACTAAAAGATAATGCAACAAGTGCTGGAAAGAAATGACACAGGGTTTTTAATAAAACAAAACAAGCCCTAAAACAAAAAGTATATCTGTCACTGAGGGTGAACCAAACAGTTTTTCATTAAGTAAGTTTATTTTCAACAAAGTAAATTAGTTTGAAAACAAACTAAACCAGATAAAGAAAAAGGCACAGGAATGCCAGGAGCTCTCTTATTGCCTTCTGGAATCCATTCCTACTCACACACATTACATATTTTCTTTACCTTATAATGCTTAAGTAAGAAACTGCAAGTGATGTCAAACCTTGGCACTTCAGATCTTTGAAAACTACAAATCCCAGCATGCCATTGTTGCATTCTGCAACCAAGGCATGCTGGCAGTTGTAGTTTCCAAACATCTGTATTGCAAAGGTTCAATATCACTGAAGTATAACATTCCTGTAGTTTTCAACAGCCTTTTTGTTTGATAAACCAATATTCATTGTTTCTTTTTAGGACTTTAGCTAGGATCAGGTTGAATGCTGGTAGTTGTAGTTTTCAAACATCTGGAGGGCTGCAAGTTTGACATCCCTGAGCTAGGTCATTGGCAAAGTAAATAAGTGTCATGTCTTTGTGTTTACACGTGCATATGCTTATTGAAATCATTTAAAACTATCACCAGATCACTCTAATTAGCAGATGCTGCAGGTGGGTAAATGTAATTGAATTTAAGTTCCAGCTTTGGAACAGTAACATGCACAACAGTTTCTATTGTATATATTCCATAATCCTGCCAGGAACTGACACATAGTCTAATGATCAGCAATGGAATTAAATGATGCACTTGGGGTATAATTGCTGTTTGATCAGCACTGCAGTGTACTGGCTGTTGCTGTAATGAGAGTAAATGGCACAATACCTTTAATCCCTGCCATGTCGGGCCAGAAGCTGAGTCTTTGGTGAAGTGTGTTTATTGTTCCTGTTTCCTGATAGCCCAGCACTAGAAGGAACCAGGAAGTTGTTTTCTATTGGTAAGTAGTCATGTAACACACATCCTTAGTGGTCTCTAGCCTGGAATTGCTGTGGTTGGACTACATATCCTTCTCTTCGGATTTGCTAAAGTGCCCTGCCAATCACGTGCCGCTACAAAAGTGATTGGATAATAAAGTACAGCTGACCGGTCCGCTCCTTGTGTTGCTATGAGGATTCCGAATGAAAGGCAGGTCTCTAGGAACTGGTTTGTACTGTTGCACTTTACTGCATGTATTTTATTCTAACCATGTAGTCCAGTGACAGGCAACCATGAGCCCTCTATATAAGTGAAAGCTACAATTCCCAGCATTCCACTACAAAACTGCAACAGCAGAGGACATTTAAGGAATGCTGGGAGTTTTGCAAACATCTTGAATGCTATTGGTTGGCGATACTTGATTTAGTCAGTAGCTCTAGTTTATAGTGAGGGGTTATTAGAGGAGCTTTGTACAGAAAAAAAATGGTCTTCTAGCTTTCAATGGTGGGTTAAACCTAAATCAAAGTGAAGGAGAAACTGCCTGCAGGGCTGGGACCTAAAGCAGCCAAGGGACAGGGAACACAGAGGATTTCCAGCTGGTATCCATTGTGGGAATAGGGAGGGGGTTTAGGGCACTGGCAAGAAACTTGCCTCCCCCCAGGTAAGGGATGGTAACAAAGAGAAGGGAGGGGTTAATTAATCCGCTCCAGCCATGGGATCTTAAGGTTCGTACACACGTGCGTTCGCGGGTCCCGACATATGATGCATACGAATGTTCGTTTCGGCTGATAATCATCACGTGTATGGGCCCTTTATCGTCCAAAATGGCCGTTCGGTTGGGGAACGTTGCCCGACCGACCAGGCAGATCTCTTGGGAAAGTTGTCTCCCTGACCTTGCACTGGATTAGTATTAAAGGCTATCACTTCCCCCCGTCTACTGGCTTTTAAGAAGGAGGGAAGAGGCCTCTCATCCAATGCTTAGTATTCAAGGCATAAGACCTCCAATTAAAGGGACATGTTGGGGGTGCTACTACCACATGGAAGCTTAGTCAATCTTCCTGCAGAGAAGCTCTGCTACAATATATACACAAAATGAAGGCTGGGAGCACTCCTGTGGCAAAATTACTTTATAACAAATAGTAGAAGTCCTACTGATCTGACCAAAACATTAGAACAAACAAGAAAAGAGATGATCAATGCACATTCCTGGGCCCAATATTATCATAATATCTATGCTAGTGCAGGGGATAGAGGAAGCCAGTTCAGCAGGGCAAGCGGAAGTGGTGAGGCGCAGCAGCGCCCTTGTCATTTCTGAGCTGCATTCCCCCGAGTCCTGCCGTCTCTCCTCTCCTGGTAACACAAGAGCAGCTCGGAGGGAGAGCAGGTAGTAGGCCTAGCATGCAGTGCAGAAAGATCTCCAAGCATTGCATGTGGTATGGAGAGGGCAGCAACCGGAATTATAGGCAGAAACAGAAGTGAGGCGGCACGTTCGCGCCCCACTTACCACCAGGGGAACAGTATACCAAATGGAGGGGGCAAGCCAACGTCACTTCCTCCCCACAGACCACCAGGTATTTTGGAGCACAGAGGTGACACAGTGCAGTCACGCTGACATTGCTTCCGCCCCACGGGACACCCGGAAGTTAGGAGCACAGACCAAAGGACACTGCAGTCGCACTGACGTCCATTCCGCCCCACAGGCCACCAGGGTTAGCAGAAAAAAGCAGGGGTGGTGCAGCGGAGGAATTTATTTTACAGAAGGCTGGAAAGGGCTACATCTCACATAAAGAAGCCATATCATAAGGTCACAGTCTCCGCAGAAGCTAGGGCAGACTTAAGGGTATGGGACAAACTTTTGAGCCACTTTAATGGTAAGAGGTACTGGCTGCCTACCCCTAAGTCCAACTTTCAGTTGCAGCTGTTCACAGACACAAAAGGGGGTGAAGGACTGCATTTAGGTTTAGGGGCAACTCTTCAAGCTGTACATTTTTTGTACAATAAAGTGACCTCCCAAATATTTTGCCACTTGAAACCTGTGTTGTGTTTTTTTTATTTATCTGGTTTAAAGGAATGTAACTATGTACATATATATGCATATGAAAGAAAAGTTAACTTAAACTACAATATACATTGTCACCAAGTAGCTGGGGAGCCGTTTGTGTCCCTTATGGCATTCCCTTTTAATCATGTTGCTGAGGCCACAGTACAACACACCAAACCGTGAGCATTATCGCACTCGTTTTGTTGCGTTCGCCCACCTTTTTGCGTTTGCATATGCGTTTTCGCGAAAATATGCTTAATGCAAAATGGAAACACGCGCAATCGCATGCGCATCTGAAATCGCAGAAATGTTCCTGTGATTTCCATGTTCGCGAAAATGCTTGCGCAAACGTGGCCTAGCCCTAATACTACAGTTTCAGGCACATTTACAGGGAGATGTAACAAAAGTTCTTATCGTTAAAAATGGTGCTAATTTTGCCAACCAATCAGATGTTGGCTTTCAAATGGTAAAAAACATCTGATTGGTTGGGACAAAGTTCGCACCATTTTTAACGATAAGAACTTTTATTACATCTTCCTGTTAGATCCCATATTGGACTGTCCCTTCATTTTTCATTTTGCTCTGTACTCTGGATAGGGCGCTTGTACACTATGTACTCACCTTCCCGCAACATTCTTCCTAGTTTGAACAAGAACAGCCCGACCTGTTCTCTTTTGCAATCTACTTGTAGGAACGTTGGAAAGTAAGAACCACTGGCAGGGAAATGCAGTATTTAGACCAGTGGTTTATCAAACTTTTTTGGTCCGTGGCATGCTAGGCAATGCAAATTTTTCTCGCTGCACACCTGTTTTTTAATGTGGGACATAATGTTGTAACTACTCATTTTATGCATGTTACAGTGTATATTGTCATAAGATATACACCATTGACTGCACTGAAATGTATATCATAATAATATTTTTAAATTAAAACATAAGAAAAACTTAAGTCACATCAGCGTGCCCCAGCACACCCTTTGTGAAACCCTGATTTAGACATTCATCTACTAACAAACGTCTTAACTATCTAGTGTATGACTAGCATTACTGTAGAGAGGTGGGGGGGTTCGACACCAATAGAGGTGGGGGGGTTCGACACCAACTGTCTGCCATGTACAATGCTGTTTTAACACCTTACTCTGGGCGTTCCTATAACACCTCTTAGCCACTATCTAATCACACCCTTAACACCTGGCTGTGATATGCTAATTGGGATTTTCCAGGGTACATAATTGCCACAGATTCTTGTACAAGTCATTCTGAATTGAGAAAGCCAGTCGGATGACTAGCGAAACGTCTTCAAGAACTACATTTCAAGTCCAGTTGATCTAATTGAATACAACAGATATACTGTAGAGAAAGTGTTTTAGAAGCCTGAACTTCTAAAAAGGAGCATATAAAGTTAAAAATCTGTTAAAATGAAAATTACCTGGGTCAGGGAAAAAGGCTTGGTAATTCCTACTTCCCAATATAATATCTGTGAGGAGCATCAGCCAGTCATTACTACAGGAAAGAACAGGATGCTAACCCAGGAAGATTAAAACTGTATGTGCTAACGCTCATTAATAAATTGATAGTGGGATGTAGTAATAATGAAACCTACCTACCTGTCCCAGCTACTTTTTATCTTTAAAAAGTTAACTTTTACAGTTTAGTTGTCCTTTAAACTGCAAAATACTAAAACCTATGGGTAATTTTAGGTGGGATTACTGGTGCAATCACAACACAGCTGAAAGAGGCAAAAGGCTGTGTAGAGACTGTATTTTTGATATTAATGACGTTGATTTAAAGACTGCCTCATGCTGCTTCCATCTCGCCAAGCCAGCCAGAAATCCTGAAATTGATCACAAATGCAGTGTCACATGGTTTCCCAGAGACTGCTCTTCAAGGGTAAGTTAACTGCTTGGCTACTGCCACAAAACATGCAGACAGGTATAAAACAAGAAAGGAATCAGAAAGTGAGGAGTTGGAAACTTCAGTAAGTCCTATCAGACAAGGAGCAAGAGGTATGTCTCTCACAGGATCAGCCAGGAGAGCATTATGATGGGTTTTACAGGCACTGAAAAATATAGTATACTAAAACATCTGCCTGTAAAGGAGGGCAGTTCAGTTTCTTCAAAAGGTAGCATGTCCACCCCCCAAAAAAACATTTGATATGTCAAGTGCCCCTCAAAACCTTGACAACACGAGGCTCTAATATAATGGTAATGCTACTTTGGTATCGATACCCATCGTAAATCTACGATAACAAAATCGTAGATTTACGATCCCCATAGAATACCATGGTATCTACGATCAAACAGTCGTTAATTAACTACCACTTCGCGATCGTAAATTAACCCGCGGTATCACTAAAAAGCGATACCGCGGGTTTATAAATATGGCCCTATGTCTTACCTTCCATTCTTCAATGAATGTAACAGCAGCCAGGAACAAACAAAGAGAACTTACCCTCAAGCACAATCCACCGCTGGCTCCTCTAACAGGTCCAGTTTCCGGCTTGTATTTAAACAAGTGTGGATTAGCGTGCATGTGCGCTATAGTTGAGTTAAAGCCAGAAGCAGTCGGAAAGCTAAAACTCCTATTCATACTCAGGAGTTTCCTTTGCTGGCCATCCCTCTAGGCAGCATAAACTTTCCTCTTCCTTAGAAAGAAGACTAACAGGAGGGGGAGTGTCGGCTCTATTACTCATAATAATATAGAAATGGATGTTGAATAAAGACATATGTCCATTAGAGATGGCCGGTTCATGGATCTGGATCCGTGGCGGATTTCCGAGATTCACAGATCTCATGGATTTTCCGGAATTCCACTTTCCAAATTATTTCCGAAATGTGTCCTAAAATTTTTGAAAAATCGAGAAATATCGAGCTCCTCCCTTAGGAATATAAATGTCCAAAGAAGCACAAACGAAGGTCGCACGCCAATAAAACGTGATTCTTTTATTTGTGACCACACATCCACTCACAACATTTTGGGGGGATATTTGCTCCCTTTTTCAGGTGAAGAAGGGGGCAAATATCCCCCCGAAACTTTGTGAGCGGATGTGTGGTCACAAAAAAAACCAACACGTTTTATTGGAGCGCGACCTTCGTTTGTATTGCTTCTTCATTCTGAAGGAATCTGATTGTAACCAATTCTGATAGTAACAATCAGAATTTTCAGAAAAATATCTGATTGGTATACTAACCAATCACATTCTTTTCACGTCAGATTGGTTACAATCAGATGCTTCCATAAAGCATGCCAATCAGATTATTTTTGAAAGACTCTGATTGTGACCAATTCTGATGGGATACAATCGGACTCTTTCAGAAATAATCTGATTGGCATACTAACTAGAGATGGAATGGATTGCAGATCCGAACCTGGTTCCACAGCAGATCTGCGAATCCGCGGAACTCGCAGATTTTCCAGAATTCCGCTTTGTGTTTTCCGAACCCACGTTTGAAAATATGTATCAAATTCACCAGTGGCAGCTATTTTTACCCATGCCAACACCCTGGGCATAAAGGCAGCTGGACATGCGCCACTTTGTCAGTGTGTTAAAGTGAGTTTAGTGGTGACCTGACAGTGTCGGAGTTTTTTTTCCTGCTTTTTGAGCTTTCTGTGTGTGAATTTTAGTGTGGTGGATTAGCACTTGTTGTTAACCACTCCTGTATTCACACAGTTTGGGATCCAAAAGTCCTTCTGAGGACTAACACCCCCCCCCCCCCTATAAGTTTTTTGGACAAATTAAGTGTTTGGTCTTATAGAGGTCATGGGGCCCTATTCAAAAACGCACGGTATTGCATTTGCGTTATCGATAATGTACGACTGCGGGCGTAAATTAACGCTTAATGTTCGTTAATTCACAAACCAATTCTGGAGGACCAAGACAGTGGTATGGATGCCATAATGACACACCAGCTAGTGCTATGTAACCCCTCTATTATAGTGCACTTCTGGCACTGTACGTGGCTGGTGCCCATTGGAATGCTTCAAATCCAGGGGCAAGCACAGGATTTCTAAGTGGGCGGGGATTCCGGAAGAAGCACAGTAGGAAGTTCATGACTAGAGATGGACTAGACCCAAGCTTTAACAGTTAGAATGGACCCGAACTATTCCGGATTTTCAATGTTCGAAATTTAAAGGTGTGGTATTGCAAAATAGCGATGCCATGGCTTAATAAATATGTCCCTGAGTTGTTTATAAACAAATTTTTAAAAAGTAAAAAGTGGCCCTGGTACAGAACTCTGAGGCACTCCACTTAGAACTTTAACCCACATAGATGCAGCTCCATTGACTACTACTCTGTAGTTGCCTATGTGGCACAGTATCAAAAGCTTTAGCAAAATCAAAGTATACTACATCCACTACTATGCCAGCATCTAAATTTTAACTCACGTCTTTATAAAAACTAAGCAAGTTAGTATGTCAAGATCTATTTCTTATAAATCCATACTGAAATCCAGAATATACTCCCGTAACAAAGTTTCCAGCATCTTGCCTACCACTGAAGTTAGACTTACAGGTCTTTAGTTACCAGGCTGTGAACAACTACCTTTTTTGAATTTTGGTATTACATTGGCTTTTTTCCAATCCAGAGTCAGATCACCAGACAGTGGCGTAACTAGGAATCACTGGGCCCCCAAGCAAAATCTGAACAGATTAGGAACAGCGGACTAGATAAAATGGACTAAAGGCTCATATACACATGCGATTGCAGAGGTAGACCCACGACGCACATTGTGTATGCACGCCAGTTTTGGTCAACAATAGTGCTGTGTATGGACAATTTGTCGGCCCAAATAGCCGGGGCTCGTTGATGATCCGCCCGGTGGTTTGGGCACATCATACTTGCATTAGTAAACATAAATTTAAGATTATAATTTAAAGGAGAATTAAAGTCTCCAGACAACAGTGTCCCAATAGACAGTGTTTACCTGGGTAAACCCCCAGGTAAGTGTTTGTGTACAGGCACATGCTCTATAGTGCTCAGCAGATCAAAACAAGGAAGTTGCAGCCTTGCTTCATAGAAGCTGACAGCCAATCACATACAGCACTGAGATCCTCCCTCACCCTGACACAGAACAGGGATTTCAGTTTTTTGTTTTCAAACACATTCAATGCTTCTGTCATAACAATGATATAATCCTTTATTTTCATTTAAAAAGAAAAGTAATCTTTGCAGTGTATTTCATAGATCAAGGATGTAAGAAACAGAATACTAAAATTTCAGCAAAAAAAAGTCGGAAATAGGACCTGCAACTTGTTAATACATTTACTTTGTCTTGCTAAAAGCAGAGCTCTTACCTCTAGGCTAGCAGAGATAATATATAGATCATTGGTACATGTAGAATTTTTTACTAAGAATATAATGGAAACAAAAAAAGGTGAGTCTGGGCTAATGAACTTGTGACCTTCTGAACTGTGTATTTTTAAACCTGGTGCCTTAGACGGTGTGCCACCATAGCTTGTTAATCTAAGTGGTGAGGGTGGACATGTATATGCTACAGAATAAATTGACACAGTAACAGTAAGCCTCAGACTTCAGTGACAGAACAGGAGACAGGAAGTCCCTCCCCCTCCCTGCTGTGCGAAGATCCCCACAGAGAAGGTAAGGGAATCTACAGCCCTACTCTCCCACTATGTGAAAACAGCCTTTTCAGGCAGAGTTCTCACTCTGCCTGAAAAGGCTGTTTTCAGCTTTCTGTAGGGGGGGGGTCATGGCACCCACAGTTGGGCAGAGCTAAGGCACTCATGGATGGACGGGGCCACTGGAACCCACGAATGGGTGGGGCTAAGGCACCCGCAAGTGGGCGGGGCCACATGGGCTGTTAGGGGGGGGGCCTGCACATGGAGGGGCCATGGGGTCCATGAGTGGGAGGAGACACATGGCAGATTGACTGTCATCCACTGACATGGTTTCAGAGCAGGAAGCAGGAAGTGCAGGGGACCTGGTGATGCTGCTGCCATATCGCACACAAAAATATCTTCAAAACTATGCAAAATAAACAATGAAAATAAATTGCAAAAATTCTCAGGAGAGCAATTCCTTTCAATTTACCTTAAGTCATTTTTGGACCACAGTTCCCCTTTAAGTATGATGTACAAATACCCTTATAACAGCTTTGTGTAGAAAAGCAATATGGTTGCATTCTTTTAGAACTACAGAAGAAAAGAGATGTCTAATTTATCTAATACAGATAAAAGATGCATTATTAAATTAGCTTTTATTATGTAAGTTACACAATATTATCTACAAACATAAAAGAAAAACAATTAACAAATCACAGAAACATTATTCACATTCCAATGAAAGTTTTAACTATGACAAGCAAATATTTGTTCAAAAATTGTTTAAATAATAGGCAATTTGTGTTTTGTTAAATTATCTAAATGTTTTGATGGTGGGATTTGCATAAAAAAATGTTTAATAAAACATCTCTGCGGTCTGGAACATTAAAATACAAGCACACAAAGAAAAGAAAACAATACATACAATAATTTAAATAAATGTTACTCACATTGGTGTTATGTAAACATATTGTCTTTAGGAAAATAAAAATGAACCCCTTGTGGAAATGATAAATTGTTACAGGGATCCCTAGTGGTTTTAGTACACAGCTACAGCTTCCTTTCCCAATTCTTCATTTTAGTGAGAACAAATTACCAAACATTTAAAGGGCAATTATCGGGCTTCACTGAAATTCACTTATTTAAGTATTTTATTCTGAAACAAGAATTTAATTTTCTTAACAGTTCTAAGGAAATCAATAAATATGAATAATGCCCCACATATTCCATAAACAACATAATACAATTGGCTGCTCAACTGGTAGCAAAATATTATATTGACATTATAACTTTTTTTTCATGATATGTAGTCTGTTAGATAAGAAGACCGTTGACATTTACCAATGTGCCAGTTCTAACACAATTTGTCCCACAGCATTTCATAGGCTATAAAGTGTTTGTCATACCGATTTTTTTTTCTTGGCCAGAGAAAGACAAATATTAATTGAAATATTCAGCACTATTGTGCCTAAGAGAACATCTCAGAGCCTTCAGCATTCACTACTGTTCTTGTTTGTTTTCTATTTGCTATTCGTTCCATGCAAAGTACTTGCATCTTTCTGATGCAGTCTAATTAAACAAAGTCGTTTGTGTCCCTGGTGCTGGACTTTAATGTAAAATGTATTGATCAATATACCCAAAGGATATGTTGGAATATCTAATAAAAGAACTATGTAATTTATTTACAGTTAAAATGAGGTATGGCCTCAAAACAAAATGGATTAGCAGCAATTTCAATAAGTAAACCACTTTAGAATGCCAGTCTGCAACGAATGCCAAAAACAAGATTACGGTATAAATACGGGTAAAAATAAATAAACGGGTATGAAATGAAAACTCAGAAATATGTCATTGTGTAAATGTGCCACACAGATTTGTGGCTGTAAAGACAGTGTTTTATTCTTGTGTCAATAACTTGCACCTTTAGACATGTCATTTCAGACTTATAGTTTAAACCTCCCTAAATCATAAGCAGACTCTATAGATTAGAGTTTAAAGGTGGCATACTGTTTTTGGTACACAAATGTATGAATCAATACAGAACACAGATTTTTACATTTGGTCACGGGCCTCACTACAAAACTGCCCCTGTATGCCATTGGCATCGTGTTATTTTCCTGAGAGGACTGCAGAAACCGAAGCTCACAGTATACCACAACCTTTAATCTCACTGTGCCCCAGGCACCATCATAGTGGAAAGATTTGTTCTGTCAGTATTAAAAGGAAATATAGTGCTAATTAAAATTAATAGCACTACAGAAAATCAAAGCTTGGCATTTATGAATGGCTAAAATTGTCTATAAAGTATTTTTATCCCGTTTTCATCCTCATGCATGTAGTTATTACTCTTTTTTTATTACCAATATAGCATGCGGGGTATGAAATATGCTTCTCGTCACAAAACACAAGTTTGTCTTAGGGAATATCACTGAATGAAACACAAAAGATTATAGTCACTGTGAAAGGTGGGGAACGGTTTGTCCTGTGTAGAAAAAAAATCTCTGCACTTACTGTACTTTTCTTTTAACTAACAACCAGCAAAACAAATAAAAACAGCAAAAAAACAGACCGATCCCCACAAAGAAAGAAAAAAAAATACTTAAAAAATGCCCTTAAATCCTTTTACTTGTTCTTCAGTAAAACAAGGAAAAAATTAGAGGTAAAAAAATACAAGGTAAAACAATGTTTTAAAAGAAAAAAAAATTTTAAACTACTGTATAATGGCTAAACGCATGATCAAGGATACAGTGCCATGCAAAACAGTTTTTGTCAGGATTTCTAAAAAACCCAAAAGGTCCCATTTCTCTGGTGTTAAATTGACCATTTCAGTGCCGCTACAACCAATAATGTTGCAGTTTACAAGTGGCCCAAAATGCTCAAATCCGCATTCACATTTATTATACACTTGGAATATTCAAACCCATAGATGCATGGATTCATAGTCATATCTTTTGTAAATCTTTTTTTTTTTTTTCCAGATTACTTCCTAGGAAATAAACAATGCAAAGAAGATGCAAGGCAAAAAGCACAAAGCACTTTTCAAGAGGACTCAGGTGCTCAACAGTTCATGGGTTTTCATACTGAGGAGCCAGCACAATACTAATGCTTTCCCTCTGTATTTATATGTAAAATCAAAGTAAATCCAATAAAACTATAGCTTTTATGGTGCAGATGTTGGATTTATAGGCTGAAGCTGTAAATCTGTGGATCACCAGAAGACCCGGAAACATTAGAAACTAATAAAGAGGTTTCTGGCCTTGGTTTTCAAATTCTGACCAGGCATCATTTAGCTCCATAAAAATCATCTTTGCATATTGCTCATACGGCTGCCCAGTAGCCTGTGAAATAAAAAGTATATATATATAAATATAAATACAAATAGTGATACGAATTTATCATGATCTACTTATTTTAACAGTTCGAAAACGTAATTGTATTTACAAAACATCAAGCAAATAAGAGGAATTTTTCCAACCCACATTAAAGAATAAACTCATTCACATTACCATGAATGACTACAATGCCACTAAATCTGCACTTAAAGGATAACTATTGTGTATAAAGTTTATTTAAAAGACAGTTAAACTGAAGAGTACATGGGACAGGAATGGCAATGGTAATTCATAACTGCCAATATTGTTTCTGTGAGAAGCACCAGCCCAAAGAAAACTGATTCTGCCAGTCTTCCTCGTGGCTTCAGCACTATCTTTAATACAGGAATAGTCCAGGACTACCCTGGAAATTATATATTAATGAAATTATATTGTGAAGTAGAAATAATAAATCCGACCTCCCTCCCCCAGGTACTTTTCATTTTTTAAGGACAACTCCACCCTCATAAGAACAACTTTTAGAAAGAATGGCCATTTAAAAATATGTTGATAAATCATAGTTTGTCCTATGAATTTATTACTGTATGCCTGCTATGCTTCTGGATGCCTCGTGGAAACTGAGCAATTTAGAAACCTGTACTGAGCCTGAGCATGCTCAGAAGAGGCAGCTAGGGGATTAACATTCAGTCATTGGCTGTGATGTCAACTGTTAAATCCATAACTGACAGTTACTAACTGGAAGAACCAGGAAGCAGAAACAGGTGCAACAGGACATTGTGCAAGATTTTAGGTTAGACTTATATATTTTAGGTTTCAAACTATTACCATTTAGGGTAATGGGGGGTGATTTACCTGTATGTAAGTTTTCATTTTAGGGCTGGACTTTCCCTTTAAACTGTTAATTTTTAGAGTATAGATATCTTTTAAAGGGACACTAAAAAGGAAACAAAATGACTTTTTTGAACTGCCATAAATTGTATTCCTTTCTGCTCTCATTGCTCCCTATCCCCATATTTACCAATACCTTTTCAGCTAACTCCTAGTTAAAATGCATTTGCATCCCCACTGTGCCCAGCCCATTTCAGAAGCTGAGACTCAAGCTAGCATGGGGAGCATGTGCCGAATAGATAGATAAACTGCATCTCCAAACAATGAGCTACAACCAATAGGATTCACATGTTATAGTGAAAGTGAAACTGCCTTGGTATGGGAAGTTACCGTAAGTTGCTCTGGAAGCTGTTTATCACTGCTTGATTTTTTTCACCTGTAGGAGTTTGAAGGGTGTGTGTGTGAGCTGGAGTATTAATGGAAGGGGTCGCTTTCGAATAGAGTTCTTTAGGTGCAGAACTAAATTAGGATTCTGTTCTAGTACCACAGACTGCACAAACAGCAGCAAACTGCAGGAATGGTGTCAGCTGCAGGCACAGTAAACTTTACCTGCAGTGTTGAGAGGGGAGGGGGGACTATTAATGCAGACAGAGACATAGTAACATAGTAACATAGTAATTAAGGTTGAATAAAGACATTCGTCCATCAAGTCCAACCTATTCCCTTTTTTTTTTTTTTTAACCCTACCTAACAGTTGATCCAGAGGAAGGCAAAAAACCCCAGCTAAAAAAGGGGGGGGAAAATTCCTTCCTGACTCCAAACGGCAATCGGAAAGTATCCCTGGATCAACCAGATCTATATGCATTAATACCAGTAATTCTCAATATTTTTTAGTTTTAGAAACTTATCCAGGCCTTTTTAAAGTTATTCAATGAACTTGCCATTACCACCTCTGCTGGAAGACAGTTCCACAGTTTCACCGTTCTCACTGTAAAGAAACCTCTCCTAACTTGAAGATGAAACTTCTTTTCTTCCAACCTTAAAGGATGTCCACGAGTCCTCTGATATGACCTATTAGTGAACAATGCACCAGAGAGTTCACTGTATGGGCCATTAATATATTTGTATAAGGTTATCATGTCCCCACGCAACCGCCGCTTCTCCAATGTAAACAGCCCTAACTTGTCTAATCTGCCTGCATATTCAAGCCCCTCCATTCCCCTTATTAATTTAGTTGCCCTTCTCTGAACTGCCTCAATTTCCAAGATGTCCCTTTTGTATATGGGATTCCAAAACTGCACCGCATATTCCAAATGTGGCCTTACCAGTGCCTTGTAAAGAGGGAGAATAATATTTTTCTCTCTTGATTCCATTCCCCTCTTTATACAAGACAATATCTTGCTAGCTCTAGCTGTTGCTACCTGGCATTGTTTGCTACAGCTAAGTCTGTTATCTACCAGAACCCCCAAATCTTTTTCCATTTCAGATGCACTTAACACAGAGTTATTTATGGTGTAGGTGGCACAGGGATTATTAAATCCCAAATGCATCACCTTACATTTATCAACATTGAATCTCATCTGCCATTCTGCTGCCCATTTTGATAATCTATCTAGGTCTGCTTGCAGCACTTGCACATCATTGGAAGTTTCCAAAGCTCTGCATAATTTAGTGTCATCAGCAAACACAGAGATCTTGCTCTCAATGCCCCCTTCTAAGTCATTTATAAACAGATTAAACAGAAGCGGCCCCAGTACAGAACCCTGAGGAACTCCGCTTAGAACTTTAGCCCACATAGATGTAGCTCCATTAACCACTACTCTCTGTTTGCGGTCCAATAACCAGTTCTCTATCCATGAACAAATGTTTTCTTCAAGGCCAACAGTCCTCAGTTTATACATTAGTCGCCTATGTGGCACAGTATCAAAGGCTTTTGCAAAATCCAAATATACCACATCCACAGCTGTGCCTGAATCTAACTTCTTACTCACTTCTTCATAAAAACCAATAAAATTTGTCTGGCATGATCTATTTCTCATAAATCCATGCTGACTACTACTAATAAGATGATCTCTGGAGACAAAGTCAAGGATATGATCCCTTAACAAAGTTTCCATCACCTTCCCTACCACTGACACATGACTACAAGCAGGTGAAAGCAAGAAGTGTGTAGAAAGTTATATTGCTAAAGTGTCATAGTAAGTTTTACCAAGAGATATGAGACACGTTTTTTTTTAAAGGTATGACGTAAAGGGTTTTTATTTAACTACAGTTGCCCTTTAATGTGCCTTTTTTAAAAATAACTGTTTAATGAAGAATGAGTTTAATACCATAGTTGTTATTTCTGGCATTTACAGCCCATGCAATAAATTAACCTTTTTGTTTTATATCTTTTTTGGTGTTTTAGACCTAGCAACTGGACTTGGTAAGTGTTAAGTTTATAGTGTTCTTGACCCTTAGAAAATCGGCATTTTAGGTTTCAAAAAATTCTAGATAGAAACTCCAGTTGTGTTTTTTTGCCCTAGAAAATATTAGACACATTTTTTTCTGAGGAGCTTCATAGATATCACTACAAATACACTTTATAATAGTCTTTGGCACTTAAAGGGCATGTCCACTCCTAAAACAAAAAAATGGTCAGTTTTGGTCAGTTATCTTTACCTAACTTCAACTGATATATTCAGCACATTATTAGATGTGTTATTAACCAGATATTTAAAGATAATTATTGTCCCCATTCTGGCAGAGTAAGCTGGCCCCTCCCTGTGAGAACCGACATCACAACCAATGATTTACTGCTGTTTAACTAGCTGCCTCCTCTGCACATGTTCAAGCTTATAAAAAAAAACTCATTGAGCAAAAGGAGGAGACAGATACCTATCCCAGTAATGGAATAGAAGTTATTAAATATCTGGTTACAAATGCATGTAAATAAACTTATCTGTTGGTGTTGTGGGCAGATAACGGACAATTTACAATTTTTTTTGTTTTAAGGATGGACATGCTTTAGAACAGTGTTTTTCAACTAGGGATCGAGACTGAGGGGTTGTTAGGAGTTCCCCATGAGAAAGATGCAGAAACTGTACTGGTTTTGATTAATTTGAGTGCATTTCTGCAATAATTTTATGACGTGCTAACTGAGAAAGAAAGATATATAAATATATAATTATTTTGTATGCTTACTGGTTCCCTGAGACATGAAAGTTATCTTAAGAGTTCAACAAGGATAACAAGCTTGAGAAAACGCTGCTTTAGGCTGATGACACACTACAACGCCAAATCGCGTACGCAATCGCAATTGTTATCGCATTCTGTGCGTTCATGCATGTTGATTTGCGTTTGCACATGCATTTTCGCTATTTACAAAGAGAATTCGCAGGAATGTTCGCGTTCCCGCGATTTCCATGTTAGCGGAAAAGGCACTAATGTGGCCCAGCCCTTAGAAAAAAAAAATAAGCAAAAGTTCTATCTGTTAACATCAGTGGATTTCACACACAAGGAACTTAACTGAAATAATGAAGCCTAACATATATACACTAAGAATAATTTACGGTACAATTGCAGTCAGTCTAAAATTAATACTAATGCGGTCTTAAAACACATTTTTAATTATTATACACAAGAAGCTGCTGATTAAAACAATATTTTGCCCTTCTAAGTAGTTCCTGACTAAAGATATACCCATACACAGCAGCCACTAATAAACCACCTGGAAAATATGTGCAAATGGGCTGAAGCCTAAGTAGCAGTTCTCCTATAATCTTACTCCAGTGTTTCTCACCCCTTTCATCTGTGGGGACCCCTTGAAACTATTTTCATGTCTCTGGGAACCCCTACATAAAAGTATGATTCTATATTCTTTTTCTTCCTCAGTCATCAAATTATCAAAATTCATAATTTATACAAATATAAATGATAGATCTATAAATATATCTTTATAATTATAACCTTTAAATAAAAACATTTCTTATTTTTATTTATCTCTCAGACATCAGTACACCAAACACATAATTCATACAGAACATTGATAAAAAAAATGAAAAAAAAATCTGTATTCATCAAAATGGTGGATCCATTCATTGTCTGTCAATCTCTTGAGGACCCCCATGCATCCTCTCAGAGACCCCTGGTTGAGAAACACTGATCTACTCTGTATCCTCCTGTGCTAATAAGGATAATGAGGACATGACTGTTGAAGTAAAATAGGTTACTAATGGGCACCTGAAGTAGTTTTACCATTTACCTATTCTCAAATGTATTGAAATGTAGTGTAGAGAATATAAAGTATGTAGTTTTACAGAGCTGAAAGGTGGTAACAACCAATGTCAGACACCAAATCCAGTATTTGAAGAATAATTCACCCTTCTTAACAAAACTTCGTACATATTCCTTAGTTCGTATAGCATGCATGCAAGGACACAAAGTTTTTAGGGTAATTGTGGTCTCCATAGTGCTCTCAATTTAAGGGCCATTGAAAATAACTCTCTCATACCTTTCAAACAAGCCTAGGTGATGTATCTAGCTTCTCTGGATCATAATTGATATGCTTGTAAAGTAACACTTCCTGGTCTGTCCTTTCCTCTGTCTATGGGGATCTTAGGGAAATAAAATGTTCCCTTTTCGGATTGTGGCTAGCTTTAAAAAATATTATGAAGTTGGAGGGGCAGGGCATATGATGAAGCTGATACAACTGGGCATGCTCCAACCTGTGCTGAGGGAGCAGAGCAATGGTGCTGGTGATGTCACAGCTCATGGAAGCATGATCCTGGGATCATTTTAAAAGTAGGACTGTTTTTTTTAAACAGAGGGCACTTGTAGGGGGAGCACAATTTCCTTTAAACTGGACTGTATAGGACTGAAAATTTATTGAACTTATTCCTTTTATTTATCCAGGGTTTAGCAGGCTGTTTGTAGCAGCAACCTTATGGAGGTAGCCAATATGCAATTAGAATTGTTTGTGCACTAGAATTCTATTTTTGTATGTATTATATTTTTGGTCTTTAGTTGCACTTTAATATGGATGAACAACAGCCCAATTTTCTATATATTGTGTGTTACATTGAAGGTTTGACCAAGCCTTCTGGGAAATTGTACTCCACCCAGAGTTAGGTAATGTGCTTGTTTGAGCAAAGTACTTTAAACTAGAGAGTCAGCTTCAAGCATCCAGGCCACAAAGGAGAAGCTGTCAGCTCATGTATCAGTAGGGTAGGACCCAGTTAAAGAAAGCAACCTTGACGTGGTGACTGGGCTTAAAATAATTTGGCCAACTTATTGAACTAATTGCTTTTATTTATCCAGGGTTTAGCAGACTGTTTGTAGTAGCAACCTTATGGAGGTAGCCAATATGCAATTAGAATTGTTTATGCACTAGAATTCTGTTTTTTGTATTTATTATATTTTTGGTCTCTAGTTGCACTTTAATATGGATGTACAACAGCCCAATTTTCTGTATATTGTGTGTAACTTACACAGTAGGTAAAGTGTTTAAGTACAGTATATAACTGCAGTGCATAATATTTCCACTTACTTTATCTGGATGCACAACCAGGACAGCTCTTCGGTAGACTTTTTTCACCTGTTCTGGAGTTACAAGATCTGCCATACTGACAGGTTTCCATTTAGTTTCTCCTGACCACAGCACGGTGTGCATTGTGGACAGCAATGCTCTAATATTTCTTTCTTTACCTTCAATCCAATCTAAAATCTGTAAATAAAAATAAGAAGAGATCATTAGATAAAACAGGAGGAATCTCCTTTAATTAAAACAACAAATGGCTTTAAATAACCCTGAAGTAAGCCCTTTTTAAAATTATACAAATGTATAACTAATCATTAAATATCTTGGCGAATATGTATAGTTCATGTCCAGTAATGCTGGACACTATGTGCCTTATTTACCCAGCGCTGCAATTGGTATTTAATCCGGAAAGGGATTAAAACCTAGCATCAATTTAACTCTAGCTATTAGCAGGCAATAAATAGTAGTGCAAACTCTGCTATTAAATACATTGTGCTGTACAGGTTTCACTCGTGCGCCTGGCACAACAATGGAGTAAAACTTGTGGTAACCTATTCAATATCAGTTAGCGCAAATTTAACCCCTTATATGTGTGCATCACGTGGGGGAAATGAGGCCCTATGTGTGCCAGTACTAGGTAGAATAATGAAATTGGCTGATCCGGTGGTGGATCCCAGGGACCCCCCTCCCTGCATCATCTACAATGGTTTTCTGATTAAGGCTGTATCTGTCATAGGGAAAGTAAGGAGATGGGGCCCCCTGCTCCCCAGGTAGTTATGCACCCTGTGCTCATCTATAATATCCACTTAATATATAGATAAAAATATATGGAACATCCATCTCCCAATAAACGTAAAATACATGAATCTTTTTTTTTTTACTTAAGTGGTTAAACTACTTTCAATTTTGTGGTTGTGCTTTGCAGTTAACCAGCATTTTATGTATAAGTATAATAAGGGCCCCTTTGCTCTACATGTCAATAGTGTGTTTCTACTTGCAGTGCAACAGTCTACATATAATGGCGTAGTACGTAATGAATACTACAGAAGCAGTATACTTCCATCTGTTGCATGATTGTGGTATTGCAGCAGATGCAAAATCTTTTACGAACAGCAACAGCCTTTACGGGTGTCTGATTCTAATTTAAAAGGGCCATCGCATCGCAAATTCCAAGTACATGTATTTTTTAATCTTACCTTTAACTTTTCCGGGTCCATTTCCTTTGACATTTCCTCTTTCCTCATTTCAGCTATAGTTCTTGGACCTTTCCTTTCTTTATGTGCATTAAAACCTTGACCAGAGAGCAAGTCTTCAAAATTATCAGCAGAACCCTTTTGTTTTGTGTCTTTAGAATTAGAATAAAATAGTAATGGGAAAGTAAAAAGAAACAGAGAATGAAACAGGATAACAAACCTTTAACTTTAAGGTTTTCATTACAAAAAACAAAGGTAACAAAAGTACAACTTATTAGTTATAAAAAAGATTTTGTGACCACCAATTCAACATAAAAGAGCAGATTGTGTGCTACACAACACAGCTGTTATATTCCAGCAGATGTTTGTATGTGCATTACTTAAACCTATGTGTGTAGGCCCACTAAGCTGTTTGCACATGCACGAGTGCACAGCTTAGAGAGAATGTATGTACACACTTTTCCCAACTTACCTTCTATCTTTGTTCTATCTTAAAAGTTGTCTTTTCCCTGTAATTTCTTAATAGTAGATTCCATGTATTTTTTCCGGTCTTAGGGTGACACTACACTAGATGGCACCGCATGCGAAAGCGTGAACGAATGCGATTTGCCTGTTACCACTTGCGCTGTGATCTGGGCAATGTTGCACAACCGGAGCACATTCAATTCAACTGGCCAACACTTTGGATCGCATGTTAAATCGCTCTAGTGTGGCCTAGCCCTTACTTTCTTATCAAGGAGCCTCATTGTACTGTGCTCTGGTATACTGCATTCTGGAAAACTGCATTCTCATTAATGAACCAGTTATCTGGATTTGGTATATTACAAAAATGTGGAGCTGGACTGATCTGCTATTAGGTTTTCATTCACCTTCAGATAGTGATGGTTTTATTTTTACTTTCAGATAGGTACAATATAAAGAAATGCATTGCACAGAGCTGTGCTGAGATCCAGTTCATTTCATTATCCTCCTCCTATAGTTCTGTACTGTTTAACTATTAAATTGAGAAAGACAGTTGGATGACTAACGAAACGTCTTCAAGAACTAAACTTCAAGTCCAGTTGATCTAATTGAATACAACAGATATTAAAGGGGTAATGTTTAATGGTATGCAGTTGGAATGCAATCTATGAGGCACTGTGGCAGCTTTAAAGCAATTATTAGGAGATTTTGGCAGATTAAAGGCAATATCTAGGATACTGTGGCAGATTAAAAGCAATCTTGTTGAGTTTTTTTGTTGAGTTTTAATCAGTACAGTATTGAGAAATGCATTGCAAAGAGCTCTGCTGGAATGGGGTTTACATCATTGCACTCCCCATGCAGTTCTGTGATGGCGGAGATTATGGGATTGAGCCTGAACACATATGAAAGCTATATAATACAAACCAATGCAGCCTGATTTTCATCTGACAAGATCTCCTAAATCTTCAGTTTCAGTGTGTACATACCCTTTAAGTCTTCTTCAAACAAGGGCCATCTGTGTAGGTGGCTTGATGGCAATAAAGAGGCTGGTGGCAATATAACAGTACAGGACAGTACAGGGACGATACTTCACAAGATGGATTTACCCTCTGGCATTTCTTTTTAAATGTTCTTCTAAAAATGTCACTTACCAACATTAACTGAATTTTTGCCTTTGTCATTCTGCCCACTGCTTGTAGCTGAAAAACTGATATTATAGTTGGGCTTGTTCTGAGGTGATGAATGGGGGACATTTTGCTGTGATTTGGATTGTGGGGTTTGCCAAGAAAATCCAGTATTAGGTTGCCAGCTTCCTCCTCCTGTGTGCTGCGGGGATGGTTTTTGTGGAGAACCAACAGGTGGAAATCCTCCACTACAACCAGTTGGTGTTGTTGGTTTACTAGAAAATGACGACCCTCCTAAAAGTAATGGGAAAAAGAGACCGTATAAAATAATGGCACTTGGTTAGTAATTTGGTTAAATATAAAATCTTGCTCTCTGAAGCTTTCTAATACTGCATTATACATTCACAGTGTACACTGTAACAGTAGATTTTAAATACATTTTGAATACATTTTATACAATGGCAAATCAGTTATTTTCTTTTTTTTTTTTTTTAATAAAAGAATCAACAGCTAGATTCGCACCTAATGTACCAAGGTCAGCAAATGGATCAAGACGCTGTGGTTTGGACTGATGAAGTGGGGTTCCATGCGGTGAAGTAGTGGGGCTTGTAGCCGCTGATAGATTTCCAATATTTAAACCACCTGTTGAAAAGAAGAATAAGGAGAGTATAACCTGTACATCAATTGCACACCAATTTGACATAGTAAACATATATACTGCATTGATCACTAGATTAGTGATCAATGTAACTGGATGAAGAAGCTGCTGGCTGTCTATTCAATCCCATGAATTAAGATTTGTCATTTTTTTCTTAAGACATTTTCACTTTTTTCTATTTATTTTTTTAGTGTTTTTTTACTTTATTAAAGGTTCATTAAAGTGTAATATAATGACTCCTTTTCAAATGAATGTATAATTCATAAGGAGACAACTGCACTTGCCTCTATCTTCTATTGTTACCCACAATCCGCAATAATTGGTGTAAAATATAGCAGCTGCTGCAGCCCCTCATCTCTAATTCTTCTCCTCTCCTCCGAAACCTAGGCTGCATCGCCAGTCTGGGACTCATGCCCTCTGCCCTGACCCTAACGTTCCCGTAGCGCATTCTTATGACATCAGCCATGTCTGTGATTGGCCGCGGGAATGAAGGGCTGTAAGTTTAGTTACGATTATTTTTTTTTTTAAATAATATGGCATTTAGGCCTGGGCATGGGGCATCTGTCATATCCTAAAAGGATTTTAAGCTAGGATGCAGGGAGACCAAAGATGGATCCGGATGGTGGGAGGGAAAGGGGGGTGCAAAGTGAGGCTTAAGGCACAGAAATGCACGGCTTAAGAGATGATGTCAGAGAGCTTGGATTACAGTGAGCTGCTCCTGGTCTGCAAAAAGCATGTTGGAAAAACTTATGTATCTTCAAATTAGCTGAATGGATTTTAACAGGGGTGGCTTGTTTTAAAGCTAGAATCATGGCGAATAACATATAAAATGATAGTTTTGGGGGTGGACATTCCCTTTAAGAAAACCCCAATTGTAAAGTTATTCTAAGAATTGAATTCTGAATTCTAAGAAATGAATATGGTAACAGACTGGGTAAGTTGTCTCTTTTTAGGACTCTCTGACCTGTTACCATATTTTAAGTTACTGTTGGGAGTGAAAGCCATAAATGCTTGCAGCCAGTCTTCTAAAGCTTATTAATGCCTGAAAAAACGAGAACTAAAAATACTTGCTCCTACCTAGCACATACCTATAGGTTATTTTGGGCAAAATGAAAAAAAATCTGTGTTTAATGTTATTGGTTGTTCTGTGAAGAAATCTATAGTAAAATGTCCTGATTTATCACAAATGTCAGATTCAGTCTAGAGGTTATTGAATTTACCTTGTGTTGTAGTATTCCAGTCCCAAGGCCCTGAAACATCAGGCTGGATGGAAACTGATGGGGGAGCTAATGAAATTACAAAATACATAAAATGTAAATAGACATTGTACCGTAGATAGGTGCTATGTTTTCTCTATCTGTATAAAATTAAGCTTTTCACGTACTTTAGATACACATATAACAATAACAGCATAGTTGGGGCTATAATAAAGATTTATATACAGATTGCTAAAAACAGCACCTTACAGAGGCAACATTTGTAAGCAATTTTGACTTTGCATTTGTTGACTTATTATAGGTTTTGTCCTATTCAAGTGAAGGGAGTTTCTTGCCAGGACACATCCAGGGTTGCCAACCATCCATATTTTCAAGGACAAAATCAGGCGTGTCCGTAAAAATATGTGCCTGTAAAATTTTGACACTTAACTAGCGATAAAGCTTTCACGATTGCGCACCAGCAGCAAGGTGTGTTATCTCATCCTCAATACAACCGTCTCTCTGTAGCTCTGTGATGGTCACACTGAATGTCCTATTCCTCCCAGGGATCAGTTATCAAGTTCTGAACATCCAACCTGATATATGTGCAGTATCTCTTACCAGCAAAGAATACAATCTGAATCAAGTGCATTAATAGATTTGTTGAAATTAAATAAAATATTAATGCACCTGACTTCCTTTCTATTCTTTACTGTTAAAAGAGGATGCATATGATATATCATTACTTGTCCTAGATGAGAGTATTTCAGATTATTCTGGTTACAGATCGTCTGTTTTACTTCTAAGTTTATACTTCTCATTTGTGTAAAAATGCGGTTATAAATTCTGTTTATGTTTATAACAAATACAAGATCAATTTTTTTTTTGCCTTATTACTTCGGCAGGAACTATTACCGTACTTACTTAATAAGAAGAAATCCACTATAGGAAACTACTAGCTACTAAATGTTACTTCTAGCTAGATAATGATGTCACAGTAGGCCCCAAAACTTGTATTACATGTAGAAAGATTACATGGCCATGCCCACTAACCCCACCCCGTCTTTTTGGCCATTTTCTCGGTAAAAATTAGGTTGGCAACCCTAGACACATCTCCACTCAATAATAATGCAAATATAACTAACTCCCTAAATGGAGAAGCACACAACCAAGACTGTTGCCTTTATTGGTTGCCTTACCCATGTTGAATGGATCAAGATGAACTGTGGGTGATGGACTTCTTGCATTATTTATAAATGCATCTCCGCCTACAGTATTTGAAGTACTGAGGAAGGTTCCAAGCAAGCCCTGTGCTGGCTGTTTAGGACTAGATCCAAATGGATCAAAGGCAGCAGCTGAAAATATCAAAATAGTGATGTCATTTATTTTATATTATGTCGCTTTCTTTGTAAAAATCAACCATTTACCTACAACAGTGCATCACGCTTGAAAGCTTCCAACCAGATTTATATACTTTGTGCTATAATAAACATAAACAGGGTTATTCAATAAAAGTTCTTATCGTTTAAAATGGTGCAAGCTTTCAAATGTTAAATAAAATCTGATTGGTTGGGGCAAAATTAGCACCATTTTAAACGATAAGAACTTTTATTGAATCTGCCTGATTATATACTAAAAGCTGCATGAAATTCTTCCAAAGAATGACATGATGTAAATTTCTTAATGTGTATAGAATCCAAAAGAATAAACTTTAAGTAACATTGACTACTGTTACGTCATACTGAAGTATGAGTAACTACTGTTGCTATCATGTCATTTTTACAATCCTATCCTTTCTGAATGTATTTAATTGATCCTTGTTTCATTTTCACTGTACTTCCTTGTATACATATTTGTGATGTGTTAAACAAGTTGAACGAAAGGACACCCAGACATGTTGGTAAATTGAACAGTCTCTTATGGACTGCTCAATGGATCATGCTGAATGGTCGGCTGGGCCGAAATATCTGTCCATGTGTTCCTAGCAGTAGCCATCTACAGTTATTGTCTGCACTTTAATTTCTTCATGGTTACTAATGACTAATACAGTATGGCCTGAAAAGAGCTCTGCCTGGAAGGGGAAAATATGCAAAAATACAACATACAATACTGTATGAGACATCATTGCCAAGACATATTTTATGACCAGGGTAAAAAATATCACAATTGCAGTAGCAAATTTTAGAAAAAGTAAAGAAAGTTACAGACAGTCTTTAAACAGAGATTGTTGCAAAGTGAATGTTTTTGGACATGGTTGTTACAATCTTTCCAACCTCGTGGGCCAAATGAGACCTGTAACATTAATCTGCAATTGTACAGATTAAGAAGCTTTGTATTGATAACAACTGTGTGCTTCAAGTTCTTGCTGCTATGTGGACACTTTGGGAGCGATGGTACAATTTTGCAACCCCAAATAACCTGACCATGTCAAATCCCCTTTGCAAGACTTACTGCATCACATGATGACGGTAAGGTAAGACAAACAGTTTTTACGCCTCATGTAATGGAGGTTGAATAAAGACATATGTCCATCAACCTTTATAACCTACTCATTAATTCTACCTAGCAGTTGATCCAAAAGAAAGCAAAAAAAAAAAAAAAACCAGCTGACAAGGGTAAAAAATTCCTGACTCCAAATGGCAATTAAAGGATATCTATATTAATTATATTATATTAATTAACTGTTTAAAAATGGAAAGTACCTGGGGCAAGGTGGTGGGATTGATTATTCCCACCTCACAATATTGTAAGGAGCTACAGTTTTAATTTGCCAGGTTAGTCCTGGACTAATCCTGACAAGACATGGTGCATCTTAAACCCCCCGGTACCTATTCACACTATAGTTGATACACACCAACTACTTTGGTGACAGTGTCTGAACAAGGTGCTTTGCCACTTTAACCTGCCCCGCGCTGGACTGACTCCCGCATTGATCCGGTTGCTAGGCCTTAGGCGCGGTATTGCCCGCTATAAACCCGCCCAACCAACTGACTACAGGGGATAACATATAACTATTTTTCTCTACCCGGTATGTGACTCTATCAGCCTAGAATGATTTCACCTCTGCACCTGCAAAATCCCCCAAACCGGGCAAGCTCCCCCGTAACTGGCCACGGTTAACCCCATATACCTACCAATTGGTGACAGTGTCTGAACAAGGTGCTTTGCCACTTTAACCTGCCCCGCTCTGGACTGACTCCCGCATTGATCCGGTTGCTAGGCCTTAGGCGCGGTATTGCTCTCTATAAACCCGCACAACCAACTGACTACAGAGGATAACATATAACTATTTTTCTCTACCCGGTGTGTGACTCTATCAGCCTAGAATGATTTCACCTCTGCACCTGCAAAATCCCCCAAACCGGGCAAGCTCCCCCGTAAATGGCCACGGTTAACCCCATATACCTACCAATAGCTACTTATGCTATGGTCGGTACACATCGCCTACTGTGACTGCAGTGCCTGAATAGCGTGCCGAGGAATACTGCCTTGTTAGCGCTTGTCAATGTTTATGATATTGCCCCTCTACCAGCAGGAACTACACAGCACTTAACCTGGTAACTTAGGACATCGTCTCACCGGACACTGCCTGATTCACCGGCTGCAGGACATATTCCTTTTAAGTTTACAAATACTTTACCGAGTCTAATCTGCATAGCGACCAAGTTATTGATAAACCATGACCCGCTATCTGCAGAGTTATATTTGTAATTAGTGTTGTTGAAATATGCCATGCTTATTGTGTGACCATAAATGTCTCGTTGTATATAAAGCGTTACTGCTTCTAGCTGGTACTATGTGGCGATGCATGACCAGGGTTGCCAGGTGTATAACCTCCCAATGAACACGTAGGTAGACCTGTTTGTAAGTCCTCTTAGAGATTAGACCCTTCCCTACCCCGCTCTGAGCGATGGATCATAGTACACGCAATATGACCTCGCTCCTCTAGCCCCACTCATCATAACAGCGGCAGTGCCAGAGCCACAACTGTCCCACAGCCATATATATGCCATGAACCCAATCCCGGGGCGCCTATTGGCTATGCATCCCACTCCAACAATGATACCCCCCCAACTGATGTATATGCGCATTAAGCTTTATGGACTACCTGAGTTGGGTAGCTAGTACAACTCAAAATTTATGTCCAATAGGTCTCTTAGACCATGCAATGTATATATATGGTAAAAACTGTTAGTTGGACTCGTCCGGGAATAAGTCCTGCCTAAGGTGGCGCTTACAAAGGAAGGCACCAAAACCAAACTATGTACACAGTATCCAGCTCTTCGAGATCAATTAAAATTTGTTCGCTGAGTGACCAGTTTCTTGCGCTGGACATTCGAACAACTAATGTCAAAGTCCAGCCAATGTATTGGGTGTCGCACTACGGAATAATTATTAGCTATATTGGTATATACCGGAATTAAAATATACCCCGACTTATAGGGTCCTTATCTCGCCAGCGTTAACTATCTTAAATAACTGTTAACACTTTTTAATATATATTAGTATACCATACTATATACTATATCCATATACTATGGAATATCTACATAAGTTTCATAAATGTTTCATAAATGTTCTTCTAATTATTTAGATATCAATACTTACTTAATATAAACCTAATACCTTAAGGTAGATCGCCATGCTAAATAAAGATATGGTAAAGTTAATGTGATTATAGCTGATGACTAGGCCAGCCAATATATGCTACTCAACGTTGTTTATGTTTAAACCACCCCCTTTCCCCCTCCCCTAAATGAATCAAACAACCCAATCCTATGCTCTGTGAAACAATAAAAGGAAGCTATAACACAATTGCAAATAATGATATATAATTAGAATAGTGCAGATGTCCTTGTGTTTCTGGACACTAAACACTTATTCTGATGCAATATAGCTAGAATACCCTCCGACTCTTGCCAGATCTCCAGAACCAACTAGCTCCCTCCCTAACTCCCTCCTCTACTAACCACTCTTCATATAAATAAAGACTGGTCCACAGCCAATATCTGCCGCGTATCAGTGCTAAATATATTGGGAGACTCCTCCCCAAACGTCAGCTGACGTTTGTATATATCTTCTACTGCTTAGTCCCCCCCCCTCCCAAGAAGATTAAGGCTCCAAGCAAGTTCTTAACTGAAATCCCGGAACACCAAGCTTGAATTCCGGGTTTCAATAGTTAACCTTTATGCGCACTTTTGAAAAGTTTAACATTTTAAAATGTATTATTGTTTTGTTTTTTCATATGGTTAATTGCCTGGTCTGGTCCTCTCTGGTCGTCTGACGCCGTGCCCCCGTCGCTCTCATGGAATGTCTCTACTTTTACACCGTGACTGGGTGAGTCCTCCAACAAATTTACATTACTGTCTTGGAATGTAAGAGGGTTGAATCAACCAAGTAAACGAATACAAGTCTTTACCTTTATCAATAATCACAAGCCAGACATAGTTTGCCTGCAGGAAACCCATCTTCTCATTGCTAACTCAAACTATCTCCAAAAACCCTGGGTGAGATGGTCCGCCCACAGCGTTTGCTCATCTTACTCTAGAGGGGTATCTATGTTGATCAGGAAAACTCTGAAACACAAAATACTACATGTTAAAACTGACCCACACCGTCATTTGTGTACGTAGTGGCCGAGATCGACTCCACTCCGGTGGTTCTCCTAGGTGTGTACAACCCCCCCATCCGCTGGCCTGGCAGTCATGAAAACAATAGCTCTATAACCTGATGCTCACATAATTTTCATGGGCGATTTCAATCAAGTAATGTCCATTAACAAGGACAGGCTCCGATCACCAAACTCTGCAACAATAACACAAACTGATGGTCATCTCACTCCGCTCGCATCCCTCATGCAGTCATGGGACTGGATTGATATCTGTAGACATAGATTCCCCAACACCCTACAATTTACGTGTCACTCCGCTACCTACAACACTTTATCAAGAATTGACTATATATTTCTACCTAAGAAAACCGTCCCTCTGGCCACTCATATCTCTCCCCTGCACCTTAGTATAACCATATCAACCTCAAAACACCACGCCTGACCCTGGAAGATTAACCCATTTTGGCTAACTCAGTTCCCAAAAATAGATCCCCTACACGAACAAATAGATGAATATATTCATTTTAACACCCCCACAAGTGACTCTAACACAGTTTGGGACTCACTTATGGCATACCTTCGGGGTAGGCTACACTCAACGTAAAATGATCAACACTACGGGAGGAAAAAACCTTAGCAGCCCTAGTTCTGAAGGCAGAAAATAAACAAATTCAGCACAACACATCCACCACTCAAACGGCCTGGCTCCAGTCCCTAAGATTATACAACAACCTGTTGGCAGAAAAAGTCAACCGTAAACACTTTTTCCCCAAGCAAAACCTTTTTGAAAATGGAGGCCACTCCGCTAAACTCATGTCATTTCTGATCAAGGATCAAAATCAATCTAATTTTATTCTTTCTATACAAACAACTCAAAATGAACAAGTACATACAACACCCCAAATATTAGAGACGTTTGCTTTCTTCTACGAAAATCTATACAAATCCAGAAACACCTACTCCCACGCCGAAATTTCAGAATACCTTAACAGGATAGACTTACCTATCCTAAGTCTGGAAAAAAAACAGCTCTGGAGTCTACAATTACACTTTTGGAAATACAGAACGCAATAGAATCTATGCCAAACAAAAAGGCCCCCGGACCAGATGGCTTGCCAATTGAAATATACAAAAGGTATCAGGCTCAACTCCTAAAACCCATGTTAGATATGCTCACCCACTCACATCAATCAGCCCACCTACCCCCCTCATTATATAACGCCACCATCATAGTACTCCCTAAACCAGAAACCAGGTAAAAACCCTCTGGAATGCGGATCCTACAGACCCATAATCGCTCTTGACAGCACACTATATAATACTGGCTAAAATCCTTGCCCAAAGAATGAAAAACGTAATATTATCCCTAATACACCCAAACCAAACTGGCTTCATGCCAGGAAAGTCTACTTCCATCAACCCGCAGCGCACCCTCACACAAATGCAAATAGAACACGACAAATCTGGCGAACAAACTTATCCCTAAACGCCAACAAGACCTTCAGCTCGGTCGAATGGCCCTATCTATTCAAGACACTAAGTCGTTTCGGCTTTGGCTAAAGCTACATAAAATGGATCCAAATCCTATATACTTCCCTATCAGCACAAATACAAATTAACGGCAATTTCTACCCAACCTTTTCCCTACACAGAGGTACTAGACAGGGATGCCCCCTCTCCCCATACCTGTTCGCCCTCGCTATTGAGCCGCTGGCCACACTGAATGATAGAATCAGAGGTTTCCAACTTGATCAACTGGAGGAACTCATTCGTTAAAAAAATCAAATTCACTAATATAATCCTTTATATGGAACAACAAAAAACCCAGAGTAAACATCAACAAACTTCAGGCCCCCAAATCATTGGGTGGCCTCGTGCTACCCAATATACAACTATATTACTGGGCATCCCAACTCAGCCACCTCTTAAGTTGGGTGTCCCCCAACCACCAGCCCACCTCTTAAGATATTATGCTAACAAAATATCTTACAGGCCCTTACATGGCCTACATCGAAGCACCAAAACAACACATAGGCAAAGGGACAGTGATCCACAAACAAGCCCACAGAGTTTGTAACCTAACCAATAAATTACTAGGCACATCAGGACACAGGGAACACATCCCACTGTGGAATAACAAACTCATCCCTGAGTTGTGTGGATCAATGGGAGCAACACTATGGAACAGCTGTGGCATTAGCACACTGGGACAACTTATACAAAACGATACAATGATTCCTTTTCTAGAACTGCAAAACAACTCCCAGACACAATGCATTTCAGGTACATCCAACTAAGACACGCTTTGAGATCTATATTACATTTACCTCCTCCAATAATCAACAAACACCCGGCGATTGGGTTTGTGCGCACCCAGAGTCTAATATCTCGTTTGTACAGCTGCCTAATTCACGCTAATTCACAAACCAACTTAAAACACCTTAAAACCATTTGGTCCGCTTCTCTGAACACTACAAATGCAGACGAGGATCACTGGTCAGATATAACTAACTCACACATATTAGCCTCACTAGCAGTCAACAACAAAATGATTCAATTCAACATCCTTCATCAAGCATACTGCACCCCATGGCAAACTCAACATTTCCAATCCAACAGGACATCAGACTGCCCTAAATGCTTACAACAAAACTCAGACTTCCTTCACTTAATTTGGCAATGCCCAAGAGTGGCGGCCTTCTGGACCAATGTAATACACACCCTCAATTGCCTCTCTCCACATCAACTACCCTGCACTCCCATAATATGCCTATTTGGAGTAAATATCTGGTCATCCCACTAGATCCAATTCCTGAAGGCGGCACTCTTTTATGCCAGAAAAACTATAGTGCTACGTTGGCTCTCCCATAACAGCCCTAAATTAAAGACAAACATAGAGGGTGTGAAGACAAATTCAAGAAAATATGGACAGTATGGATGGACTCTCCCGACACTATTTCCACATAACAATACACCCTAATAAATTCTACGTGCTTCCCGCAGAGTGCGGATTTGAGAGACCGGGACGCACGGCTGGGGCACGGGACGACAGGTATGTGATATTCCCAGATACTTTCTTTTGACTAGACCATTGTTGTCGTTTCTGTTTATAAAAAGTTAAAGTTTTATTATAACTATGTTCTTCCAATATTATAATGCATGAGCGTTGTTTGCGTACAACCATTTATAACACCACAAATACTGTGTTACCAACGAGATGTGTCAAATATTCATGCATTTGGAATAAATAAAAATAATTTTAAAAAAAGATAGTGCTGAAGCCAGGGGGAAGACTGGCAGAATTAGTTTTCTTTGGGCTGGTGCTCCTCACAGAAACAATATCAGAAGGTAGAAATTACCCATCCTATATCCCTGTCCCAAGTACTTTTCATTTTAATGGTATTTAAAAAAAACTTTATACACACAATGGTTATCCTTTAAGGTTCCCTGGATCAACCAGAACTACAGTATGTGTATTAATACCAGTCACTCACAATCATTTTTAGTGTAGCCCACTTTTATAAGCTATTTAATGAACTTCCCATTACCACATCTGCTGGAAGACAGCTCTACAGTTTCAGTGTTCTTACTGTAAAGAAAACTTTCCTAACCTGAAGAAACCTTTCCTAACCTAAAGGTGGCCGTACACATGCAATTTCCACAGCATGTGTCCCGGCAGATCACATTGGTATCTGTCGGCACACATGCTGTGGAAACCGCACACACAGACCCGATCGGAAATGTGAAAATGCCGCTTCCACCAATAATACATCGGGTAGTGTGGGCCATGTAGCAACTGATAAAGCATCACCCTGTTTGTATTTCTGCTTGTTGACACTGAATGCATTCTGTGATTTTTTTCCCCCCATCATAACTTTCTATAGCAACAAAAGGGTTAAATTTCCTATGTAATGCTATAAAAAAAGTTTACACCTGACAAAATGTGTGGTTATGTGGACACAAACATGAAGCTTTCCCTTAGGCAAGTATGCGTGATCAAACCTTCCTGGAACAGGGATTTTCACATTATTTAGCAAACAATAAACCTAAATCTTGTTTATTACTCAACATTTTCTAATAAAATGAATCACCAAAATACTGTTTACTATGTTTTCTTATTACCCTCTGCTACTTTTGGAGACTGGGAAGGAGAAGCTGTAGATCTTCGTGGAGTTGAGTGTGCAGATCCCATTGCTCCTGAATGAAAGAGAGGCTCACTGGCAGGGTTAGATCCTGCAGGGACACTGCCAAAAAGATCACTTAGTAAGTCAGAATTTGACTGGGCTGCTTTTGGCTGAGGAGTAGCATCTTTTTCTGAGTTCTCCAGACCTAGAAGATCAGCATCTGTGGGAGCTGCTGGAGGCGCCAAAGGCTCATGTTTTTTGTGCTTAGGAGTACCATGTTGTTTTTCACCACTGGTGTTACTGTGCTGGCTGGAGAGAGACAAAAGTTCATCATCCGAAGGTTCACTTTCTTCATGTACTAAGGCAGCTTTATCTTCTGAAACTGTGTGAGAACTGGCCTTGTCAGATTTCTGATCTTAAAGACAAAAAATAAACAACATCTTTAAAGGGCATGTCCACCCTTAAAACAAAAAACTGTCAATATGTCCATGAACTGATCTATTCAGCATATTATTAGATGCATTACTAACCATCCATATTTAAGGATAATTATTACCTCCAATAAGCTGACTACTCCCTCCCTGCAGTCAATCAAGTCTGTGACTGCTGACATCACAACAAATGATTGACAGCCGATTCCCCTGATGCCTCCTCTGCACAAGCTCAAGCTTATAAAAAGCACTGTGAACCAAGGGTGGAGGCAGATACCTTTTCGATAACAGAAAAAACAGATATATAATAGACTGGTAAATATAGCAGTTGGGGTTGCAGTAAGATAACTAACAGTTTTTTGTTTTAAGGGTGGACATGTAGCTTACACAATCAAAGTTACTAAGATATCACAATATATTAGGTCATGGGGTCTTTCTAACAGTGTACCTGAACCTAAAAAAAATATTATTAAACAAGCTGCTAAGTAGGTATAATATATATTTATATATCCTGATGATGGCCCGTGAGCAGGGTTGAAACGTGTTATGTTAAATAAAGTCCCTCGAGTGCTTTCTTTACTTGATGTTCTGAATACGCTATGGTGTGCACCCAGGCGGTTGCTTGAGTGAGAGGAGTGCTCCAGCAATGTGCAGAAGCCGAGACACTCCCTCTCTCGCGTCTTTTACTTCAATCTTCCATCTCTTCCCCATCTCACATGCGCCACACGCACATGCGCACAATGGAAAAGCCACACACGGATTCACGGATGCACATTAGGGCTTTTATTATATAGGATATAAATAAAAAAAAATATATATATATACTTTTTTTTTGTGAAGTGCTTCTCTTTTTCTCACTTTTTTTGACCTATGGTTACTGATTTATGGCTAGTAAAATTTTGAGTACTGTGATGCGTTTTTATCGACTTACAGTTTATTATACGGTAGTTGACAAGCTTTTGAGGGTTCTACCCTCTTCATCAGGTTACAGCAGTATCTAACTGGTATCTAATGTCTAGCATTGTACCTGACTGCATGTTGGCCACAAGGCACATTTCTGTTGATCTGAACGTGATCTATGTGAACAGCCTATATGCTGTATTTTATTTGGTGAATAAATGTTCTTCATTGTCTCCAAAATTTTACTGATTTTCTAACTCGTAAATGTTCAGACCTATTGCATATAGTGTGTACACTAACTTTTTAATTTTGATCTTACACCTTATTAGTATAAATATATGTATCTAAATCAAATAATTCCATAAATGTACCTTGCCAGTTTAAGGAGGAGAAGAATGCACCCTGTCCGGCATTTCTTATGTTATCTGGCTGTTGCTCAACAGGAGCTCTGGCTGTAAAATAGAAAAGGAATTTATATAAGATAGACCAAGGGAATTGTCAGTTCTCCTCATTATGCACCAATATTTCAGCTCTTACCGCCAATTGCATGGGCATCTTGCTGCTCTTGATATGAGGAGAACAGTATGGTTGGATTAACATCCTTTGAATTAAAGTTTTCCCAAGGTGGTGTTAGATCCACCTGCCTATCTGTGGATTCAATATCTATATCTAGGCTTACATGAAAGAGTGGGGGATATTTTTCTGGAGAGTCACAGGCATCAAGTTCTGGCCTAAAAATGAAAAGAAAGCAGCTGACAATTACACTTTTAAAGTCTTATTGCATTAAACAAAGCTATACAGGTCCTTACAGTAATAAAGGTTTTGTAAAATTCCATTTTAGTAATAAATATACTCACTTAGTAAATTTTAATACTGTTGTTCCGAGGCTTATAAATCCGGTGTGAAACTGAATCTGCAATATCTGTGTATTTGTCATCTAAAATGAATAAAAATCAAAAATGACAATATGAAGTAATAGTAAAGCAAAAAAAAACCCAAGTATCTTGTCTGCTGGTGAAATACAGAGGGGTTGATTAATATACGGTAAATAGGGTTACCAAAGTAACCCATAGCAGCTTCAGTCTTCCACTTGGAACAATGCAGTAACATTTTTAAAAAAAAAATACAGTATCAAACTCTGCCTAAAACAGCGCCCTAAGCAACCCAAGACAATCTACAAAATGCAATAAATAAATGTGCAAATGGAGAAATGTTGTTTTACCTACATTTATCAATTGATTTTAATTATTTGTTTAAAATTAATAGTATTTGTGTATTATTTTACATTACCATACATACTCAAGTATAAGACGAAAAATTTTACTTTTAAAATCATCCTGAAAGTCTCCCATTGGCTTATACTCAAGTCTGGGCTGATAAGGATGCTTGAAGGAGCAGCTGGACAAAATTACATTTACCCTGGGAAAACAAAAGCTAAATCCTCTTGATTTCACTGGGTAAGGCAATTGTTGTCCTGCTCACTCAGGTCTGCCCAGACTGCAAGGGAAAGGAAAAAAAAATTGAAGTAACAGGATTCAACAAACAGACTGCACAGAAAGTTATGCATGTGCATGCGACTTTCTATTGGGCTGTGTATGGGAGTTTCTATGGGGCTGTGTATGGGTCTTTCTATGGGGCGGTGTATGGGTCTTTCTCTGGCGTGGTGTATGGGACTCTCTATGGGTCTGTGTATGGAACTTTCTATGGGACTGTGTTTGGGACTTTCTATGGGACTGTGTATGGGACTTTCTATGGGACTGTGTGTGGGACTTTCTATGGGACTGTGTTGGGGCTGTGTATGGGACTTTCTATGGGACTGTGTATAAGGCTTTCCATGGGGCTGTTTATGGGACTTCCTATGGGGCTGTGTATGGGACTTTCTATGGGGCTGTGTATGGGACTGTGTATTGGACTTTCTATGGGGCTGTGTATGGGACTTTCTATGGGACTTTCTATGGGGCTGTGTATGGGACTTTCTATGGGGCTGTGTATAAGGCTTTTCATGGGGCTGTTTATGGGACTTCCTATGGGGTTGTGTATGGGACTTTCTATGGGGCTGTGTATGGGACTGAGTATTGGACTTTATATGGGGCTGTGTATGGGACTTTCTATGGGGCTGTGTATGGGACTTTCTATGGGGCTGTGTATAAGGCTTTCCATGGGGCTTTCTATGGGGCTGTGTATGGGACTTTCTATGGGGCTGTGTATGGGTCTTTCTATGGGGCTGCGTATAAGGCTTTCCATGGGGCTGTTTATGGGACTTCCTATGGGGCTGTGTATGGGACTTTCTATGGGGCTGTGTATGGGCATTTCTATGGGCCTGTGTATAAGGCTTTCCATGGGGCTGTGTATGGGGCTGTGTATGGGACTTTCTATGGGGCTGTGTATGGGACTTTCTATGGGGCTGTGTATGGGACTGTGTGGGAGACTTCCTATGGGGCTGTGTATAAGGCTTTCTATGCAGCTTTGTATTGAACTTTCTATGGGGGTTAGTATGAGTCTTTCTATGAGGCTGTGCATATGGACTTTCTATGGGGCTGTATATGGGACTTTTTATGGGGTTGCGTATTGGACTTTCTATGGGGCTGTGTATGAAGCTTTCTATAGGACTGTCTGTGGAAGTAACTATAGGGCTGTCTATGGAAGAAAGTCAACCCTCAGCTTATACTCGAGTCGATCAATTTTACTAGTTTTTCAGGTAAAAATAAGTACCTTGGCTTATACTTGAGTATTTACGGTAGTATACATTTAAACATCATTTTGCCTAACAAAGACAATGGGGCCGATTAACCCAGAGCTGCTGGGAAAATTTATGGTGTTAAAGTCACACTAACCGGTTCCCTACTGGTTAGCGTGCCTTTAACTCCCTATTAGCGTTGTATGTGCGGGTTATGCAAAAAGACACCCACGCATCCGACAGTCGCGATTCAATAGTTTTTAGAGCTGGATTTTAATGGCAGCTTAATCCCTTTTCGGGAAAGTCCTGAGGCCAATGCATGTGTCCGCTGGCATTATAACATGCAATATAGCCTAAGGTATAGAGCCATACATTCAACTTGCAGACATGACCTGTTTCAATCTCGTTAGATCTCATCAGTTAAAGATATAGATTCATGGCTTCTATGGGAAGGAAATTCTGCAATATCCTTATATGCATTTCTTTGCATAAATTTGTAACTGGGTGTAATATGATATTTTGAATAGTTCACACATACAATACAAACACTTTTAAGGATACCTAAATATAATAAACATGTCAAATACAAGGCATTATAACGTATGCACACATATATCAACTACAACAAATACAGCCTTACAACAAAGAAAGAAAACATTAGTGCTGCCAATGACTATACTATCCAGGGAGTGAGGCTGTAGAATAAATAACAAAATTGCCTCAAAATACAGTTCTGCCTTACACAATACTTGTGTTTATTTATGCAGGTGACAGTATGTTATACTATTCCATTGGCCCCCAACCTTTTTTGCACTAAGAACTGATTTCATGATCCCTGGACCAGAAGATAGACAACTGTACTACCTAAGTTAGTATTGAGGGATTTTTTCATTTTAAAATACCCTAATATGAACTGGTTGACAGAAAATACTGTAAAAACTGTTCACATTTAATTTTTAGATTAATGACATCACTATATCCATAAGACAGAAGGAACTATTAATACATTATGACAAGTAACATGTTAAAGTAGTAACTAGTAAAGGGCATTAACACCCAGGGATAAATTTGCTCGTGATTTTCATGTACATACCTTTGCCTGAAGTCTTCCTCCAATGGTAGATCTCATATGAAAGATAGAGACTATAACATCACCATAGACTGTTACCCCCAAGGGAAATACAACCTTTCCATCCTGGACACGATATTCCCTTTAAAAAAAAATCAAGATGATATTAAAATGCCACTTCAATTTTAAAAATACATATTTGGAAATTGCAAATTAATTAAAGGGTATGTACACTGTAAAATCTACTTTAGTTTATTAGCTGTGACTTTAAATCTTAAGTTGTTTTTTTTTTGTTTTACTATTAGCCTCCCATACCCTACCTATACTGCTTGAGTCTTGCTGGCTTCCTGCTCCTCTCAAGTCTAGTTTTTATGACTGCCCACATGAGATTGTCCCCATCTGCTGTAACAAGCTGCCGTTTTACTCTTTTGCGCACGAGCACAGACAGGACGTAAATGGATGCGCATGGACGTTAGCGCTTGAGAGGAGCAGGAAGCCAGCAAGAATCATGCAGGAAAGGTAGGGTATGGGAGGCTAATAGAAGAACAAAAAAAAACATCTTAAGATTTAAAGCCACAGCTATCAAATAATTTAAAATAGATTTTACAGTGTAAATAACCTTTAAATGTGATTTCTGAATCACATTTCTAACAGCAGCCTGACAGAAGTTATGGTGCTGAATAGGTAAACAATTACATGTAATAAAAGTTCTTAATATTAAAAATGGTGCTTATTTTGCCCCAATCAGATGTAAGCTTTCAAATGGTAAACAACATCTGATTGGTTGGAGCAAAATTAGCACCATTTTTAACAATAAGAACTTTTATTACATCGCCCTTTGTTTATTACATTGTATTCAGTAACTTGAGTGACATCACCTGTACCCTTTGCTACTTGTTGCCATCAGTGCCTGCCCTAAAGGTATTCGAAGCAGAAAGTGTTAACCTTTATAGCACCATCAATTTTATTGCAGATAAATGTGACCCAGGGCTCATTTTAAATATGAGTTTTATTTTATTTTTATTTCTGCTATGTTCCAACCTCAAAAGACAATTCAAAATGTTTTTCACTGAAATTAAGGCATGATTATCTAGGTGATTGAGAGCATTTTCCCTGAAATTCCTGTATGGATTTTATAGCATAAACTCTATAATACATAATAATAATAATATGACTGCTAGAGTTAGGTAAATATATTACATTATTTTCTTTCTTTAGCACCTGGTTTGCCTCAAATTGTATGCAAATTCAATGGAAAAAACAGCTGGAAGGATACTATTCTACATAAAAATGTACTTAAATCAAACCTACCTCATTCTTTCATAATCCTGCATTGTGCTGAATATTCTGGTCTCTCCAATAAGAATTTCACAGAAAGGTCGGCAGCCATTCCTTTGTTTGTTAAAACATGGTATTGGGCTAATAGTAACAGATTTAATAACAATGGGTTTGCAGTGAGTATGCGTAGGCTTTTCAGACACAAGATCACAGATGTACCCTATGTACCTACGACAGAAAAAGAACAGGGGGGTTTAAGTTGGGGGTTTTAAGTTGTAAAAAAACAAAAAAACTCATAAAATCATGCAGAAGCAGAGTAACCAGTCCTGGAATACAGTGGATGTCATCCTGAAAGTTCTGCCTTCAACATATACAGTACTGTACAGCTATAGTCTAATGTCTGCTGGTCATAAACACAACCTTACAGCTTTTGACAAATGGCCAGTGTAATATGCCTTGTCAGTTCTCATGCTCTAACCTATATTTTTGTCCAAATCAGCACAGTACAAGTACCATTCTAATAGAAAAGGAGGCTATATGTATGAAGAATAATGTGGTACATAAACATATCTAAACCCAATTAAGATGCCTTTTCTTTTTTCCTGGCAACTGTTTCAGTTACAGCCTCTTTGCTATTGCAGTCTTGGTTCTGACTATTTCCTAACTTCATAATTGTGTTTTACTGCTCTAGTTGTGGCCTTGCCTGTTATTTTTGAATGTGAGCTTTATAAATCCTTGCTCTACATGCATCTAACCTTGCCTGTCTGACTGCAATTAATTCCAAACTCTCAAAGCTTTCAAAGATAACTAAATGCAAATGTCAGAACTGACAGGCCGGACTGGTCTATCTCTGCAACAAGAGGTGAATTATTAAATATCCAGATAGGATGGCATATTAAGTTAGGATTTAAATTTAAGCTCAGTTTAGTTGTTGACACTTTTTATTACCCTTCAGAGAAATGAAGTCAAACAAAATATAAAAAACAGCCCGAGTGGTATAGCAAAAACTGTAACGTGACGGATGGTTTTAAAGCAAGACTGTGTGCATGCAACAATCTTACAGCAATTAAACACGCTAAGAAAACTAAGTTTCCAACCTCCTATGCGACGGCCACAGTCCTATTCCTGGGCGCTTTGCGTTTAGTAACTGAATTGCAGG